>VWYH01005220.1:12906-34578 GCA_013399365.1 Pampusana beccarii | reverse complement strand
TTTCTTGAATTAGGGCAACTCAGAACAGTTGTTCAACAGCATATATCCCAATCTCTTCTCACTGATAACCAAAAAAACCAAACCAAACCAAACAAACAAAATACACACGCACTAAAAAAAAAAAAACAAAACAAACAAACAAACAAAAAAAAACAAAAAACCCCCCACAAAACAATTCTCAAGACAAGTTTTATAAGTATTGCTATCTTTCTCTCCCATATATGCTTGTTAGCTTGATATCCTGATGAGCTGAACACCATTTGTTCCGTTATTTGCCTGTTCATAGGGCTGTTCTCTCAAACGTGAACCTTCTGAACTGAAGATTTATTTTTCTTCCTTTGTTGTGATTAAATCATCAGTCTTTTCAGTTACAGTTCTGTTCCTGGTGTTATCTTCAAGGGCAATCCTACCCAGCCATTTTGACAAGTATACACTAGGACTTCTTTGGGTAAGTAGCAAAGACAATTAGCCAGTGAAATAACAATAATTATTTTTAAGTAAATATACGATTTCTAAAAAAAGTTCTTATGTGTCTAAATATTCTCAGTTCCTGACCTTAAATTAAATGAAGTCAGGTAATTATAAACTGTAAAGAGTGTTCTACACACCAAATGCTTTTTCTGCCATCCAAACAGATCTCAATAGGCTGGAGAAACAAGTTGGTGGGAGCCTTGTAAAAGGCTCCAGCAGAGGTACAATCTCTGCATTGAAACAATTGTCCAGAGAGGAAAGTCCATCCAGTGAGTTACTCAGAACTTCACTGAATATGAACTTGTGCAAAATGGCAGAACCTTGAGGCTGGATCTACCTTTTGAGTCAGCTCTGGTTTGAGTGATGATGTTGGACACGAGGACATCCAGAGAATCCTCCTAATCCTTTGTTCCTGTCAGTTCTATAGAACTGTGTTTTCCCAGTGGCTCAGGTGGCACTAAGGCCAGGTGAGATTCCGTGGGTTTTAGTCATCAGAATATTCTTTGTAAACCACTCTCTGAATGCTCAGTCATGTCCTGGTCTTTGTCTAGCAGAAACAGAAATAAAAGGTATTTCTTCTGTCTGTATCTGTATATCAAAAGGTGATGACTGGTGTCCTATTCATAGTTTGAGACAGTGAAAAAACAAATGTTGCTGGAAATCAATAGCTCTCCAACGAAGACATTTTTACATTTTTTACATTCTTAAAAGTTTAATTAGAACTTCTTTATTTTCCCCTTTTAGAGTAGTCTGTAAAGAAAAATCTAAAGATGTCCCTGCACATTGTAGGGGGATCAGAGTAGATGACCTTTAATGGTCCCTTACAACTCAAATTATTCTATGATTCCACAACTTCTCATGAATCTTAAAGGCACCTAACATACTTACTTCAGCAGTAATACAAGACCACCGTGCAACAAATGACTGAATTTCGTTTACACAAGCAACTTCTCAGTGTAACTAACTCTATATTCATGACATGGCAAAATATATATATGTTTTTTCTTTTTTATTTTTCCAGACTATATATAATTACCGATACAGTTCCAAGGGCATAAATGCAGCTCTTACTCAGGACCTAACAAGCAGGTGATTTTAAGTGTACTTGAAGAAAACGTCATGTATGTTGTTTCTTACTGAAGTGAAGGAATGTCAAATGCAAACTGAGTTTTCATCCTCCTGATTTAGCATATGCCATAATCTAAGACAGAGGTCAGTTGACCTTCGTTCAGTCCTGGAACAGAGGAAATGCAAATACCTGTAGGCAAGTTCTACAGGAAGAAACAACGTCTTTCTCATTTTTGGTATCATATTTTTTAGAACATTACATCTATAACAAAGCTATTATTGTGCCTTGAGGAAGAATTCTGCTAGCATACGCACTCAGTATTGGGAGGTAGTAGGAGTTAATTGTGTTATCAACTTTCCTAAGACAAGATGCTTTAAATTTTGTTAAGTGTTCAGCACCAGAAAAAAATGTATTCATCAGTGTTTCCAGATGTACTGCTACAGTGCATTTCTGAAATGTAATGAATTGGGTCCTGTTCCTAGAACATCCTGGTGCAGCTTTGGCTCCCCTTAGTAGATTGGTATGAGCAGAAATGGACAAGGTTCATTACATAATTCGACACAAACCACATTTAAAAATATATTTAAACCAAATTAGTGAAGTGATCAGAATGAAAACTAAGACATGCTGTAAATCATTGCCTGTGAAATATTTATCAGGCTGAGACAATTGATTTAAGCCATTTTAGATCGATTGGAAAAAAACACTGCTAAGTTGTTTTTTTTTTTTCTATTTTTCATTGAGTTTTCTATTAAAAAACACTGAACCTTTTTATGTTTTACAAACAATTTTGTTATAATACTTTTGTTCAAGTGTGTTAGATTTTTGTCTGGTGAAACTAAACTAAACATGAAACTCTAAACTTCAGTCACTAAAGTCCATGCCATCCTTCTCTACAGTTTGTCCTGTATATCAAAGGCAAATAATTCACACCTCAGTTCGTAAACCTCTGCTGATGTTACCACTGATGCAGAGGCAAAATTCAAGAGTAATAATGAGCAAAAAAGAAAGGAAAAACTATGATTTTGATAAAAATAATTAAAAAGGCATTAGCAGAAACAACATCACAGTTACAAATGTAGGACCATGAAGTATAAGGAAAAAGATTTTATGTTCAGCTTTTTATTCTGAGTTTCTAAGCTTCTATGATACAATATAGTTTTGAACAACAAGCCAATGCCAGTATCATAGTTCACCAGTGTTTGACAATTATGAATTAAGTAGTTTGGAAATGTCTTATCAATTTGACATGAAAAAATTGTGTTTCTTCATAATTATTTGCAAAGTTTTCTGAAGTTATATTGCTGAATTTTACCAATCCAGAAATTGTCCAGAAATTCTATCAATCATAAAATAGTGAGCAACCTTATCTAAAAGGAGAAGAGTGGGATAGCTGAAAGACATGATGGAGAGGAATATGCCTTTTTAATTGTTGACTAAGCTCAGCTTCTCACAACATAGAAATACGTGGCTCACTATGGTCAGTGGTAAAAGCTAAAATCTCAATACTTGTACAAAACAGTTAAGGAACTTCTAGATTTTGCTCCTAACATGCTGTTTGTAAAAACTACACTTGTGGTTTGATTAATTTTTTAATAAAGATAACTGAATAAAATTTAGGAAGAATTTTCCTTTTNATTTTAATTTAAAAAAAAAAAAAAAAAAAAAAAAAAGTCAAAAGGAACTTACACATAAAACACCAATACTTTATTAAGACATTTAAGGAGGAAATTACTTTGACTTTCTGTATTCATAATACGGCACTATACGTTTCACTTTGGAAAAAATATTATTAGTGATGATGCAGAATAATGCAGTCTTAAAAACAGAATTTATATGAAAATGGCTGAATGGTATTTTCTTACATATTTCTCCTAACAGTAAAGTGTTCAAATAATAATGTTTAAAAATAATTTACCTGGATTTCAACTGTTACCTTGAGGATTTCATTCCTGTTTTTTAAATCAAATGGAAAAGAGCCAATATTTTGTGGGAAAAAAAAAACAAAACAGAAAAAAAACACCAAAAAAACCCCAAACAAACAAAAAAACCAAACAAACAAAACAAACCCACAAACAAATAAACAGCAACACAAAACCTCACATATACTTTGATATGTTAACTGTAGTATAAAATTTTTAAAAAATAAAACCAAAAGGTATATTCCCTCTACTTTGGTTGCTGAGAGTTGAAGTGATACCAGTAATCTCTGAACAGTGAATTAAATAAAAAACATTCTCTTTGAGAGCATTGTACATGTTTCGAGCGAATATTGTCTCTTATGAAAGTATTTTCAGGCACCATAGAATATTACTTAGATGTAGAATTTAATATAGACCTTGCCTGATTCTTCTAATTGTTTCTACAACGTCCCATTCACTTTGCAGTTAAATCACATGAGATCAGTTAAATCCAAAAGGTGCTGTCACACTCTCTAACGCATACTCTTATTGATCTTGCCTGACCTGAATGTGAAGTCATCTTATACTGCTATATATTCTTATAATATTCCTGTATCTAATTCCAGCAATGATGATTGTTTTAGATTACAGCTTTCAGCTGCCATAATCCAAAGGATGTTTTAGAAAACCATGCTAAGACACTTTCACACATGCATTAAAAGATTTATGACATTGCATGATCGAAAAGCAACTGTCTGCCTTCAAGGTATGCTTCCACCTCTGTTCACGTAACTGGCCACACAAGCAGCTTTTGCTGGCATTCTCTAGCTTGTCTCTCTCCTTTCGTCACCCACTCAAGAGTGCCTTCCACTGAGAGGTGGTGGTTGCATTTCAGCCAAGTGATGGAAGGGGTTATCAAAAGAATCAGGTCTTCAGAAAAGCAGAGTGAAGAGTGTGGCACCAAAGATCATCACACCCACACCCTGCTCCCATCTAAGAGGCTCTTGGCAAAAAAGCAAGCAGCAAAGAGCATTTAGCTTACAAAGTACTTGTTCATTAATTGAGCATCAGCACTCATCTGGTATTAAACATTGTTCAATATTCAGCACTAACCAGTTGCCTCCAGATGAGCACACAGTACTGCAGCTGAGTCAGAGCACATCTGTTGTCTACTACAAATTTATCTTCTTAATATTCATTTGATCTGGACAGGGAAGCACCAGAAGTGAGCAGCAGCTCATATGAAGATATAACAGTCAAAATGCTGATTCAGGAGACAATCATGTCTTGTTTATTTGCTTTAGAGTTTAATTAAGAAGTAATTTTATTTCATAAGGCATTCTCTTGTAAGGCTGCTGATTTATTAGCTAGATACTCAGTAATGTGATTGAGTGTTCCTGTATATAGTGGATTAACCACAAATATGTTGCACCAGGATGCCTGAAAAATTGAATACATATCTATTAGATTTCACCATGCTGCTGGAGAGTCTGAGTGGAACTTTTTCAATCGGTTATGAATGAAACTGAACTTCAGGGGCAAAACTTTCTATGGTACCATGGTAGTCTATTTTTTTTTTCCATAGTGGATTTAACTTTTTTTTTTTTCAGCTTTGAAATCTAACAAAAGTGACCAGAAAATGTCTGTTTGCTGTAGAATGCTTGAGAAGAAGAAAACATACATCCCCAAATAGAGTAGTCATTCGAAATTTCAGTCTTTGTCAGAAATAAATTCACATTGTGAGCAAAGCTGTGAGTATTTGCCCTCAGAAAATGGAAAGATACACTTTTGATTCTTTTTCCTTCCCCATCGCTTACAGCTAGGCTCAGATTCAAGAATTTTAAGGAGAAATATTAGGTCTCATGGACTCAGAAATTCCCAAGTCTCACTCTTCTTCCTTTCTGAGCACAAATAAATACAGAATTTTTGCTACTATCAGGAAAAATAGTTTGTAATCACTGGAGTTGCAGGAGGTACATTCCCCCAGCAGGCACTCTAGGCTCCAGCTGAAAAGGGCTTCAAACCCAACTCCCTGTGCCTTTCATCTCAGTGACCACAATCTCGTCAAGAATGTGCCTCTGTAATTACATCCAAACTCGGACCTAGCCAGGATCAACAGAGGAAAAAAATATCTGGTATATTTCACTTGCAGGAGAAAATACCCACACCAGAGTAAGAAATGAATGATAATATTTAAATACATGTACTATACACCTCCCTTTCCCTCCTACTTTTCCCAGATGTACTCTGGAGAGATTTCTTCACTGAGCTGTGCAACTCCTCCTTGTAATCTCCTCTCTCTAAGAACATTTTTAGTATCTACCATCCTTATCATGCTCCAACAAATACTTGTACCTCTGAAAGTATCTGCTGAACTTTTCTAATACCATAATCCAATAGGGGTCATCCTCACCTGTTCTTACATGGGGCAGACAGACAGGTTATGCTGAAATCCACGTTTAGCAAGGTATTGCAAATGGAAATTGGAAAGAAAATATAGATATGAAAATCCTTACCATCACTTGAGTGGAACAGAGGAAAAAATAAACTCTATTGAATCTTCTATATTTAAAGAATAGAGTAAAATCACACCTGAACTTCCATCTAACCAGTGGCAGGAAACTGTTTTCACATTTATTGTGCTTTCCAATATTCAACTTCTTGTCGTGGGCTAAACTCTAGGCTGACATTATTATGATCAAACAACTGTCTTTGATGGTATAGTTCTTTATTCTCTTAATGAAAATTCAGTAATGGTCCTGTTCCTTCTAGAATATTTTTGTCCAACTTGCTATCACAGGAACAAAATAAAGTTTTATGTATCTAGCCAGCAGGACATTTTTGGGTGAGGTAAATTGCCACTGCAGGAGTTTATGCAGATTTTTTAATGGGATAATATGAACTGTGAGCTTGGTTTAGCAGGCATCCTTCACTCACACTAGAAGACGCATAGACAGGAGTGAGGTGGCTGGTACCCTGCTGAAGAAAGGTAATGTAGAATGAGATGACTTGATAAACAGGATATTGTGAGGAAAACCACTCTAGGTGAGAGCTGAGAGTCAATAATCCCTTTCAATAATCCATAGGGTCAGGGTTAGAGTAACCTATGCCTTCTCCTTGACTATAATAAACAGAAGACACTGGGAGGGCTGGCACAAATCCTACCTTGTTATTCCAGCCTCTCTGCCCACTAATGACTTTTGCTGATCCCAAATACAACTGCCTCCCTTCTCCCTCTATCTTCTATGAAGTCCTGGGACTAGCAGGGTCACAGACAAGAATCTGACCCTTTAGTTTCCCTGAGGAGCAAAGGCTTTTCAGTTCTGAGAAGAGTCATAATTTCGTTCTGTTCAGAAATAAGTGCAGCAGAATGAATTTAATATGAGGCAGTTTTCTCCTAAAACCTCTGTCTTGCTTCTACTTTCTCTAGGAAGAGAAGGTGTACAGCATTATCTTCACTGGCCAGCCTTTTTTATCTGCATTCTGTAGGACCAGATATTTGGTCAATTAGTCCAGCAATGCACATGTCATCAACAATCTAGAAGAGATCACAGCCCATCCCTCTATGTCATTCTGTGGCCTAGAGGAAAGATTTTGCTGGGGAAAATGACTGTTTTGCAGTTCTGTTTAACTCATTGTCACCTGCAGAGAAGATTCTGGATCCCCTCCTGATTTTCTTGGTACTCATCTTCTTCTGGGGAATTGATGGTGACACCAAACCTGCAATGCTTACTGCAGATGGCTCTGATGTAAAACAAAATTCAGCAAAAAGTGGCCAATGTTCTGTATAATGATTTAGAGCACTCAGGATATCATCCAGTCAACTGGTTAAATTTGATTTTGATTACACTGGAACATCAGACAGGCAGTGTAGATCTCCAAAATTCAGTACTTTCATAAAGCGGTAAAATGTTGGTGACTGAACTAAAGTTGCGGCTTTACACAGAAGTGAAATATGGCATGAAAGTGCACAAAATTATTACTAAGGTCATTGTCATGTCATTATCCTATCAGACCTATAGATACAAACAAGCTGATAGTTTGGGCCTGCCTCTACATTTTGGATCTGTTTTATTCTTATAACAAGAAACACTTGCAATTTTAATACTTCCATTGCTGTGGAATGGGAATGATTCGGTTTGGTTCAGACAGAAGCTCAAAGTCTCTCCTAGTTTCTCTTGTCTCTAAATCGGAGAGGGAAGGAATATGTTTTCTTTCTCATAAACATTTTCTCAAACTTAAAAACATTGTAGCCTAGAGAGCAAAGATAGGGGAAAAATAATTAACTAAATATTTATGAACCTAATACAATTATTTTATTTTTCCTTTGCAAATAGTCTTTGTTTTAAGCTACAAGGAAACTTTTTCTTCAACAGCATTGCTTTAGTTGTCTTTCATCTGATAGCTGTATTGCAGTAATAACAGAAGTGCAATTCAGGCGCTTTTAACATGGGATATCCAGAGCAATTTAAGACGTCCTTGCACAGCTTGTCTGGTCTCCTGCTGCCATTGAAGAAGGGTGTTGATATCTGTCAATTCTGTGTGATTATCAGGCCATTACACTTGGCTGTGTGAAGAGAAATTAAACCACTAGATTAGACAGTTCTACCATTATCATTTGGCTGAATGGCAATTTCCTTTTCCCCATGGGACTACACTACTCACATGCCACTTCTGAATACAACACAGACTGAAAGAACATCAGCTCAAGTTTATTTTTTAGCGTTTAATTTCCAAATTGGTTTGTTAGCTGCAATGTATTGCTGGATTTTTTTCATTCTCTGGGTCCTTTACATCATCTTTCTGGTGTAAAGCCTGGGATTTAGGGTTTGCACTGTTAAAATGGCAGGTTGTTCTTTAAGAATATGCACACTAATCAAAAATATCACCAAGTTCAAGAGAGCTTGGGGCAGAGGATTTTTCCTGGTCTGCCAGTGTTTCCAAAGCACGTACTTACTGACTATTGATCTATGGCTCTATTGAATGCAATCACATTAAATAGCCTTGTGCTGAATGCTACAGGCAAACATAGCAGTAAATATCTAATGCTTTTTTTTTTTCTTCTCTGTTTCGTTGTAACGTACTCAAAGAAGGAAAAAAGCATTCCTTCCCTTTTTCTTGTGGCACCTCAATTATACAATGCTATAGATGGTACACTTAAAAGCATATAGGAGGACTATTCTAGATTTAGTGTGAATTTAGCTGTCATTCTACGCTATGTTGCAATCCTCCTACTGATGAGATTAAGCTCTTTTCTAGCTTAGAAAATCCTTCAGCCTGACCAGTTATAGCTGATCCAACAGTCTGCCTGTTGGGTCTGGGTTGTGAATATTCTGGTAGTTGCACTGTCCCTCAAAGGGACAGTTTGGTTTTATAATTCCATTTGTCCCCCTATCGTCTATCACCAGCTTTTTGGTTTTCTTTTTTGTACTGCTTCCAGGGATATTTCATCAGGAACATTCAGACATCCCACTGACAGAGCAGTCGCAGCAAGTCCTGCACTGTGGATTGGCAGAATTGAAGGAAGAGGACTTGAACAGAGTGCTGACAATACTGCCAGCATTTCTAATGTTACTGTCGTGAGCTCACCAGGGCAACGAGGAAGAAAACAACAGGAAATGGAAGGAAAAAAAAAATTTAAAAAAAGAGATGCTCTAAGTATTTTATGAGTAAGTGTCTGGCACAAGCAGGATGTCAGAGACATGTTTCATACAAACTGGAAGACAGACCTGTATTTGCTAGAAAATAATCCAAATACTGGCATACTTTATGAACATTGAGCCGTCATCCAACAAGCCAGTTCCACATGTGAACAGACAGAACTGTGAGAAAATTCATTTTCTGGCATGGAATTTAGTATTTTTAAACTGCCCTGAGGTAGGATCTCCAGATCTTGCTATCCTTGAACATTTTACAGACTAAAAAACACAATTTTATATGTCAGAAGTAGTAAAGAGTATTTTCCATCTATAATTTTAGGAATACCTACTTCACGAGTCTCTTACGAGTCAAGAGGGAGAGGTGTGTCCTTTCAAGAGATCATTCCAGCCAGATCTAATGCTGTTACTTGTAACCTGCCTTATCCTCACCCTCTTCACTTACTATGTAGAGGTCCTAAATTGTCTTTTTTTTGTGTAGGTAGTGTCCTAAACTGTGTGCCTCCATTTTAGGTGTCACCAGTATCTTCCCAAGAAACTGGGCAGGCTACTGTCTCTTTCTAGGCAAAGCTGAGTATGTATCTCCAGTGATCAGACTTTAATCTGTGTTGATTTTTACACAACTATAATAACTTCATAAGGAAATTGCTACTTTATTTGAATTGGCTGAACAACAAAGTACTGGTAACACCAGAAAGGTGGTGCACTGAATTGCAGGGAATTCACAAAACATCAAATAAATGTTTCACCACATTGTCCAAGAAGGAAAACTAGTTACTTGCCCTGCTAGTAAACTGTCTCTTAGTCGCATACTGCTGATGTTGTCTTAAACAAGATTGTCAGCTAAGTGGAACTTTAGTCCAGCCCAAGGCAAACATCCTGAGATCTGCAATTATGTGAGAGGACATAAATGTCAAGAAAATGCAAATTTGAAATGAAAAATATGTAAGTGGCAGGACTGATGTTTAACCATGCTAGATAATGCTACTGTCAGAAAAACCTTTAGTGGATGTGATCTCTCAGCCTGCACCTGTGTATTTTATCGTTATGACATGTAACTACAGTGCACAAGGAGTTTAATTCTTTCCTTAAGAGCATCATGGTTGCATTGGAGAAGATATCATTAAATAAATGTGAAGTAAATTATCTTGCTAATTTTGGTGAGCTTTTAATAACTTCCTTAAGATACACTAATTAGCAGTGGACTCAATGAAACTTCCACTGTTTTAAAGACTACATAAAAGCCTTGCATGAAAAGTGTGACATAAATGTTAATGCTCATACTGTGTCATTTATATGCTCAACAATGTCAAGACCCTTTTCTTCCTCCAAAAGACTGCGATAGAACTGAGCCATTTACTGGACTTTATGACAATTTAAATGCAGTACATAGGCAAGTGCAACAAAAAAAATAATTTTGCAGAGCCAAATAAATCTGTTGGTTGCTGGGCTGCTAAGATTTGAATCCTTCTCTAACGTATTTGATTACCTGATTCACATCCTCTGAATTGAAAAATGGTAGCATGTAGTCTGACAATTCTCAGGGTTCACTGATGTTTATTCTCTTGAGTTACTACACACAAGTTCTGAGAAAGATTCTAGAGTGGAGAAGCTAAATATAACAATATTTCTATTGCTAAACTTCTACTGCTGAGTTAAATATTCATGCTTAATGACTTCTAGCTTATTCTTATAATCAATTATTCCCTAAACTAAAGGTGTGTTGACGCAGTATTTCACTGAGTAAAGACGTCTAGTTAACAGAAGAAAATTACTAACTAGAAGTAAAATCTGTGTTTCAGATATTCTTGGGAGACAGGATCAAAGTAAAGAGTTTTAACTGTACACGTTAATATTCTAGCCTTTGCTACCAACATCCTACACAACCTCAGGGTAAAGATAGATTCTGTTACCATGTCCATTTTCGTTACATACTTGAATGTATGTGTTTGTTAAAAACGAAACACTTGTGTAAAAATAAATCCCAACATACTAAAGGGAGCTGTTGCACAGCAAATGAAGGTCTATAATGGTATTTTTTATACCCATAAATAAGGATATTGTATATACATCTATACATCTATACATCTATACAGCTATACATCTATACATCTACACATCTATACATCTATACATACATATATACATATAAGTAGAGACCAGTGACGAGTGGCGTTCCTCAGGAGTTGATATTGGGACTGGTACTGCTTAACATCTTTGTCATTGACATGGACATAGACAATGGGATAGAGTGCACCCTCTGCAAGCTTGCCAGTGACACGAAGCTGAGATGTCGGAAGGAAGGGATGCCACCCAGAGGGACCTGGACAGGCTTGAGAGATAGGCCCATGCAAACCTCATGAAGTTCAACAAGGCCAAGTGCAAGATCCTGTACATGGATCAGGGGCCTTTGAAGCATAAATACAGGCCGAGTGGAGAATGGATTGAAAGCAACCCTGAGGAGAAAGACTCAGGTGTGTTGGTTGATGAGAAGCTCAACATGAGCTGTCAATGTGCACTTGCAGCCCAGAAAGACAACCATATCCTGGGCTGCATCAAAAGCAGCGTGGCCAGCAGGTGGAGGGAGGTGATTCTGCCCCTCTGCTCCGCTCTGGTGAGACCCCACCTGGAGTCCTGTGTCCAGCTCTGGAGCCCTCAGCACAGGGCAGACATAGACCTGTTGGAGAGGGGCCAGAGGAAGGTCGTGAGGATGATCAGAGGAGTGGAATACCTGTGAAGACAGGCTGAGAGAGCTGGGGTTGTTCAACCTGGAGAAGAGAGGGCTCTGGGGAGAACTTATAGCAGCCTTCCAGTACTTAAAGGGAAGCTACAAGAAAGCTGGAGAGGACTTTTTACAAAGTCATGTAACCATAGGAGAAGAGGTAAGGGCCTTAAAATGGAAGAGGGTATATTTAGATTAGATATAAGGAAGAACTTTTTCACCCTGAGGGTGATGAGACCCTGGAACAGGCCAGCTAGAGTAACAGTGGATGCCCCATCCCTGGCAGTGTTCAAAGCTGGGCTGGACGGGGCTTTGAGCAACCTGGTCTAGTGGAAGGTGTCCCTGACCCTGGCACGGGGGTCAGACTAGATGATCTTTAAGGACCCTTCCAACCCAAACCGTTCTGTGGTTCTAGAATTCTATATCCTTTGTGTCATGCTGTCATTGTTAATCAATCAAAAAGACTTGTCAAATTAACTTGCGATGTCAATAAAAGTAGTGCATTAATGACATTTTACACAGGAAATAACGAAAGCACCAATTTACTGGCAGACCCTTTCCTATAAAAGGGTCAAAGCTGTGCATGTGTTATGTATATTTTTTGCCTACACAACTACAGGTAGGGATAGGTAAAGTATCTAATAGATTGAAACAGAAATAAATGTGACTACATTGCCAACTATTGATTTATTTTTGTCACCCATGGCTGTTATAATCTCCCTTTCTTACTTTTTTTTTTTCTGTAAAGAGTGATATTTTAAAAGTATAGGAATTTCATTTGCTTCAATAAACAACTATTTCAACATATTTGATTGCTAAATGCAGTAGCTCAAGTTGTCAATCAGAATATTTTCTTTCTAATTTCATGCATGCAATTTAAGTCAAAGTGTTAAAAAAGTTGCTACACATAAGTTTGAGAAGTTGCAAAGGTTCAAATCTGGTCTTTCTATATCTGAATTCATAGAATCAGTACAACTCCATGCAGGATCATTAAGGTTAGATTGAAGGATGCAGGCATAAGACTGTGATTTAGAGTCTTTGGGGAAGAGCTTATATTTCCAGTAAACTAGTAAAGAGCACCATGACCAAGGCCCTCATCTTGACTGATTTCAGCTGCAAGTTAGAGTTTTCCTTGTTTGTTAGAAAAGTTTGCTTTATGTACCCGTGGAAATGTAGCTAATATTTTTTAACCTTTTCAGTAACTTAATAATTCATGATTACACTATTACTTCATCGTGTTCACATTTATACTAAAAGGTCATCTATGCCATACAGACTTCGTTTTGAATTAAGCTGACCTTGTTTTTCCTGGAGAGAACAAGTAACAAGTGTGTTATTGGTAGCTCCCTTCAACACCTTAACCCCTGCTTGCCTTGACAATAATTTCCTGCAATGTGATTAAAACTATTAATGTATTCAGACTTATTTATGGATTCTAGATGGGAGAGGAGTTCAAGTTTCCTGGCTTTACTGGGCACCATTAAGGTGTAAGCCAATGCTAAAGTGTTCTTCAAGAGGAAGCAAGAGAACTGTTTAGAAATAGGAAGCTTAGGGAGCTGTTGTTTAAGCCTCTTTTAAGATATACAGAAAGTTTATATGCTTATCAGATTAACAGTTTTTGCATCTCTGCAATACCATAGTTATTTGACTTTCATGTGAACCTGAGATTCCTTAGTCATGAAATGCAGGTGTTACTAGAGAGATAAACTTGGCTCTGCCCAATGGGGTCTGCAAATCTGGTGTTTCACTGACTCTGGTGACCTGCTAAATCACATACAGATTTCAGCTGCTTCTTATCTCTAAAGAGTGAGATGGATTTGGGAGATTTTTCAAACAGAAATAATTTCTTACCTTTCCCAGCTACAAGGTGGACAGGGAACAGAATAAAGAGTAAATCCTTCTCACAGGTAATGAGGCACACAGCCCCAGCGGCTAATTAGAGAGTGCTATGAGGGCATAACCTATAGTCTTACCTCAGATCCTTAACACTCAGCAGTTAGCTCTAGCATTCATAACTGAATACAAGACAGAGCAACATCTGTAGGCAGCAAAATTGTTTTTGCCAAACGCTGTATTGTCTGGAAAGTGTCTTGTTCATTTAATTTATTCCAATACTCATTATTGTACTACCTGGCCAGTTTGTAAAGCATTATACACCAATGTCTTAATTTCTCCTTGCTTAAGATAGCAGAAGCCTTCTAGTTTGCTTGACAAAATGACTTGAAATTAAAAGGGCACTTTTTACCTTTCAAAAGACCTTTCATAATTGTTTAATCAGATTTATGAATACATAGTGTTAGCAAATACTGAAGTTCCTGGTTCCAGTGTGCACTGTTTAGAATACACATGCACATGCAGCAAATATGTACTCCTAAACTAGTTAAATTCACAGAATACCTGTTAGATGTACAACTTCCCCCCTCCAATAGTTCTGTGGATATATGCAATCATGAATATATAGTCTTGGTAAGATGGTTGAAACATCTTGTGTCATGATGTCGTGATGAGGAGTCTTGTAGAGGCAAAGACCTTGCTGAATCCAGATGGAAGAAAATTAGGGAGACAATTCCCTTCGATGGGAAAAGAAAGGATTGCTAACTGCTTGTCTAAGCTGAGGTTGCTGAGAGTTATTTCACATAGTGCATTAGGAGTAAAGGCAGGTTTTGCAATCAGGGGAAGAGAAAGAAATTGAAAATTTGCATCACTACAGGCTGGAATAATTTTTCTGGAAAGAAAAAATATATAAATATATATATATATATATATATGTATGATCCTGTGGCAAGAGAGAGGAAAACAGATCCAAGAAAGAAAGAAAGAACTGTGAAGAAAGTGTGATTTTTCTATTTATATCACCTCCAAAGTTTTAACAAAGAGAAGCACACTTTTTGCAGGAGTTTATGACCATTGTCTCTTACTGATGGGACAGCCTGTTTATGTAGTTTGCCGTCCTGACTTTCTTCCTTGCAAGAACAAAAATAGTGCAAAGAGGTGATGATGCTTGTATTCCTCAAACAGATCCTGGAAGCTAATAACCAAGTATGCTCCAGAAAGGCTTCTCATTCCCTCCCAGGATATGAAGCTACAATGTCAAACTAGGTATGCCCACTGCATCAAACTGGTCTTGCCAACAAGTTCCATTCTTGGCTTGCTTATGCACAAAACCAAACTTACTCAGTGGAAAATTTTGGAAAACTTCACATTTTACTGAAAGTTTGACACAATGATGGAAAAATCTGTTTTCTACCCCTGAGAGGTTTTGATCCTCAAGGTTTTTATGTTTGAAGCTGTCTACAGCTCAGAGTTAATTCTGAGATTCTTAATCACTTTACACAAGGCAATATCCAGTGCCAGGTGAAAAGTTTGAATTATATTACCACTGTGGTGGAGATACTAGGGGGAAATATATTTCAAAGGCTATGTGAGTCATTTTCCTTCCAAACCTACTTGCTAGGAAAAAATATAACAAGTTTCCTTAGCAACAAGCATTTCTTTGTCAAAGACTTGCTCTCTCAGAACATATCCATTATGGATTATTTATCCCATTATCTCTGTGTACCACAGTGCTAACAAAAAGCATTCATTACTGCTCAGTCCCTACATTTGTGTGTCATTTTTTAGCTCCTGAATATGTGAACAGGAACACCCTTAATGGAGGCTAGTGTAAGCTTTTATTACTGCAGTTAAGCTAGCATGTCTAAATAGAAATGAAAAGTGCTAAAAATCTCTTTAAAGTACTAATGAATCTTTTCCAGAACTTCTATTGAGGCTATATTTTTTTGAGAGTGACCCCATAAAATAATGAATTCCATTGGTATTCTGTTATTCTTTCTAGCCATCTAAAAGCATTTCACATTATCACTTTATCGGCAACAATTATTTATTTCACATTGGAGATAAACAGTGGTTTTACATTTCTAACAATAACTAATAGATGTTAATGCTCAGCCAAATTATTTCCTAGATTTGAAAATTAATTCCATTCATTCACTCTCTATGCTTTTCCCACTACGAGAGAAGCCCCATAAGTAAACCCTTAAAGAGAATTTTTCCTCAGCAAAGCAGGTTTCTGTCTAGGAACCTCAAGAGACTGCTCAGGGAAAACAGGCTTGATTTCATTTCCCAAACGGTCCCCTTGTGACTGGGGTGTGATGTGGGTCCTGCTCCCCTGCCGCCTGATCAGCTGTTTGCACCTCTGTACAAATACCACATGAGCAGCTCCATGCGACTGCAGGCTCTGCTGCTCCTGCCTCACGCCCTGCTCCCACACAACAGGACAGCACTTCAGAGACTGATAGTTCAGTTTGTAGTCTTGAGGACCAGGGAAAAGGCATTTGCTCTCTCTTAATCTTCATATTACGCTGATATTTACACATATCATGATGAGAGTCTCTAATACCACGTGTTCAGATGTTAACGGAATGGTTGAAAAGGTGTAGCAATTTTACAGGTGGAGGAAAAGAAATTCCATGTTTGTCTGATATAGGACTTGAAAGTGGTTAATCCAATCCCCAGGAATTTTCAGATGTTCAACAACTTCACACTTTGATTTGGTACAAAATACAGGTTTGGGACATAACCTGTACTGAAAGGAATTTTTGAGGGAATTGTGGCTGAAAGCTACAAATAAAACTGTTTTGTATTCATGACTAAAGAATTTCCTAGCAATAAATACTTAAATAGAAAATTTCTGGTGTGCAACCTTTTCTGGATAAGTAAAGAAAACCAGTAGGTACAACATATAACACGTTCATTCTGTGAATGCAAAGCAAATCCTGTTTAAGGACTAAGACATCTAGTCTCCCTTCTCTAACAGAAACTTGCTAGAGCAAAAAAGTCAATTTTTGCAATGGGATAAGCTCCTAAATTTTGAAATTGTATTTTTTTTTTCCAACCTGAGAGAACTGTATCTTAAAATAACTGGACACCAAACATTGTGCAGAGTGTGCGGCTTCAGGCCTGGCCCCCAGGGTGCAGCAGGGCTGGGCAGCTGCAGAGGAGCAGGATTTTTCTATCTCAGCCAGCTCTAAACACTGACTGACAGCAGTTTTAAATTTGAAGGATTTACTTGACTGTTTCCTTTTGTTCAGAGCACCTGCTTATCATGAGAAAACATAATTCAATATGATGGAAAGTAAATGCAAAAAAAAAAAACCCACAAACATTGAGGGAAGGAAAGTATTTGTTCACTAAAATCTCTAGATTTTTGAAACAATTTTGCAGGCATCTACATGACAAAGACAAATACATCTGGTAATTGTTTCACATTTCAGACAGATATAAGAGGCGAAGAACCAACTCCTGCCTTGTACATGTTGGAGAAGCTAAAGAAAAAAACACAATCAGGAAATCGCTGTTGCCCTGTGTGACTAGTCAGAAGTGGGAGATTTTTATAGCTCATAGACAACACTAAAAGAGGAGTTATCTGCTTCTTCATCAAGTCTTTAGGGGAAAAGCATTTCTGAAAGCAGCCTGCTTTTCTACTTCAATGAAAGCATCTGTCCCACAAGGAGTTATCACTATATGCATCTCTACAACTTGCAAAGCACCCATTACTGCTGCACCAGTTTCTAGCAAGACTGAATGCATGTGTATGCACACTGTTCACATAGGAAAAGCCATAATAACCAGAGTCCTGAGGATAAATACATCATACAAAGATGTATTACGAAAAAGATCTACTGCACACTTTGCAACGAAGAATTAAGACAGTCCTGTGAACATCCTTATGCTTGCACACTGATCACTATCTCTGCATTACATGATACCTGTGGAATACACAAGTATGAATATTCAGCCATAGTGGTCATTTGAGAACCTCCAAGCAATTAGTTGGGTATTTAAAAGCCACTTAAGAAAATTTCTAAGTGCTGAATGCCAGTGAATGTACATTTCTTACTCTCAGTTTGTTAGGAGTAGTTCATGTCCACAAACTGAGAACCATCAAGTAGGAAAACCTCATTCTGTTGACATTTAATATGTAGCTTTGTTTACAGGTTAATAGTACATAATGTGGTTGTGCAAGTCTTTGCAATTCAGATCTTAACAACCTCTTCACACGACCCTCATTCAAGTAAAGCAGTTAATGCATCTTCTGCAGAGCATACTCTGCTTCTAACAACCAGGAGACTGGACTCAGACCTGAGCTTCTGCACCCTCCAAAATCCACAGAAAAGGAATTTCAGGATAGTATTTTAACCACTCCATAATGCATAAAGCTGAATTCTGTTTTGCTTGTTGGTTCATCCTTACTGTCTTTACTTCACAAAGTTTTCAGGTTGTCCTTTGAGCCTTGAGTGTTGGTAACAGCTTGACTGAGATAATCATCAAGCACAAAGGAAGAAATTCACTCTGTTAAGTGCTGTAGTGAAAATCTTGATTATGTGTAGTGAAAAGAGCAGCATCTGTACCAGTCAAATCCCCAGGACAAAAAACAAGACAAAACAAAACAAAACAAAAAAGCAACAACACCGAGAAATAAAAACAATTATTGAAGAAAAATATTAATGTCTTATACTTTTTCTTAATTTTCTCAGTATCATTTTCCAAATTAACTGATGATTGAAGCATGTAAACCTGTGACATCTGAAGAAGAACAAAATATAATACAAAATTCAGATGTGCCACAAAAGATTAGGTTCTGTGTCTTAAATTTACCTGCCTGTAAATGTATTAGATTCCACTGTGGCTGTGTAGCCACTACTATTTCTATTCTATTAACATGAGTTAATAAAAGTGCATATATGAAAAATTACTTGCAAGCGGTAGTGACTTCAGATTCTGATTTGAAGCTTATAAGTGTGAGTTGAAATGCCTGGTCTATTGCACTGGTGACATCTATTACAACTGACGGTGAGTTTAGTAGCTATAAATCACGATAAAGATTTGAAAATCATGGAGTCCGGAAACTTCTCCTGTGATATAGGTTTGTATCTCCTTCAAGATAAGAAGAATCCTTGATTTAAGAAAATCTGCACTTCTTTCAATGCTGCATCTAAAACGCTCAAGCAGTTCTTTAGTTTAATAGTGCATAAGGAAAAAACACATACATTTGGGACCAAGATCCACGCAAAGTGTGTTGTTGAGGTGGCTGTAAACCTGTCCATAGAGAGGAACAACAGGATACAGAAAAAGTAAAACAGAGGCAAAAGGTATTTTTTTCCGTTCTCTTGAATCTTCCCATGAAGTATACACCTGTATTCAGCTACAGAGGTTTGTCGTGAACAACACACAACAGACATAACATAGTGTATAACAATGTTCCTGGCATCTGCAGTAACTGAAAATTCAGAATCTAAATTACAGAAAAAATAATTCTAAGACTGTGCACAGATTTGACATTTTCTTTAATCCTAATATTAATATAATTATTAATTATTAACAATATTAATTATAATATAATAATATAAAATAATATCAATATTTTCATTCCTAATATTTATCTATTTTACCTGCAAAGTTGGAATACTTAAAAAAAAGTCTTCCAGCAAATTATTACTCAAACAGAAATAAGATTTCCACATAATTTAAATCAGCTGGTTCTCATCCGAGATCCCCAGATCAATATTTGATAAATTTAAAATGCCAACACAGATGTTTGTTTGGTTTTCAAGGGGTTTTTATTTGTTTATTTGTTTGTCTTAAAGTCGATGTGCTTACTTTGACAGAGAACATTAATTCACCCAAGTATTTACATCTGGAGAGGGCAGTCTGTGCAAATTTTTGTCATTTGGATTTACTATATTAACTTCTCCCTCATACAAAACTTATGAGATGAAATAGTACTCCTCACAGGTACACCTAATATCATCCTGATACTGTCTAATGCCAACACAAAGGAACAGCCAATGAAGTTTTTAAACACATTTCATGATTAATTAAAGTATCTTCATCTACTGATTTTCCAAGTACCCTAAGAAAATTAATTACTCACAATCTATTAAATACTCATTCACAAATAAAAGATGTAGTCCTCACTCTTATTGTGGCAAATGGAGTACAATGAGATTTGTCCTTCGTCCACTGAAATCAACGTTTGAAAAGAACAGGACATATTGGTGTCTGAGAGTCAATGAGAAACGAGATTTGTGGTGTGCTGTTCCTATTGTAAATTTTCTCCTTTGTTCCTTGAATGAAAAGAAAAAAATTATCTCAGAAAAAGACAAAAAAAACATGTGATAACATGGAAAAGTTAAATTGACGAGTAACTAATATTTAGGACAGGGTGGTTTCAAAGACAGAGAACATTTTCAGAAATATGTATTTTATTTTATTTGATAATTGCTGCATTAAGCACTTTGACAATTCAGATATGAGGAGAATTACTGCAGTGAAAGCAAAAGAGAAAGGAAAGAGAGCATAAACATCTGTACAAAAATATAATGTGTATATTTCAAAGACCGAGACTTGCCAGAAATGTTACTTGTATAGAATGATAAATACAAGGGCATATACCAGCTGTCAAAGGGAATACAAGTGATTTGTGTTACATATGCAGCTCTTGGGAGCTTTGGGAGTGATAGAAAGACCAACTGCACTAAGTGCTGCTAAAACTCATCCCAAAAGAGTTCTTGCTTCAGAACTCCTTGAAACCCAAATAGATAAGACAAGGAAAGAAAATATTTTTGTAGCTGTTTTACAGATGGCAATCAAAACCAAGACATTTAAGACCTTTAGGTAAATCTGTTAAAGGGCTTAAGGTACTTAGCTCCACTCTGCTTTTAAAGGACTCTAATCCAAATCCTAAAACTCACTGCAACTTAACTGTAATTTCACAAATCTTCCAGCACTGAAAGTTCAAAGAGCTTTTCAGAGAGTTTAAATTCACTATTTGCCAAAAAAACCCAAACAAAACAACAAAACACCAAAAAGCAAAAAAAAAAAAACCACACAAACAAACAAACAAAATTTAATATTTTAAAATTCAGATTAATTTTTTTCTAGGTTTGGCCATGAAATTATATATACATAAAACTACACACAACTTCATTCTTAAGTTCAGAAAACATTGTGAAGTAATGTTTTACTCTGAGCTCTGTTTGTATGCCTTTGTGAAAGCAAATCACATGATATTCAGCATCTCTCTTCAGCTTACCTGTATTAAAAAATTGTATGTCTAAAATGCTTTAAATCAACAATACTGAGATGAACTTTACTTGACAAAAGAAATCTGCTTTTGTTGTAGACAAAGTCTCACAAAAAATCTATAAAAGAATTGAAAATTGAACCCAGAGTTCCACTTCAGTGAAGTAGCACCGCCAGAATCACAAAAAGGGCTAATAAGAAATGCTCTATAAGTGATGTTATTGTCTCTCAGACTAATAGAAAGGAAAAAAAAGAAAAAAAGTCAAGAAACTTTACTAAGTTAGAACTATCCATTCCCTAAAGGAACTTGTATCTTCTAGCAACTGTTGGTTTTCACTTCCTTTAAGTCAGAGGTCATACTCTAGACAACAATTTTTAATAGACTTTGAAAGATTTATCTGCCATGATTTTATATATTCTGCTCTTGATTCCATTTACATCTTCACCTTCACAATTGATTGTGGAAAAGAGCTACAGAATTTTGTTGTGCATTGTGTAAGTAGAGCACTTATGTCTATTTAAAACCAGCTGCCTAAGCAACTACTGTATTTCTGATATGTGTTGTAAATGAACACAAATTACTGAAAGTTTTTAATCATTTCTTCCCAGTTAAGTTGTTAACTGTGGTATTCAAACATACCTCCACTAATTTTTTTTCTCCTGATAGAAAAATAAAGATAATGGACATCATAGAAAATAAACTAATAGTTGCCATTGGAGGTCTTTTTCTTTTTTTCTTTTTTTTTTTTTTTTTTTATTTTTTTTTTT
>VWYH01005215.1:0-14733 GCA_013399365.1 Pampusana beccarii | reverse complement strand
CGCGGGGACCGCAGCCGCCCCCGTTGCTACCGGCTGCGGTGGGGCTCGGGCGGGCACACGGCGCGGCCCCCTGGGACCGGCCCGGGCACCGGGACACCCCCGCCGGGGTCGCATGAGCCAGGCCGGAGCACCGGGAGAGGCCGCGCCGTGTGCCCGGAGCTCGGCAGCGGCCCGGCCAGTGGGAGCCCCGGGCCGGACTGTGGCTACTGGGAGCCCCGGGGGTGCCGGGCAGGGGCACCGGGAGCCGGTGCAGGCGGCTGTGACCTTCGCTCCCAGTCTCTTTGCAGGCTCCCCGGAGACCCTGGCACCGCCGTGCCCCCCGGCTCCCCGCTGCTGCTGCAGCCCCCTCGCTCCCAGCCCCAGCCAGGGGAGGCTCCAGGCCCGCCGGCAGCTGAGCATCGCCTGCACCCTCTGCTGCGTCTTCATGGTCGGGGAGGTGATAGGTAACGGTGGCACAAGGATGGGAACGGGGGGCTGCTGGGGCACAAGGTGCCAGCTGCTCTGCACCCACAGGCGGGTACCTGGCCCACAGCCTGGCCATCATGACGGACGCAGCCCACCTGCTGACGGACGTGGGCAGCATGTCTGTCAGCCTCTTCTCCCTCTGGGTCTCCACCCGCCCACCCACCAAGACCATGAGCTTTGGCTGGCACCGCTCGGGTGAGCTGGGGGGCATGGCTCTGTGGGACCCCCACTGCCAGGGTGGCTGCTGACGGCTCCCATCCCGCAGAGACATTGGGCGCGCTGGCCTCTGTCCTCTCCATCTGGGTCGTGACCGGGGCCCTTGTGTACCTGGCGGCCGCCCGCATTGTCAGCAACGACTACGAGATTGAGGCGCGAGCCATGCTGGCCACATCTGCCTGTGCCGTCGGCGTCAACCTGGTGTACGTCCCACACAGTGCTGTGCGCACACACGTCGTGTCCCCGCGCACACCCCCGGCCTTGGCCCTGGCCTCCCCTCCCACAGCCCTGCCCCACTCGTGCCCCTGGTACCCCAAGACCCCCAGCCCTGGCCCTCAGGTCACCTTCTGTCCCTGTGCAGCAGCCTTGTGTCCCCAAGCACTGCCTCCCCCTGTTCCCTGTCCACCATACACTCCCAGCTTCCAGCCTGGGTCCACACATCCTCCAGCCACACGTCCCCTGGACCCCCAAAAGCAGCACCCCCTACCCTGCCCCATGCCCAACCGGAGCCCTGGCATGTACCCCAGGTCTGAATTCCCACCCTGGCCCCACGCACCTCCCTTGGGTGCTGTGGCTGCCCTGTCCCTGCTGCCACTCCAGCCCTGTCCCGCGGTAGGACTCTGCCCCACACCCCTCCACCCTCCTGGGGCACAGGTGTCCCTGCCTGCGTCCCCCCTGCCTGCGTCCCCTCTGCCTGTGCTGTGCAGGCAGGGCCAGCACTGCGGTGCTGAGCCAGCCCTGCTCTCCCCAGCATGGCCCACGTCCTGCACCAGTCCCCTGCCGGCCACGGCCACGGTGCAGGGGGCTACGAGCAGCTGGAGAGCGCTGGGGGCTGCCTGCCCGGCCGTGCCCCCCTGCCCGGCAGCACCAGCGTCCGTGCGGCCTTTGTCCACGTGGTGGGGGACCTGCTGCAGAGCCTCGGTGTCCTTGTGGCTGCCACCATCATCTACTTCAAGGTGCCCGGGCTGGACTCCCCTGCACTGCCCGCTGGAACAACTTCCCCAGCCCCACGCAGGGTGCTGGGGGGCACTGACACCCCAAGCCTCTGCCCCCAGCCCCCCCTGTGCCCAGCCTCACACAGCCCCTGCTCCCTGCAGCCCCAGTGCAAGATTGCAGACCCCATCAGCACCCTCTTCTTCTCGGTCTTTGTCCTTGGCTCCACCTTCACCATCCTCAGGGATGTCTTCAGAGTCCTCATGGAAGGTGAGCGGTGGGCAAGGAGAGCGTGGGGCCACGGGTGCAGGGGGCTGGTGGGGGGCACAGGAGCTCCTCAGGGCTGCAGCTGCTACAGCCCCTCACCGCCAGTGCCCCACTCTGCCCTTCCCCGATGTCCGAGACCCCCCAGCCCAGGCAAACAACCCTGTAGTGAGAAGCTGCCTCACCCTGGAGCCACCGTCCCCAGCCTGGGGAAGCCCCCACCTCGGTGACGGCGCGGGGGGCTGGGGCCGGGTCTGGCCCCGCCGTGACCAGGCGCTGCCGGCAGGGACGCCGCGGGGCATCGAGTTCGACGCGGTGAAGGAAGCGCTGCTGGGGGTGCGCGGGGTGAAGGGCACCCACGACCTGCACCTCTGGGCGCTGACGCTGAGCCACCACGCCGTGTCGGTGCACGTGGCTGTCGGTGAGTGCCCACCCGCGGCCCCCAGCACCCACAGCCCCGGGCACAGCCGGGGGACCCGCCGGCTGCCCACGCACCAGGGCTGAGCCGCGCGGCCCTGCTGTCCCCAGATGCCAGCGCCGACCCGGAGATGGTGCTGCAGGAAGCCACCGGCCAGCTGCAGAGCAAGTTCGGCTTCGCTGCGTGCACGGTGCAGGTGGAGCGGTACCGGGAGGAGATGGCAGCCTGCCCGCACTGCCGGGGCCCCCGCGCCTGAGCCCCCGCCCGCCGCACAGCCGGGCCAGGCCGGGCCCGCTCCCCACCCCGCGGGCGAGCGGAACTGTCCCTGGAGCAGGGGCTGCAGCGCAGCAGTGGGGACGGCCACGGGTGTCCCCGTGCTGCACCCACCTGCTGCTGTGGAGCCCCGGGGGGGTCAGTGACCCTGAGGGTGCAGGGGCCCAGGGCAGAGGGACACACAGTCTGGTCCCTGCAGCACAGGGGCTCCCCTGGGAACCTGCACCCCCAGCTGTGCCAGGACGGGACCAGCCCCAAAGGAGGGGGGGTCCTGCCCCACCACATGTCCCGCCATGAAGCCCTGTTGTCCCCTGCAGGAGAGGGGACAGGAGGGAGCAGCTGCCAAAGGGCCCAAGGAAGGGAGGGGACGTCCCCTGGTGGGGACCCCAGCCTCAGCCGTGGCCCCAGATGCTCCTGTGCCCCACGGCATGGGCTGTGGGCGGGGGGAGCTGCTGCTGCCCCAGGGGGGTGCAGGGACATGGGGCTCAACCCGAGCGTGGCTGCCCCCATCCCGCTCCCCCACCTTGGCCTGACCCATCCCCAGCGTTGTGAGTCTGTCTGTTGCCTCCGTGGAGTGTCTGTCTGTCTGTCTGTCTGTCTGTCCGTCTCTTTGTGCAAGGAACCCAGCGGGCGGTGGCAGAGCCCGTGGCACAAATAAACTTTTTGGAGAGCAGCAGCAGCGGCACAGGCAGCCAGGAGGGGACGGGGAGGGGGGACGGGGGACGGCCCTGGCCCCCCATGAGTGCCACAGCCACGGCCGCCCCGTGCAAGCACCACAAGCAGCCCTTAAAAAACAAACCACGTTTACTGCACAGCTGAACACAGGCTCAATGTGAGCAACTCCCGAGCTCCCGGCACCCTGCCCAGGACAGGGCTGTCCCCGGCCCCACCTGCACCCGCACGGGGGCTCAGGGGGGACGGGGGCAAGAGCAAGCACAGCCCCACGGGGGGGCCCACAGGGGCTTCCCCGGCGTTGGGCTCCAAGACCCGCAGCTCAACCCAGGGACACGCACTGGTCCCATCGCCCTCCCTGCAACCAGCTCAGACCAAACAGCGCTAAAGGAACTTTCTGGGCCCAGAGCATGAGTGTCCTGAGCGTTCCAGGTAACGGCTGGGAGCAGCCGTCCCTCCCCCGACGGGGGGCCCAGAGGGTGAGAAGCACCAAGAAGGGGTGCATGGCCCCCCCGGACAGCACGGCCGGCCCCGAGCTCCTGCTCGGGGTGTGCGTGGCGGCAGCAGGGACCCGCGGCGCTACTCTGCCGGCAGCGGGGAGCGCTCGGCGGGTCGGGGGCTGCCGGGCTCGGCCCCGTGCAGGGCGCTGAAGCGGGCCCGGCGCTCCAGGAGCAGCTGGCGGCCCACGCTGGAGGACAGGCCCGCCAGGCAGTGCACCCGCACGATGCCCGCCTGCCCCCCCGACACCAGCCAGCCCTGCGAGTCCAGGTTGGGGCTGAAGCGCACCTGTGGGGGGAGAAGGGGGTGGGAGGGAGGGGGTTGTGGTGCCGGGACCCCGCGCCGTGGTCCCTCAGGCTGTGGGGATGTGCCGCCCTCACCTTGTGCAGGGACTCCAGCTGCAGGCGGTCGAGGCTGAGCTCCGCCGTCCCCTCCTGCCGCTGCATCCTGCGCATGGGCTCCCGGCTGGGGAGGTTCCTGAAGCTGCGCTGTGGAGCGGCGGCACCGCCATGGCTGCGTGCGCGGGGCAGGAGCGCTGCTCGCACCGCGGCCCAGGCAGCGCCGGCACCACGGCACAGGCGGGTGCTGCTCGCCCAGGGGACGTGTGTCGCCCTCAGGGTCACCCACAGCAAAGGGCAGCAGAGCCAGGCCCTGGGTAGGGTGGCTGGAGTGTGGCAGAGCCCACCCCGTCCCCCTGTGGCCCCAAGCAGCTTGGACCCTGGCTCAGGAACCCCCTCCTGGGGCCTTGGGCACAGCCTGTCCTGGCACACGTGGAGCTGAGACCCTCAGCACACGGGGAGCTGAGACCCCCCGTCTCGGTCCCACAGCTGTGCCCCCACTGCCCTGTGCCCAGGTGACTGGGGCTGCCTGCCCGTGGGGACCCCAGCCCGGCCTGGTGAGGGTCTCCGCTGAGCCGGGTGGCAGCGCAGCCCACCCCCTGCTCTCGGGGCTGCCAGCCTGGGCTCCCCCGGAGTGGGGGGTGCTCCAGCATCTGAGTGGTGTCCCCTGCCCCATCGCTCCCACCTGCCCTGCCACAGCCCCACGGTCCCCAGCCCTGCTCCCACCACTCTGTGACCACCCCACAGCGCCCAGCCCTGCTCCCACGGTCCTGCCCACGGTCAGGACCCCAAGCCCCTGCCCTCCTACCAGGTCTGTGTCCCAGAACTTGATGTAGCTCTTGGTGACCATCTCGCTGTAGCGCCTGGTCTTGGGCAGCGCCTGCTCGGCGCCCTCCGGCCCGGCGGGGCTGCAGGGCAGCAGGTCAGCTTTGTAAACCGGCTGTGGGGGAGACGGGGCTCAGGGCAGGGCGGGGGGTCCTGCTGCTCCCTGCAGAGCGGGGCTGAGTGGGGCTGGGGGCCCAGGGGCCTCGTCCTGCCCTACAGCATGGCGGGGTTGGGGTGGGGGAGAGGGAGGAGATGCTGCTGTAGAGGAAGGGGACAAACAGGGCACCACGCGTGTCACTGACACGGCCTCCCCTTACAAATCTGCGGTCCGAGGAGCGCTTGACGTTGCGGGGGTTGACGGCCAGGTCGGGCAGCACCGCAGCCACCAGCTCGCCAGTGATGTCCCCTGCAGCCACCGTGTTCAGCCAGTCCGAGCCAGAAATGCTCTGCAGGAATGCAGGGTGTAGGGCACAGGGTCCCCCCCAGCCCCACGAACACCAACCCCGGGCAGGGAGGGCCCGGGGGTGCAGCCAGCTTGGATGCAGTTGGGGACACCACCTCACCCGGGTGCCAGGGTCCCGTGTCTGGGGGCAGAGGGTGACCCAAGGGCCTCACCGCCCCGCAAGCTGGGTTTGGAGCAGGCACCAACCCCTCCACCGCAGCCCCCGGACAGAACCACCCTGCAACAGCCTCTTACCCACACGGTCCCCTTGCGAGGAGCCACAAAATACGCCTTGAAGCCCAAGTACCCAGCGTCGATGTAGTGGATCCCGCAGAGCCCGTAGCTGCAGCAGAAGGGGCAGGGATGAGGATGGAGCTCTGCGCTGCTGCCCCAAGACAGTGCGAGCCAGGCAGCAGCCCCGCTCCCAGAGAACCTGGGTGTTTTGGGGGCCCCCCCTCAGTCTAGCACCACATCATGAGGCAGCTCAGGGCAGTTCCCAGAGGCTGAGAACACACCAAGACCCCAAAACCCTTCCACCAATTTGTGTCAGCGCGGGGCCACCCAGGAGCCCCAGGACAGCGTCCCCCCGGCCGTACCGACAACATGCTGTGACCCAGTGTGGGCAGAGCCCTCGGCACAGCCCAACGCTCCCGGGGAGGGAGAGACCACAGCGAGCCCCAGGGACGCTGGGGACACGTGGGACAGGGCACAACCAGCCCCCAGCAGTGCTGGCCCCGGGCACAGAGCGGGCACCGCGGTGGCCCCAGCACTCACGAGGCGCAGCAGTTGTCCTGGGCCACCGTGACGCCGTTGTAGGGCAGCAGCCAGGCCACCTCGGTGCTGAGGAACCGCTTGATGCTGTTGATGGGCTCGTAGAGCCGCCGCAGGTCCCAGAACTTGATCTTGCGGTCGCTCCCTGCCGTGACCAGGACGTTGCTGAGAACCAGGAGAAAAGCAGCGCTGAGACCCCAGCGCAGAGCCGTGCCCTGTCCCCGCTGCAGGAACACGGTGGCCACGGTCCCACAGCACCGCGCTGCTCCACGGGCTCAAACCTCCTCACCCCACAAAGCCCAACCCAATCTCCCTGGTGCCTCAGAGGGTCCTGTGCCACCACCATTGAATGCTCGGATCCCACCCCCGCAACAGAGCCTCATCCCCCAGGCAGCGCCCGCACCTGTCGGCCTTGCACCACTCGATGCTCCGCACCGCGTGGTCGTGGGCCGGGAAGCACTGGAACGGGTAGAGCTTGAGGGAGCCGTCGGGCTGGCGCATGCACTGCAGCAGGGACTTGGTGAGCAGGTTCCAGATGGCCACGGTGCCTGCGGGATGAGACCTGCGGCCGTCAGGAGCTGCCCCGCTGCTGCAGAGGATGCGCAGCGCTGCGGGATCCAGGGCAGCGGGACGGGCAGGGGCTGCAGGAGCTGCGAGGCAGCGGCTGAGCCAGGGCCGGGGTTTAGAGCAGGACAGGCTGGCTCGGGTACAGCAGGTCCTGTGTGGAGCTGCAGGTCGCCCCAAGCCACACACAAACAAACCAGACAGATGGGGCTCAAGCCAGAGCCACTCCTGGAGCCGACAGGTGTGTGAGGCTGCTCATGGGCAGCCCACGATAAGCGTTCCTCCTGCCCAGGAGCAGGCAGAGGCTCCTGCGCGGTGCCTGGCCGTGGCTGCTGCTCACCCTGACGCTTCCCCCCCCTCCTCATCCTCCTCCCTCCCATTGCCCAGGCGAGGCTGAAGGAGCACAAAGCTCCGCTCGGTCTCTGCCGGCCACAGGGCGAGGGGGGATCCCCAGCGGCTCTGCTGCAGGACACAGTCCCTCTCGTGCAGGACTCACCGTCATAAAAACCCGCTGCGAGGTGATGATGGGGCTTGGACGGCATCCAGGAGAGGCTGAAGCACTGCCCGCACTCGGACACGTTCCTGGCCTGGATGGAGCCCACCTGGAGCGTGGCGATGCACTGCACCTGCGGCCGAGGGACACGCATCACCCGCGGCCCACGCTGCTGCCACGAGCCAGGGACACCCAGGTTTGGGGCACGGCTCTGCTCTGCCACCCCAAACAGCCCGGGGCCAGCGGGCTCTGCGGCCTCACGCTGCCCCAGCTCTCGCAGCTGGAGACTCGCTGGGCGCCAGCACCGGTGGGACCGCGCTGGTGGGGGACACTGACCTTGCAGATAACGTGCTTGTGGAAGGGCCCATCTAGAAGAGAGCAGAGGGTGGTCAGGACAGGCACCAGCTCTCCCACAAGCTCGCTGCGGCAGGAGCCTGGCTCAGCGCTCCCCGTCCCTGCCCTGCCACCCATCCGACCAGCCTCCTCGCCACAAGCAGAGAACAGCGCAGAGACAAGAAAACCAAGAGCAGGCGGCAGCAGGAACGGCCGCAGCCAGAGCTGCCTGCGCCAGAGCAGCGACAGCCTGAAAGGTGCCTTGGGCAGAGATGGGGCAGGGCTGCTATTCTCCCCACCCCAGAGACCTTCCCCCAGCACACCCGGCTGCCTCGACGGAAGATCCTTCACCAATCTCGAGGGGACCCAGTGGCACACAGGGCCAGACCAGACCACGGCTGCCCGGGGAGCGAAGGAGCAGCCGTGCGGGATGGACGGATCTGCCAAAGGTGGCCAGGGCAGCGGTGACAGGCTGGAGCAGCCCAGGCGGCCGCTCCCAGGGGACACAGACTGTGCTGAGACCCCCGTGCCCAGGACGAGGTGCCTGTGGCCCCACAGGCACCAGCTTTGTGTGCCGGAGACACCTCTGGGTCAGAGCCCGGTCCCGTGTGCGGGGCTGTCCTCAGGCACAGCCAGCACCAGCGCAGCGCGTCCGCACCCGCAGCACGGCAGCCGCGGCGGTGTCACACTGAGACATGCAGCAGCCGCGCATCTTCCCGGCACCTCCACCGCCGCCGGGGCTCGGCACGGAGAGCAGCCCCGGCGCTGCCAGGCACAATCCCCCACTGCAGTACGGGGAACCCCGGTGATGCCGGCACAGTCAAGCCGGGAGCTCCCGCAGGACCCAGCGCCGCAGCCTGGCACCGATCCTGTAAACCCGCAGCACAGCGCGGTGCTGAGACACGGGGATGGGGACAGGACGTGCAGCCGCAGACGGGAGACGCGACGTGACCAGACCCGGCCCGGCCGCAGAAGCCGCGTGGGCTGGGAAGGATCCGCGCCTGCCGCAAGCTGCCCACGTGGGGCCTGCGGCAGCCGGCACAAACCATCCAGAGCCGCGCCGAGAGCGGCACGACGCGGTGACGGGGGTCGGCAGCCGCGCTCGGTGCAGAGAACCCATTTCCATTGTCAGCCGTGGATGCGTGGGCTGTCGGCTGCGGCTGATTGACCACGGGCAGCACGCACAGGCCATCAATCTCGCCCGGCGCCCAGCACATGAGACCATTACAAGCGCCATTAGCCCGAGCAGCCGAGCGCGCCGAGCCCCAGGTCCCCACCACGACAAACAGCTCGAGCTGGGCTGGTATGAGCAGCTCTGCTGTGAGAAGACGTGCTCCCAGTGGCAAGCGGGGCGGTGGGGAAAGGCTGGAGAACGTGCCACGGCAGCGATGCCTCGCGCTGTGACCCGCTGCAGCCACAGCAACGCTGCCCAGAGCCCCTCCCAGTCCGCCCAGCCCAGGGCCCGGCCTCACCAGGGCTGTCCCCAGAGCTGTCCCCAGAGCTGTCCCCAGAGCTGTCCCCAGCCAGGATGTGGCAGTGTCCCCTGGAGGCCGAGCTTGCCTCTGTGTCAGCAGCACTTTGACATCCTTTGATGTCAAAACGCAGCCCTGCTCCCCCAGCCAGAGGGCAGCAGCTACTGGTCCCAGCCCAGCGTGCCGGGGCTGCTGTCCCACTGCACTGTGTGATTGGGGGCTGCCCCACAGCCGTGCCCCACAGCCATGCCCCAGCTCGGCCCCTTGGCACAACCGGCTGCCCCCAGCATGGGTAGAGGGCCCTGGCCCCGGGCTTGCCCGCCGCCCCCAGCACGGTGGGAGGGGGCCGGGACGGCCCTGCCCGCGCCGCGGCTCTTCCTACCTTTTACCTGGGCTGTCTTGGCGCGGCGCAGGGCTCCGGGGTGCGGCAGCGCGTACAGCACCACCTTCCCATCCGAGAAGGCCACGGCCAGCAGGCCCAGCCGGCTCATCTGCGGGTGCTGCGGGATGACACGGGGGCTCAGTCCGGGGCCACCGTCCCCTGCCCAGGCAGGCCGGGCTTCAGTGAGGACACGTAGGAACCCCGGGGGAAACCAAGGGCAGCCCCCAGGGCCAGGGGTCCCGCTGCAGCCCACCCACCTGCCTGGCAGCGTCGGGCGGCTCCCAGGCGCCGCTGGGGCAGAACTTCATGTCCCAGACGCAGCCGTGGTCGGTGGCGATGGCGTAGGCCAGCGCGGCTTTGTCGGCAGAGCTGCAGGCACGGGTTGAGCCGTGATGAACGTGGGAGCCCAGCAGCTCCAGTATACACCAGCAGCTCCAGTATACACCAGAAGCGAAGCCGGCCACCAGCACAGCCCCGGCGGGGCCCAGGCTGTGGTTGGTGGCACTGGCAGAGGACGAACGCGCTTGGCCATGGATGCACAAGCAGGACCCTGCCCCGGCCCCAGGAGCCCGTCCCCAGCCAGGCCACTCACCCCTGCTCCTGCTGCAGCACGCCCAGGCCCCAGAGCTGCAGGAGCACGGGGCCGCCGTGCAGCCCGGCCACGCTGTGCGTCTCCTCCATGCTCCTGTGGCAGTAGACGGCCACGTACTGCGTGGCTGCCGAGCCCTCCGGGGACGGGCACCACTCCATGGCCCACACGGGGCCGCCCACGAAGAAAGAGACGTCCAGGCGCTCGGCGTGGGGCTGCAGCGAGTTGAACCTGCCAGGGGGGCGGGTGAGAGCAGCGTGGGGCGGGTGGGGGCCCCCAGGCAGGCTGCAAGGTGGCTGCTCAGCACCCCCGGTGCCCTCGGCCCCACCAGAACTGCAGCCCCGGGGCTACGGCCTGTCCCAGCACGACGGCCACCGCCCCGCAGCCCCCGCGCGCCCATCACCGACCTGTTCACCCGGTACAGGATACCGTTGTCTTCAATGCCCTCCCGCTGGATGGAGAAGAGGGGAGACTTCTCCTCTGCTGGCAGGTATGGAGCAGCTTCGCTGGGGGGGCAGCAGGTGAGGGGACACCTTCCCACCCCCACCCTGTCACCCCCCAGCATAGCACCATGTCCCAGCACTTGTCCCAGCCCGGCTGCTCCCGCTGCCCACCCTCAGGGCTGCTGAAACCCCATGGCCAAATCCAGGAGACCCCCAAAGCCCACGACAAGAAGGTGTCATGCTGGGGCCTGATCCCACCAGAGGGACAGGGCGTTCAGCACCCACCATGCCTTTGTCCCCCCCAGCTCGGCCCCAGCATCGCTGGGTCCTGCCCCACCCCGCAGCCCCCGCGCAGGCAGCGCCTGTGCCACGTGTCCCCAGCCCCTCCCTGGGTACCTGTCAGAGAGACACGTCCACTTGTGTGCCAGCGGGATCCAGTCGGGAAACTCCCACTGCGAGTGCTGCTGGTCCCGCCTGCGGCCGTGCCAAACCTCAGTGACAGCCCCGCTGCCTGTGCACAGGCAGCCCCCACACCCTGCCCATGGCACGGACAGCCCCCGCACCCTGCCCATGGCACAGATAGCCCCCCGCACCCTGCCCATGGCACGGACAGCCCCCCACACCCTGCCCATGGCAAGAACAGCCCCCTGCACCATGCCCATGGCACGGACAGCCCCCCGCACCCTCCCCGCTCTGCTGCCCACAGCGCTTCCCGCAGGTGACAGGGCCCCATCCGCAGCGGCTGCTGGTGGAATGCCGACACTCCCGATGGCACGGGGACACTGTGACAGCGATGGCACCCAGGGCATCAGCAGCCACTGGTCCCCCAGCCCCCCGACCCCCACTCACAGGCTGCAGGTGAGGCTGGAGCACTTCTCCACCGGGGCCATGACGGAGTTGTGGAAGCCGTTGGGAGCGAGGCCGCGGCAGAGGGGCTTGGATCTCTGGGCACAAGAGCAGACTGAGAGCAGGACCTGGTGCAAAGGCCCGGCTGCCTTTGCCTGCCCAGGCGTTCCCACAAGCCCCTCGGGGACCCGCTTGTCCTAAACAGCACTGACACAGCCCACCGGCACAGGGCTGTCCCAGCCACAGCCCTCACTGCGACCATGTCACGCTGGGCTAAAGACACAAAGTCCCACTCTGGGGACTTGCACAACCTACAGGACAGCACCCAGGATCCTGCCTTCACCTCCCACGGGCTCCAGCAGAGCCCAAGACCCCCGCACGTCCCTCCCAGGAGTACCCGTCCCTGTCCTCATCCCACCTCTGCCCACAGTTCAGCCCAGAGAGCTCATGCCCGGACCACGGCTGATGGGGACTGTGTTGTCCCCAAGTGCTGCTTCAGGGCTGTCCTGCCCCGAACAGCCAGGGGTGGGGACACCGTGTGACAGCTCAGACACTTCGTGTTGTTCCTGCCAGGCCAAAGGGAGGAAGCGGCCACGGCAGAGACCCTGCCCTTACCCCTGTGGGTGACATCTTCCCTCCTTGTCCTCGCAGCACCTCCAGCTCCGGCTCTGACACCTCACTGAGCGGCGCATCGCTCCCCTCCTCCTCCTCTGCCTGCAGCAACACCTCCTTCGAGGGCACAAAGTCAGCATCTCCTGCAGGATCATCGCTATCTGTTTCCTCCTTCTCCTTCTTCCTCCGGCCCCGGCGCTTCTTCTGGACACGCTCAAGCTCTGGCGCTGGCTCCTGGGCACCCTCGGTGGGAACTGGAGGCTGGCACACAGACGACAGCTCCTCCGCCAGCTGCTGCAGGTACAGCAGAGCCCTGGGACACCAAAGGCATCGCCCGGAGGTGAACAGAGGGACTGTGCAGGGCCAGCCAGCCCCCCCTCTAGCTACAGCTCTGGGCAAGCAATTTGCTGGGCTGCGGCAGAGCCCACCGGGATGCAGTGCCAGCCTCCAGGCCGGCCATGGGGTCAGCCAGCACCCCCTGCCCCTCCCCGGCAAACGCACCCAGCAGGCAGAGCAGCCACGGCCCTTTGCCAGCCAGAAAGCAAGAAAACCAGAGATCTTCCTGTGAGCGCCCCAGCAAAGGGAGCTGCCGGTGCTGCATCTCCCTCTGCGCAGCAGCACGAGGGGACCGGGGCGCCACGACCCCAACAGCCCTGCCCCTGCAAAACGGGGCTCGCACAGGCCCTTGGAGAGCACCAGCACTGCCCGAGCTGCCTCCAGAGCCCCCAGAGCACAGGCCCCCAGCTCTGCCCTTCCAGCAGCACGTGGCTCGCGCAGCGTGTCCTGCTCCCCACTGCATAAGCCTTCTCCTGGCTTTGCCAGCAACCAGGGAAACCTCTTCCCCACCGCAGACAGACGACTGTGACCAGACAGCGCTGCTTGTGAGCCCATTGCAGCCCCCGTGAGGCCATCCCAGCCCCTGCAAGCCCACTGCAGCCCCTGTGAGCCCATCCCACCCCTTGTGAGCCCATCCCATCCCCTGTGAGCCCATCCATGGCCCCTGCTGTCCCCCCACCCCCTCCTCCTGGACCTGAACACCTTCTCCCAAAGCAAGAAACGGCCATTCCGTGAGGAACCAGTTTGTCCCACCAACGTGAAACCAAGTCCTTCAAGAAGGACACTGAGCCCCCTCAGGCAAGGCTGAGGTCTCAAGGAATCGCTCCAAGAGCAGCATCTGCCCATCTGCTCAAACTCCCTTGTGACCCTGGGTCCTCCCACCCGCTGCCCCTGCTCACACTTTGGCTGCCCGTCTCTTGGGGCGCCCGCTGGGGGGTGTCTCCGGACCGTCCTCCGCCTCGCTGCTTCCCAGCACCTTCTGCAGGCAGAGGGGCTGTGGGGCCGGGCACTCCAGGTCCTGCGACAGCTTCAGCAGCAGCATCTCTGCCTTGGGCTTGCGACCGCGCTTCCTGGGCGCCTTGCGAGGCGTCACGGACCCGTTCTCTGACGTCACCGAGGGCTCACCCTGCGCCTCAGTCCCCGCAGGGGCTTGGCCGTTGGCATCACAAGGATCATTTTGGTCTTTGAGCTTTTGGGTGGTTTTCGGCTGAGATTTGGTACCTTCCCCTCCGTCTTCAGAATGACACAAACCGTCCAGATCTCCCAGCGGCGACAGCTCCCCTGCCCCCAAAAAACCCCCCAGAAACCGAATAAAAACACTCCAGGGCCCCTCAGTGCCCGCCAGTCCCCCCGGGCCATGATGATGCCTCCAGCGGGATTCGAACTCCTTACAGGGCAGCACCCGGGCCCTCAGTACTCGCCGGTCCCCCCGGGGCACGACGCTGTGCCAGGAGTTCGAATCCCGCCGTCCCCACGGGGCACGATGCGGTACCTAGGTTCGAATCCCGCCTGCGGCGGGACTCGAACCCCTGGCCACCGCATCGTGCCTCGGTAGAGCGACCCCCTCCCGCAGCGGTCCCGGTCCCCGCCCGCCCCTCGGTACGTACGGAACGCTCGGGATTCCCCGTCCCGCACCGGGCTGCGGCTCCGGCTGCGGCCGCTGGGCACCGAGCCCCGTCCCGCACGGCCCCGGCGGCTCCGTTCCCGGCAGCGCGGCCCGCGGGAGGAGCTGGACGCCATCCGGGTGGCTCCAGCCGGGCTCCCGGTGCCGCCGCCGCTGCGGGGCCGCGCCGCAAGGAGCGAGGCGGATACGGAAGCGGCGGCGGCGCGGGGAGATGACGAAGCGCCGGTAACGTTACGGTTTCCATGCTCTACCGCCCCCTAGCGGTCCGTGGGCGCGCGGCTCCGCGTGCCGTAGCGGGCGGGGCTCGGAGGGACGGAGCCGTCCCGGCAAAACCGGGCACGTCCACGCGTGGACATGAGGGGTGTGGGCAGGACAGTGCGGGTGAACCCCGGCGGGAGGGACCCCCAGAGCGAGGGGACACCCGGTCGGGGGTGAGAGGGGACGAACCGGGACCTGGGTCGGGGCAACCCCCGGTATCGGTCCCGGCTGGGGCTGGAGGGATGGAGAGCAGCCCCAGGAGAAGGACTTGGNACATGAGGAAGAAATTGTTTGTGCTGAGGGTGGTGAGAGCCTGTCCCAGGTTCCCAGAGAGGTGGTGGCTGAACCATCCCTGGAGACATCCCAGGCCAGGCTGGACGGGGCTCTGAGCAACCTGAGCTGGTGGAGATGTCCCTGTCATGGCAGGGGGGGCACTGGGGGAGATTTAACGGTCTCTTAAACCCAAACTATTCTGTGAGTCACTGATTTTGGGGTCCGAGGAGCAGGTCGGGGGTGTTCCCAGCCAAGACCTCCAAGTGCTGCCCAGCCCCTGCTGCCATTTGCCTCAGTCCCAAGCAGCAGTTTTGCCAGGTTTCACTTCTGTATTCTTATACGGCAACGGTGTGATTTCCAGGAAGGGTGCAGCTCTCTTTGCTGCCTCGATAG
>VWYH01005212.1:368580-664319 GCA_013399365.1 Pampusana beccarii | reverse complement strand
ATTTGACTGAAATGAATGAATGAGGGAACTCTCCCAGACAGATGTTTTTTGTAAAAACAGTCCCTTTGCAGAGCTGACGTAGAGCACAGCCACACAGAAAGTGTCCGAGGGGAACAGCAAAGCAGGAGGAAGTGATTTGGGAGCGGGGGGGCTGGACCTCAGTGACCAGCTGTGACACGGGGCCACCGCCTCACTAGTTACACCAGCTGAAGCAACTTTTTCTTTGTTACTATTACTGACATTTTCTCAGTTGCGTGTTGGTTTTCTTCAGCGACTTCAACCAAGCTCCCGACAGGCGATCAGCACAGTTTCTGGTGGCTGACCAGATACCATTACCCACGTTAGACTTCCCTATTTGTGGTTTTCTAGATGTAATTTGACATTCCACATTTTAAGAAGGATGTGTGATGTGAATATTTGTGTTGACCAGTTTTTCTCATGATACTATCGCTAGGAAAGCATACTTCATTTGAACAGGATCATTGCAGTATTGGTTTCTAATTCTCCTTATGAAATACATCTTTGCCACTGGGAATTTTGGTTTCCATGTTTGAGCACGAAAGGTGCATGGGCTGGAGGTGAGCAGGGTGTGCAGTTCTTAAAGGATTCCCTTGCTTTTTTGTTTATGGCAAAGAAGAATATGAAGATATGGAGACACCAGGAGGAAAATGCAATAGAGATAGAACAGTTGGAATGAAGCAAGATGATGATGAAGACAGAAAGGCTGTCAAAGACACATTGGGAAGAGTTTAGCTGGGATGGGAATATGAAGCACCTGGTGGGAAAGACTTTGGTGGCATCCAGGAACCCTATCTGATAATACACCAAGGGTATCAAGCCAGGCAGCTTCCATAGCCCAGTGCTTTATTGGAATCCGATTTGTATACTTAGTTTTAATGAAAATTTAGTCACGGTTATGTAAAGAAAAGCTTGAAGTCATAAACAGAAGAAAAATGCTGGAGTAATTTGTGCCTAGATTTGCAGAGGAAATATGGATCAGGATCCAGAAAAGAGCATAGCCAGGAGTAAGTGAAGGTCACCAAGCAAGAAGGGTGTCAGCAGTGGCACTGAAAAGCACAGCCCGGTGATGTGTGCGGTGGGATGGTATAAAGAGGGAGAGACCTCGCACCTCTGCAGGGGCTGCAAAAGGCTGAGGACACAGGGGATGTGGTGTGGTCCTTTCACCTGAGGTGAAACACAGGAGGCCATGGGTGTGGAGGTGGTGGGGGTAGGAGGCCAGTGGTGCGGTAGAAGTGATTTGGGAGCCCGGTGTGGCACTGCCGAGCCCCTGGCTCCGGCGCGGCTGGGAGATGGCCCACGGGGTGCATGGGGCACCGAGGGGAAGGGCAGCCTGGCANCTGAGAAGTTGTTTCCTCTCAAATTTAAGTGGAACCTCTTTTGTTCCAGCTTGAACCCATTACCCCTTGTTTTACTGTTTGTCATCACCGAGAAGAGCCTGGCTCCATCCTCATGACGCTCACCCTTTACATATTTATAAACAGTTTCCTCCAAACTAAAGAGCCCCAGCTCCCCCAGCCTTTCCTCATAAGGCAGACGCTCCACTCCCTTCAGCATCTTTGCCCTGAACCCGGCCCGGCGCCCCAGGTGCGGGATTAAGGCAGAGCAGGTGCCGGCCGGCGGGGGTGCAGGAGCGGGGCCGAGCGGGGCCGGGCGGACAGGCGGAGCAGAGAGATGCGGACCGGGGCAGGAGGCGAGGAGCGAACCGGGCCGGGGGGGCGGAGCGGAGCGGGAGGAGCGGGCGCGGCACCTGCGTGCTGGGAGCCCGGCGGAGCCCAGCCCGGCCCCCTCGGCGCCGCCAGACGGTGGCGGGCCGGGCCGAGGCGCTGCTGGGAAGCGCATCCCGCCCCGCTCCGCCCCGGCAGCCGCGGCCATGACCGACAACATCCCGCTGCAGCCGGTCCGGCAGAAGAAGCGGATGGACAGCAAGCACCGCAGCGGGTGAGCTGCTCCGCGGGGCCTCGCTCCTCGCCCGGCCGCTGCCTGTGCTATGGGGGGCGGGCGGGCGGCGCGACCCCCGGTGCTTTCGTCTCGGGGAGGCGGTGGGGTCCCCGCCCGGGTGCCTTTGCGGATGCTCGGGGCGGGCGGGAGCCGCGTCGCTGTAGGCTGCGCGGCCGCGGTCCGAGCGCGGCAGGAGGAGGAGGAGGAGCAGCAGCAGGGGGAGGCAGGCAGGCTGACAGGTTGTTCCTGACGCCATTGCCGTGGCACGCCCGGGCGGAGGGCAGGACCCTGCCGGGCGCTGCTGCGCTGCGGCCGGGGGCGTCGGGGCTGGGGGAGAGCGGGGTCAGCCGTCAGCTGCCGGCTGGCAGCTCCTTGCGTGGGGAAAAATCAGCCTGGGCGGCCCTCATCCTCACCGTCTTCTCCATTAGAGCCCTTCAGACAAAGCCTGGGCAGCAGCGAGCGCGGCGGGTGGTGGCCGAGCCCGGGCCGCGGGTGCGGGGCCGCGGGAACGGCCGGGCTGGCCCGGGCCGGGCGGGGGTGGCACCGGCCCTGCGCCGGGCCCTGTTTGTCATCTCGCTGTTGCGCTTGGCGTGGGGCCGGAGAATTACCGGCCGGTGCTTGAGGGAGCGCTCGGCCTGTGCTTACGAACAGCGTTGGGCCGGAGATGGTGTTTGTAGGTGTGTAACAAAGGTCTCTGTCTAAACGCAGGAGGCTGGGTTTAACTGTATCAGTCAAAGCAATACAGTATCTTTAATGTGGGATGTTGCAAAATCCTGAGTGTGGGATGCGTTCCTGAAGGAGATATATGTATATATTTATCCTGATATCCATCCCCGTGCAGGAAGTTAAATAAGAAAGATGATGCTTTAACACTGTTTTGGTAGGAAATTGCGCCATTATCCAGACAGGTTGGTTTGTACACAGTGGGGTGTACAGGGTATCCAAGTTAGCTGGCTGTCACTTATTGTGATGCTTCTTTTGTCCCTGGATAATTTTTTTTAATGTGGTGAGTTATATAGCAAAATAAACCAAAATATCAAAGGAAATCCTGGCTGTTAAAACAAGAGGGAATTGATACTTTTTTCATTGTTTGTTATGGTTTTGGTTGATAGTTTTGATTATATTCCTCTAGCTGAAATTGACCTACATAGTTTATTCATTATTGGAGTTATTCTTTATTATGAACATTGTTTGTAGCAGTATCCATGCCAGTTGATACTAAACTGGGAGGTGTGTGTGATGCGGCAAGTAATTCCCCAGCGCCTGGGTAATGTGCATCACTGGGCAGGTTCCACAGGGTGCAGCCACTATGGCATTAAATTGGGTCATGTGGATGCCTGAGAAATTTCTTCAAGCTTCTTGAATGATTTATTTTCCTAAAATTCTCTAATCTCCATGAAGACCCTCTTGGGTATTACGATATGGTTAGTAGTGTCTAACAGAATTGCGCTCATCTAACCTAAGGTATGGTTTACTGGTTGTCGACTCTACGTGATTAGCAGTCACAGAGATGATGTTTCCAGTGTTAGCAAGAAATTTTGGCAGCAAGAAGTTGCAAGGGAAGATTGCTTAGGATTTTTCTCGATAGCAGTCTAAATAACTTGGCTTTGGGGTTTTTGTTTGGTGCGGTAACTTTGGGGATGTGACTTATCATATATTGGGAACTCTTGTTTTGCTGATAATAGCCTGTGATATGTTAGTAATTTGAATTATAGTGTGGATAACAAAGTATTGAAGTCCAGCAAATCCAAAACAATGTTATAAACCAAAGGAGAAATCAGCCAGCAAGTCAGGGAGGGTCCCTGGCATCACATCCGGGATGGAATCCTGAGGATCCTGAGCCGTAATGAACACCAAGTCATCTTCTTTAATACATGTGAAAAGCAAGTTTTGAAAGACCTGACCTTAGCATAGCCCTAACTGAAACTTCTGCTGTGGGGGTTTCCCCCCAGCAGTGGGGGCGAGTTCTCGACAGAGATTTTTGTCAGTGTGGTGTTCTGGAGCAGGGAACAGATTTCGGTTTGTGAACTGAATGACTTCACAGAAATCTTCGTGTATGCTAACAAAAAAAAAAAAGGAGAAATGCCTAATTCGCATCTAGGCTGCAAAGGGCAGGTGTCATCCAAGCAAGGCTTTCGTTACAGCCTCAGCCTGGGTCGTACTTTGCAGAGAAGCCAGGAAGGAGCTCGTGCAGTAGCCTTGCGGAGATGAATGATGGCACAGACAGCTGACATCTGTGTCAAAGAGAAACCATGTGTTTAATAAACTGGTGGGAGAAGTGGTTCTCTGTTCCTGAGCATAACTTTAGTGTGGATCTTCCTTGCTGCAATCAAAGGCTAAGTTCTAAATTCTGTAGCTGTATGCCTTCTATTCAGCCATATTCTTTCCAATGCCTTGCAGCACTCTGAAAAAAACACAGTGAGATACACGCCAATTAGGAGGGGGGGTTAGGGTTAACTGCAGCGGGACTGGATGGGGATGGGGGGACTCTGAGCTTCCCAGGGCCTGAGCTGTGTTGGGAAGGGTGCTGCAAGTTCCCGGAGCACCCCGGATGTTCGGTGCCTGACACGAGTTTTCCCTATATAGCTTATGGTCTCAGTCCACAATCCTGCAAGGCATTTTTTTGAAACTGGCAAACTGCTGTGCTCACGCTGCCCCCGCAATGTAGAAAGGACTTGATCCAGAAATGTCGGGGGGGAAAAATGGGGAATGAGCCAGGGAAGGAGGAGCTTTACAGTAACATTTCATTCGGCCATTCCATTGTATGTTTGTAGGTACCCTGGCTCAGTTTAAAATGGCAGATTCCATTTCCAAGTCAAGAGGGAGAGATGGGAGCTCCTGCCCTCGGTCTGTGCTCGGTGTGCCGAGCCGTGCGCTCTGCGGCCGGGCCGGGGGGGCTGCGGGAGCAGCAGCGCCCCCGGCCCCTTCCCGGCCACCCGCTGCCGTCTGGAGCGGAATGGGAGCGTTGGGATCGTGGGGAGGCGCATTCAGAGGCGACGGGGTTGTGCGTGGCTCTGGTTTGTTGTTTGTTTGTTCTTTTATCAACGGAAAATTCTTCGTATGCTTTTAAAATAATAAAACGTAGAAGGTTGGTTTGGATATTAAAGGTGCCGAGGACTTAGCAGCACAGCCTGTGAGAAACATAGAAACATCAGCTGAGAAATATGCTGGTTGTAGAAGTGATTTAATGTGTTGATCAGCACTAATTTGACAAACACTACCCCAGTATTGGACAAATGCGAAACTTTTTTCCATTAGGTTTGTTTTACCTGAAAAACGCTTATGAAAGCATTTTTCATCCTCTCTCTCAAATACTTTTCCATGAAACGTGCTGCATTTATAAATACAAACTGCTTCTTGGTAATGGCTATTCACCTGGCACTTGACACTCAATCTGTCATATTGCTGCTTCTCACATCATCACTAATAATGAACTTTTGTAAGCAAATATCATCCCCAGTGAAGTACACAGCAGACCTTTGTGCTCTTCCCCATCTCCCCAGTCGTGTAGATCCCTGAGCAGACCAGGGGCCACATCATTTATAGGACTCAAAGTCTTAGACACAGTCACATTGAAAGAGATGCTTTTGAGTGGTTGTGATTTTATTTGGGGATTTGAGTTCATTTTTACTATTTTTTGCCAACTTATGATTTCAAATGTGAATAACAGTGCTGTATAAGCTTTCCTGTATAGGCTGTCTTCATGTATTTTTCATGTTCTTTCTGTAAGATAATAGTTTTTAGAAGTTCATGCTGTGCAGTGCCTTTCTAGTTTACTGTACTTCAGGGGCTACTGCAGTACTGTTCTTCAATGCTTCAGTTGCAAAATGGAGGAGGAGAAATGTTTAGCAATGTGTATTCCTAAACTTTTATGGCAAACTGCTCGCACTTGTTTAACCTTGTGATTCCCGTTCCTGAAAAGTGCAGGCTAATTTTATCAGCATCTCTAAGCAGCAAAGTAAACTTGCAGCTGTTTTTCCAGACAATCTTTCTTTCCCTTTCAGAGATGTAGTCCTCTGATTTCCTGATGGAAAGTGTTTTGTTATTCCTAATAACGCCAATAGTTCTCTCCTGCCAGAAACAGGCAACTGCCTCCAGTGACGCTGACCGTGCCCTGAGCAGGAACCTTTGCAGTAATGTGATGGCCTGAGAAACCCCTTCCCTCAGCATCCAGGTCTTCAAGCTTGATACCCGAAAACAAGGATAGTATCCAAAGAAACAGCAGATCACAGAACTATGCAATACCTGTACAATGTTTTAAGGGAGGAACAAGTTAATTGGAAAAAGCTGATAGCCCCAGTCAAAAGGATTTATTTAATGAGCACCAGGATAACCTGAAAACACGTTTGTGCACTTGTTTGTGCTCAGAGTACTTTGTTTCTGGTACTCAACTGCATGGATTTGTCAGAATGGTTCTTTTTTTCCAAGGTCAAGATTATCCAGTTTCCAGAGGAGAAGAAAGGGAGAAGGAGACTGTCTGAAATGTTCCTTGTTAGGTTCACCACCCATTTTCCTGCATCATCTTTCCCTTTTGCTCTCATTACAAGCTGTGTTTTGTCATCCAGAATGTGGGCGTCCCAAGTCAGCTATTCAGGGGCACGGCCCAGGACTTTGCACGCCGAGCATGGCCGTCTCTCCTCACGGTACAAGTCCTGGGCAGCTTCGAGGGCTTGTGCTTTGGCTCCTGTGAGTGTGCACGAGCCCTCCATTGCCGGCACGTTCTGGGCCTTCGCCGGTGTCGCACCACGTGTTGTGCCAATACAACCTGTTGCAATAGTAAAAGCGGCTGTGGAGGTTGCTGTTTAATCACATTGCAACATTGGCCCGTGTGAGACAGAAAGGGTTCGGGTAGTGAAGCTGTTCTGTGACCCTGGGTGAATGAAACCCGCCATTAGTCTGTTAAAACACGATGTGGCATTACAGCCACTCCTGTTTGTGTAAAGCGCTTTGTAAGGATCACAGATGTCATACGGAGGATTTTGAAGCAGAACTTACGAGCTTAGTCATGTATTCTTCCTTAATGAAGTTTAAGACATTATTGAAAAGGTAAAATAAAAAAAAAATGACAATGGAATGTTTGGAGGGGGTGATAAACATCTGTCCATAAGAATGAGCATGGGGGTGATAAACATCTGCCTATAAGAATGAGCACATGGTTCTGTGCTTGAGAAATGTCGATGTTCTTACCAAAAGCTCCTTTTCTAACTTATTTCAAGAAGCTGTGGGCTGGCACTTGGGTAATGAGTGTGCAGAGATAACCCTCACCACTTAACACCCGGCTTGGACTGGGGCATCTGCTCCGTGCCTGCCCAGCACAGCACAGGCAGCTGCTGGCTGGTTTGTGGGAAAAACAAGGTCACGAAATACGTGGGAGTTAAATACCAGCATTGGGGCTGACTGGGTGCCTTCCTAACAAAAGCTCTTTGGGGATCTTTGAATGTATGTGGGCTAAAGATCAGCATGTGCTGATTTCTCGGGATTTTCAGCCACCCGTGTGCGAGTTCCTTGCTCAGCACTGCACGTTCCGGGGCAGGATTTGAGATGATGATGTAATGGGATTCCTGAGCGCTGATGAAGCCTTCCTGGTTAAAGTCTTGCAACACGCAACCGTGTTGTTGCTGGTTGTAGTATTGTGGTCATTGTTTGGACTTTCTTTTTTTTTTTTTTTTACAAATTCCTTTAAGTTTCGTAGAAACCTCGTGCTAAAGGGCTACGTAGCAGACTTGGTAGAAATGCTGGATATTCTTTACTTGAGCATTGATGCTACTGATAGTCACCTTCAAAACCTTGCCAGGCAGGAAGTTTTTCCTTTGTTTGTCTAATTAGGTTTTTGGTTTGCTTTTCCTGTAATTCAGGGGGTTGCGAAATTGCTGTGACTCCAGCCAGGCAGGAATTTCACCAAACTGTTATTTGTACACAGCAGATTCTTCTGTGCCCTTTCTTGCTTGTACTTGGAACTGCATTATTTTTGGTTGCTTCTCAAACCTTATAGTAATACACAGCAGCAAGTGTCTTTGTGATGGGAATGCTACGAGAGGTCATGGCTTTGATTGCAGAACATGTGCTAAATTTGGGGCAATTTCGCTTTTGTGCAATTGGCTTCTACTTCCCAGCATTTGCAGGTGCTGTCGTGTCGGGGGCTGCTGTCTCGTTTAGAACCACACAAGTGTAAGCGATTTTGCAGTGCTAGGTGTTAGAATTCACAGACTGGAGGATTCATAGTAATTTGGAAAAGACTAAAAGCAATATAATTGTATGCAAAGAGTTGGGCAGAGCATACGCTTCTGAAGATGAAAAGTTCTGACTAGTTTGTGGGGTTCATTTGCTGTTTTCTTCTGTATTCATGAGGAGAAAACGCTGGTAAGTCATTTAACTTAGTAAAATATCTGTAAGTCTGCTTTGGAGATTTAGGTATCGGTTTGAAGATCTGCCCAGATATTTGGAAGGTTCTTTGGAGCGTATCGGTGAATTTTACTTTGTAAAAACAATTCCCAGCACAATTTAAAAAGATACTAAATTATAGTATAACCTCCGTGAGCCTTATCCTATTGTAAATATTATGATATATGTGTGTGGGTATTTTTGCTGTTGAGTACAATCCCTAGAAAAGGCCCAACCTAAAAAATAAACACAGGTAACTGGTTTCAGATGTCTAATTACAAGGACCGATTGACTCTCTCTGTAACTGGGAAACATGTTGTGATGAAACGGGGTGTGTGGACACCAGGTTTGCTCCCTTGGGCAGAGCCTCTTACTTGTAGCCTTATCACAGAGGTAATTCTGAATTCAGAGTCATTAAAACATGAAATCAAGGCTAATCTTGTGTGGTTTTCTTCATTGCGAAAGAAGGAAAACGGCCTTTTTTTTTTAAATTCCATAGAGCATATCTATTTTCTATTGCAATCCCAACACTACCATTTTCACTATTCTCCACTAAAATGTATTTGGGATAAAAGTGACTGTTTGTCTTAGGTCTTCATCTGCAAATACAAAAGAAAACTGCAATTCAAAGGTATCAAGCTAGTAAAATAAACAAAACTTCTGAAGTAGAGTTTATTAAATCGAGTGTTTAACAGCAACTTTACTGTTTGTCTCCTGTTGGTAGCTGCCTTTCAGATATTTGTGTTATATGCAACCATGTGGGGAGGAAAGATCCACCGGTTAGTTTCTCCTAACAAAGAAAGAAGTTTGTAAACTTGACAAAAATTGATAGTTTCAGAGGCAAGTGTAACTTTTTGAAGTAGGTTATGTTTAGGGTACTTACGCTAATTATGGTTTTATGGTAACACCTAGAGAGTAGTCAAAGGTGGAAGTCCACTGTCTTAGAAATGTTACAAGTGCAGAATCACTTTATTCCAGTAATTTGATCTAGGTGTGTATTGCTGTCAGGGTTTTGAACTATTTGCATTACCCACAGTGTTTATTTCTGTCAGATTCTCCTGCATTCTCCTAATTTTCTTCAGCAAATGAACAGTTTGCAAGTCCGTGTTGACAAGTAGAGCAGCTTTGATAAGCTGAGCTCTACATGGGCGGTGATAAATGTGTGCAGGTGAAAGCAGCGGGGTTGTTATTGAAACTGGAGGACTTACAGGTACTCTGGGTTTGGAACGGGGAGTTTGACTTGCGTGGAGCTGGTAAGAGACTATTTGGCATCATCCAAACCTCGTGATTTCATGTTCCTTCAGCACCGAACTTTCTTTGCTATGTAGGGCTCTGCTGTCTTGTCAGCATTTTGGTCTGAAAGCTGCTCCGAGCGAGAAAACCTCTCCTGTGTGTGTTTGGCACCTGTATGCTTCCGGCTCTGGTTGTTCTTGAGTGCAGACTAGAGAAAAATCCACCTTTTCAGGGCTCCTCTGCCACTCTTAATGAAATATAACAATGTCAAAGTAATTTGATTATGCAAAAATCTTTTTTGTCTCGTTTTGAGAGCTTGTGATAAATTATCTTGCAAGGCAGCCTTGTGAAGTTAATGTCTGTGCTCGTGGAGCACTGAATCCCATGGTGACAGCTTTAGTTCTGGAAGCAAAGTTGATTTTGGTTTTTTTTTTCCTCCCTCTTATCTATTGAAGGAACTGGCTTAACTGATAACTTTTCTTTCTGTTTACTTGCAGCCAGCAGGGCATAAAACATTGAAAAAATTGTATCTTTGTAGGAAACCACCTTCTGTGTGGTGAGTTGTTAACTCGGTTCATCATGCTGCGCGTATCTTCTGACAAGACTGAGTTTAAGAGCCGAATGCTCTGTGTACTTCCTTAAATAGTTATTTCTTTCAGTTAGGTTCATATTTAACGGAACTTTTGTGGCAGAATGCTGTGATTTAAGAACAGATCTTAGTGGTGGTTTCTGGAAAGATGTTTGTAAGAGCTCTGAAGCTTTTGGTTATCAGTCTAGCTGACACTGGCTTTCCTAAATGTCAATGAAATTCAATAGGGCTGGTTTTAAACGAACAAGGGGGATTGGGAAGAGATTGGCTTTCAGTAGGAAGCAGTGACAACAGGAAAATAGCCCTTTTGGGGTCTGGGAGCGTACAATGCTGCAATTTTGGACAGAGAGGCTTTTTTCAAGGTATAGGAGGTTATTGCTGATAAGCCCTTGCATCTCCCACAAAGTAACTGGCAGTGTTTGATTCATTGCCTCGAGTCATAAGGATTCATAACATTGAGCAGTGCACAGTTTTATTCGCTGAAAGTCCTGTGAGAGCTGAGTTTGCGCTGAATTTGGTAGCAAGTCAAGCGCTGGGTTTTAAGATGCTCGTAATATAGCGGATAATTGAGAGATGAGAGGTGGTGAGTGACAGTTGAAGAAGTGATGCTCAGTTGTTCTGCCTGGCTGACAGAGAGGGTCTGGGGGGGTGTGAGCCAAAGAAATTTATTAAAAATTAACTTGTGATTAATTAATTTTCCTTCTATAGGTGTTGTGAGTGCCTAAGATGCTGTGGGAGGAGAGACCCGAGGCCTCGTACTGTTTGGCTTGGCCATCCGGAGAAGAGGGACCAGAGATACCCTCGCAACGTGATCAACAATCAGAAATACAACTTTTTTACGTTTCTCCCTGGGGTAAGTGTGGAGAGTCGCTTCTCATCATCTCGCCCCAGTGCTTTCCCCAGTTTCAGTGGTTTTACAGTAGACAGGAGCAGAACCTGGAGGAAATAATGGATGTTTGGGTTGTGTTTGGTGGGCCTCCTTGCAAAGGTGCCTTAGGGCAGCAGCAAACCGGACACGGACTGTCCTGAGCGTCCAGGGCTGCTTTAAGACTGCCCTAAGTTCGCATTTACACACTAGAGGAGCATGCAGAAGCTGTTCTGGTGGTTAGTGCAATATGCATAACTTCTGAACTCTGTTAATCTCCTTCATCTCTTTCTCTTTTAGGTGTTGTTTAACCAGTTCAAATACTTCTTCAACCTTTATTTCTTGCTTTTGGCCTGCTCGCAGTTTGTCGTTGAAATGAGGCTTGGTGCACTTTACACGTACTGGGTTCCTCTGGTAGGTCGTTTAAGGTTTATTTATTCAAGAAAGTTTCAGTGTTTGACAAAATTTATTGTGCTGCCTTTTCTGTGGGGTTTAAGTTGGCACCTTAGATCATTTTGTTAGCCTGGCAAATGCAGTGAAGGACCGAAGGGCACCTCTCAACAGCCACCTTAAGGAGCGGCCGTATGCAAAGTGACGGCAAATGATATTCCCTGTCAAACAGTTTGACCTGCGCACTTGGGGTAGCTCAGCAGGCTCCTTCATCATTAACCACGTCCTAAAAAAACAAATTAAAAAACTGAGAACCACCCCCTCTACGAAACTCCCACATATAAAAATGAATATATAGGGACGTATTCCAGCTTGGTCAGAGTGCAGATACTCTTTCCTTCCTGTGAACTATTTGCCTTTTTCTTTTGACACACGTGTGTTTCACCTGCGATCAAAGGAAATTTATAATAATCAGTTTTGAATTAGAAATTCCAGTGGTGTCAAAGGACAGAAGGAGGAATAATTGCATAGAATGGGCTTCTTAAATCTCTAAAATGCACTGCATGAGCCAGTTACAACCGCTTAAATGCATAAATATAGGTACCTGTATATTTTTCTTTTACCCCGGGAAAACTATTATTTCTCTTTCTGTGTGAATAACTTCTTTGCTGCATTTCAGCTCATAGTGTTGTAGAATAATTTTGGTTCAGAGGGACATCTGGTCCAGCTGCTCAAAGCAGGGCTGTCTTTAAACTTAGGTTGGTTTAACTCATCTGCTGGAGTTTTGAAAACCTCCAAGGATAGACATACTTTTTACTTTAAAGAAATGACACAAAACTAATGGAAAATTGATTTTTAAAAGCACACAGGGCTCTTTCTAAGACAATACTCGTGCACTGATTTGAGAAATGGTGGTGGTAAAAATATGTGACTCTATTGAGAGAGCTGAGGAAGAGCAGAGGAAAATGATGCTGCCTTTTAGAATTGCAGTACTGTGAAATCCCTGGCAAAATCCAGAAAGAAGTGAAGGGGCAGCTTTGGGACTTTGCTGCTCAAATTCCGCTTATATTAAAGCCTGGATCTCGCTGAATTCTCTCTTCAGCGTGTGCGGTGTTGCATTTACTGTATGAACCTAATGCTGGTTTCGTAAGATCCTGTCGTATCAATGAGGTATGCATGCACACAGAGGATCTCTCTCTCTGGGTTTGGTGTAGGCAGTTGTGACTTGTCTGTGCCAGGTGAGCAATTAGAATTTGGCATATGAGCTGCCAGAAAGCAGGGAAGGTCTTTGTTCGTTACTGGTGGCTCGTACGGGTGTTGGGGATGGAATGACATATGAAATGCCACAGTGAGTCAGCACGTGTGGGAATATTTTGGGCAATTATTTGCAGGCTCTTCAAACAGCTGAATCATAAGTTGAAAATAACTGATGCTTTTTTAAAATTTTGTTTTGAAAAGCAGATAGGAATTTCTAGCTAAACATACAAATGCAGCCTGTACATGGAAACGTTAATTTTGTTAGTTATGAAAATGAGAGATCTCCCGCGGTGGTGCAAAACATGATCGTGGTCCTGAACACGTGGGGGTGAAACACTTCTCTGAAAATGTAGTGTTAATAGCTTGTTATTTTCAATGTTTGTAAATACAGGATTGAATACGGAAAATTAGAAAAGCCCAGAAAAGCCCATCCTTGTGTCTCTTCACGTGTCTGCATTTTTAAATACTGAAGAAACAGACTACTTTGTTCTGCATTAATTTAATTTTTTTTTTATAGTGAAGGTTGTGATGTGGGCCTTTTCCTCATGACAAGTGGAAAAGAAATAATGGTTCATATCCGCAGAAAAGCAGCATTGAAACCCTAATCAGACAAATGTGTAATTATGCTATGAGTAGTTCACATTAATATGTTTAGAGTTCTTATTTGTGTAGGCTGTGTGTATACATACACGTGAATACACATTACATAAGTGTATCTCTATATATGTATATATAAAAAGGGGGCTATATACAATTTTAATCTAGATTTCTATAATAAAAAAATCTGCTGGATTAAGTGAGCTGACTTTGCTGGCTCTGTGGTGGAGGGAGTGCTGAGATTTGAGGGATCCTTTCTTACTCTTGACTTGTGTGTAACCCCTCTCGGTCTTCGTTACTCACCTGTGAAGTGAGATGAAATATGTTATTGACAGTCCTCAGGTAAACTTTAAAAATGTTTCCTTTGGAGGTACTAACAGGGCGTCAGGATAAAGCTGAGAAACAACCGTGGTTTTTTAAGCAACAAGTCTGTCGTCAGTTTGCAGTTGGGAGTTCTGGACAGCAGCACGTAATATCACTAGAACGATTTAGTGAGAGAAGACAGAATGCAGAAATGCAGATTGTTGGCATTGATACTGATAAATATTGCGCTTATTAGAGGCAGATGTGATTTTTTTCCTGACCTTTTCATCCATTCTATTTCCCCCCACCATGCTCCTTTTTAGGGATTTGTGCTTGCCGTCACCGTCATCCGAGAGGCCGCGGAGGAGATCAGATGTTACATGCGCGACAAGGAAGTGAACTCGCAGATCTACAGCAAGCTCACAGCCAGAGGTCGGCTCGGCGGCTCCAGCGCCGCGTCCCGGCACGGCCGCGGCAGCACCGGGGTTGCAACTCAATCACGGGCTGCTGACAGTCGGGGAAGCAGAGTTCAAGGAGCGGGGAGGGGGTTACGGGCTCGCAGGCACGTGGCCGCGCTGCCGGGGCCTCGGGGGCCCGGGGGGGTTCTGGTGGCCGGCTCCTTGCTGGGCTGGGCTGGGTGCTGGGCTGGGCTGGATGATGCTGGGCTGGATGATGCTGGGCTGGATGATGCTGGGCTGGGCTGGATGATGCTGGGCTGGATGATGCTGGGCTGGGCTGGATGCTGCGCTGGATGATGCTGGGCTGGATGATGCTGGGCTGCGCTGGATGATGCTGGGCTGGATGCTGGGCTGGGCTGGATGATGCTGGGCTGGATGATGCTGGGCTGCGCTGGATGATGCTGGGCTGGATGCTGGGCTGGGCTGGGCTGGATGCTGGGCTGGGCTGGATGATGCTGGGCTGGGCTGGATGATGCTGGGCTGTGCTCAGGGTTTCTAGGAGATGCGCGGCTAATGCAGGCGAAGGTGGGAGGAGGTTGGTTGCCTCAAATAACTTCAGAGCATCATCTCAGCGACCCGAGGTGTGGGGAGCGGGCGGTCAGTGCGTTTCCACGCGTGGGAGCCCGTGTGGTGTGCTGGGGTTCACTTCCAGGCAGCTGATGTGATGTTTTTAAAGCCTCGTTGCTCCTAAGCCCCAGCACAGGCCGTAGCTTCTTTCCCAGTTATTGTCCCTTCTTGGTGGATTGGAGTCACCAGAGAAATGAAACTGGATCTGAGTTGCTCTAAGTTGTGGAGGTGGATGTTTCCAGAAGGGAAACGTGTTTTCCTTCCTGCAAAGCTCTGATGAAGGGAGGGAGAGGCAAATACAGCAAACAGCATAGCAGGACGAAAACAAGAATGGAAATATAGTAGATGTGATATGTTGTCTGGGGTTTTTGTTTGGTTTTCTTCCAGTTTTGGTCATGGTGCATCTGTCTTCCCCTTGCATGTGTGTTTTGCTTGTTCACCCTGTTAGTAAGAGAGGTGGATGTAAGAAGGATTCCTATAAGCTACCAATTTAAATTCTTTAATGGAAACAATAAATGTGTGCTTAAAACAAGGGGGAGGATCCACATAGGCAGATGATTTGCAAAAGCACTTTTATAGAAGAATTAGAGCCGGGTCTGTGAAATGGTCAGAAGCTGGTTCTGCAGAGGTGGATTGAAGCAGCGAGGTGAGGGTGAGCTGTGTGTCCCGGGCCGGGGACCCCCCCAGCACAGGGACCACAAACCGAGTTCGTACAAGTGCTCTGTGTTCTGAAGGAGCTTGTGAGTGCAGGTGTTAAACTTAAGGTGACTTGCCTGGAGTGCCAATGTGTCCCACCACTTATTGAACGTGCAATACGGGTTGAGTTCCATGGGTTCTTGTAGGCTGTAACAGGGACCTAGATCATGGAAGCCCTTTGCTAAAAGGGACCGTGTGGTATGTTATCGCGCCTTTTGTGTGTTTCTGTTCGCAGCGACTGGAGTTCCTCAACATGGGCGGTATCTTCTCTTGTGATTTTTTGCGTACATCATTTTTCGCCCCTTCAACTGTGAGGAGTTTGCAGCCCCGGTTTGTAAATGAGCCCAGGCTGCGGCTCAGCTGAGTCTGATCCCTGGCCTGGCCTTGGTTACAGCTGGGCCCTACCTCACAAAGACATTTAAATTCTTGTTCGAGAAATCAAATGCTGCCTCACTGTGGAGTTACTCCTAACACCATGACAATGGCAGCGGGGCCAGGTTTTGCTTTTAAAAAGGGAATGAACTGAATTTAAGCAACTTCTTTTTTTTTTTTCAGTTCCAGTTTCTTTGTTATAAAAGTTTATACCCCTGAATTAAGATGCAGTGAACTAGATGTAGTAAAAAATATGCTGCTTTCAACACTTGTACTTTTAAGAATAAGGCTGCTTTTTAAACATAATTGCTTAGGGCTGTATGTATTTGCCGAGAATTATGAAGCAACTCTGAACTAGGGAGTTTGAGTTTCTGAATATTAAATCCCCTTTTAATAACGTGTTCTTACTACAACACTTAAAATGCTTGGCAACCAACAAAAGCCTCATCCAAGAGGGGTGTACTACATCTGTTTAAAGATATAAAAGAGTTGCTTTCTGGATTCTATTCAGTGATCTATAAGGGGCCTGACCTCTCCTTTAGTTCTTTTCATATTGCTATTACGTTTCCCATGAATGACTTCCCTCCCCCCAGTCCTTTAACTTTTCTAATTTTGTGAAAGAAAATGTTAAGCCACTTTACTTAACATGAATTTTGTGCAGAAACAGGAATGAGACTCTCTAGCAGTATAGTTTGGAGTAGGAAAAACACAGAAAATTATTTATGGTTGTCTTGTGGTTTGGGGAGAAAAGTCATTTTCTGCCTCTCCCCAAATCTCAGTACTCAAGCTTTTCACATCTATTGTACTTTTCCATTGATTAAAACCTTAGCACCTCTGAGAATCACTTGGGAGCAGGAAAGTACCTTGTGAGGCCACTGTAGATGGGGGTGAAGGCTGCTGGGTTTGGTGTTTTGTATCTGTTAGTACAGTTAGAAAAAGTAGGCAAGCTTTCAGTGAAGCCCTTCATCAGGTTAGAAGTGAGAAGCAGCAAATATTAAAATCAGCTGAGAACAGCTGATCTTAACCGTTAATTTTCAGTGTAGCTGAGAAAGCTCCGGGTGGGACTTGCCCTGGACTGTTTACAGGCTGGTTTTTGGTTTGGGGTTGGTTTTTGAATTGAATAGCGCCAGTTCATGCTTCGGGATGTCGGCACAGCCCTGCATTGGAAGTGGGCAGTGCAGAGCGGTACTGGTGCCCTAAAGCCCTCTGAAGTGTTCCTGTTTGATTTTTTTACCAGTTTTGCCTCTAATGCCAGTGTTTTGGGGGAGGGGGGACTAGATGAGGCTCGACACTGAGCACCGCTGTTCTTGAAGGTTGCCTATAATGGATCTAATGGAGCTTTCTCCAAGCTATTTTGATTTCCCCTGAGTATTTGCGCTAAGCCGCTGTTAAGGTGGCTGCACAATGGTTTTTCCCATCTCCAGCCTTGGCCTCCCCAGCGCAGCCTGCGGATGTGAATACAGCCCCAGGTCTGGGTGAAGTCAGGGAGGCTCAAGCACTCGCTTAGCGGAAGTTCTGAGTAGGAGCAGAATTAAGCGGAGGTTTAAGGGCTGGCCCGGGCTGGCATCCCCGGCACAGCTCTCCAGCCTGGCCCCCTCCCCGGGCGGGTATTTCCGATTTGCAGCTTTGCTGCTGTCTCTGAAACTTCTTTTTCATGCCCTGTTCTTGTGTTAAGCTTTTGAAGATTCGCTAAGCTACTTGTATTGTAGAGAAAAAGGGAGAATCCTCTTTGGATCACATTTTATTTTGAATCTGGTTGCTGAATTCCAGGGACTAATAATCTTTTTGGAGGGCAGCGTGCGGCAGAGTGGACAGTAGTGTAGATTGTGTGTTCCTTTGTTCTGCAGAACATAAAAAAACCCCTCCAGCCTGAACCTCTTTTTCTACCAACGTGATCCATTTATGCTCCAAAACGATGAAACCAGAAGACTTCTGGAAAGCATTTTTTTTTCTAATAGAAAGCTCTCTATTTAAAGGACAGTTGTTTGGATTGTAATAAAAAATAATCAAATTTCAGTCCCCTATTCATAAACCTACAAGCCTCCTTGTGTTCAGAAGCCTGTGTGCTGACTTTCTGCTTGATAGAAAGTTCGAACTGTGCTTGCAAATTCTTGGTTTGTTTTTCTTTGCTCGCAGCCGCCCTGCCCGGTAACACTGCATAATAGAGAGAAACTTCACCGAACGGAATGGGAAGAGACCTCCTACTGAGGGCTGCTGCTTAAGATACAGATCATTGGCATTTACCAGCCATATAAAAACAATATTTTCCCAAACCCTCTGAGTCCTTCTCCACAGTTTATATAGCATAAGGCTGCAAAAGTCGAAAGTTTGGTGCAGCACATCCAAACAAGTTTGTTTGGGTTTTTTTTTTTTGGATGCGTTTGACTTGGTTTAATAAATCTCTGGCTTCATCTTTAATTCCAAATTAAGCGTTTTGATCTGCGCCGTAATGAAGCTCTGCAGATCTGTTGTGAAATCTTGACGCAAGTGCTCACATGGTAGAAAAAAGCATCTCTTCTGGCTGATATATTTGATACTCTAAGTAATCTGCTTTATGGAACATCCATCAGATTTGGTGATAGTTCCGAAGGCCACAGCTGAAGTGGGAACAAACTGCATTTTGTGGTTACTTTTTGATCTTTGAAAAAAATTAAAATCAGGATACGGCAAAGAATGAAACAAGTATCAATCAAATATTAAGAATTTTTTAAAAAATAAGATATCAAGACTAGTTGCTTTTTAAAATTGTGCTAATCACTGACTTTTGTTCTGATTAACTTCAGAAAATATGAACTGGAAGCATAGTAAATGCTAAATAAACCTAAGTGTATTTAGAGAAAGCGCTTCTAGATGCACTTATAAAAGCAGTAATTTATTAGTACAAAAATGCTTTAACAGTAGAGCGATATTGGTAAATGGAGCAGTTGTGTTATTAGCTTATTAGTTCTTAAACATGCGTGAGAAAACATCTAATGCTTAGGAGGTGGTTTCCCCACAGAAAGAAAAAGGAATTACAGAATTCCCAAGATCAAAATAAAACTAATTCAAGTAAGTTTCTTTATGGGAGTCCTGAGTCAAAGGAAACATCTGGTCCCGCTCCTTCTTAGCAGGACATATGGTACATACTGCAGAGATGTCATCCGGGAGTGCGGCTGCAAACGCAGAATTAGCTTTGCTACCTAAAAAGGGCATCTCATTTATACAGGAGTTATAAAAATGTGTATTGGTTAGGAAGGTCCTGTCTTGTACCTTAAAACAGCTGGGGCTGGGAGGGTTACTGAACAAGACAAATCTGCTCCAGCTGCTTTGATTTTTCTTGTATTGAAAGAAATTTAAAAGCAGATATTGTTTTCTGAATAACGATCCAAAAAGCCTTTAATGTGCATAATGGTAGGAAATCGTCACATTGGAGCTTTGTCCAGGCATTAATCTTTCTTTTCCAGTGTGAATTTGCATCATTAAGGAAAGCACTAGAAAAATAAGTTTTCATTCTTGAACCTTGCAGGTAGTGCTTCCTATACTGATGGTCACCAAATAAATAATAACAAATAAATAAAAAATAATAAATCTTTAAGAGAAATACATAAAATACGGTTAAACATCTCCACCTCTTCTTCCAGGAGCTTTTTCGCACAGCGGCTGTGGAATTGCTGTCCCTGTGTGGGGAGAGCACACAGGGTTGGGTTCGGTTTTTTTTCCTCCTTTACACAGGAGAATATTCAAAAGCACTTTTTGTTGTTTTGTGAATAACCGTATTAAAAGGGGAGGAAGAGATGTTATCTGTCAGACCCTTTTAGTGTCATAGTACCTAACTTTGTATAGCCCATACAGAAGACTGCCAGGGATGCTTTTTGGATCCTCTTGGAGTGCGGCTTTTCTTTTCAAGCCTCTGCGTAATGGACTCTTAATCCCTGGTATGCTTCCTGCCCCGGCAGAGATGTCTTTTGCCCAGCATTTGTTTTGTTTACCCTATTTAAAAAAAAAAAAAAAAATCCCAAACTTAAAAATCTTGCAAATCAAACCCCAGAATCCACGAAAGACCTACGAGATATTTGTGAAATGGGCCATGACTGCTTATAATTTGTAGGAATAATTACGGCATGTAAGGAAGGCTGCATTTATTAGCAGCAGTGATGAAGCACGTTGTTAAGCACACAGTGTGTCACCGGAGCAGCAGGCTGCCGGGAGCCCAGAATGGCTTTCATTGTTAATTTGGAGCAGAAACACTGAAGCATATCCTGAGAAGGATGCTAATGAAGGGACTGCCAGTAGTAAAATCCTAGTGACCTTTGTGCTTTGTGCTAATTTCTATTCCCCCTCCCTTCCCCCTTCTCATTTCCCCCTGAGCTGCTATCTGGCCAGTTAGCCCGTGGATTGGGAGGTACAGTAGGAGCGTTGTCTGTGCTGGGGGGGCTCCACGTGCCTCCCCCACTTCCACTCAAATCACGGCAGATTAAAGAGGCTTTTGTTGAAAAATAACAGGCAGACACATAGAGGCAGGCTTCACATTAACTGATTATAAATCACTAGTGAGTCTGAGAAGCCAAATCTAGAGCTGGCTAATGATTTGAAATTACTAGCCAATTGTTAAATTAATCCCCTGTTTTAAAGCAACGGGGAAATGTTTGACAGCTGTAGAGGAATAAATATTTATGCGTTTTCTGTAGGACTCGCAATCTGCAGCGCTTGGCCGGGCTCTGTCTGCAGAGGCCAAGCAGAGCTGGGCCAGAGACAAGAGCTGCGGCACCGAAGGAAACGAACCTGGTTTTTAACACGGGCCCGTGTTACTTATGGATCCCAGGTCTCGGCTTGAGAGTTGAGCGTTAAATTTTCAGCCGCCTAGGGAAAAGGAGTCAGCAGATGGGAATTTTCCTGTCCGTGCTCTGTTGTCTGCCTGGTGCCAAAAGTGTTTTCAAACTCCTGGGTTAAACTGTGTGGGGGAAAAAAAAAAGTCGCAGGGCTCGTTTCAGAGCTATGGCCAGGGCCTGGGCGGTGGGTCCCTGCAGCCGGGGCTGGGCGCTGCAGCTGTCGGATGGGAGGCTGTGAGCCCTTCTCGTGGATCCAGAACCGCTGTGTTACCAGTGGGACCAGAGCGCTTGGAGGGTCTTTACGGGGCAGCATTGGCTGATTCTTGTGATAGGAACGTTACCCGTTTTCTCCAGAACAGCGAAGTGGGAGGCAGGGAGGCGAGGAGCATCGCGCAGCACCCACAGACCCTGTCTCGCTGCTCTTCTCATGCACCGATACCTTTCCTTTGCAGGGACTGTGAAGGTGAAGAGCTCCAGTATCCAAGTGGGCGACCTCATCATTGTTGAAAAGGTTAGCTGTTATGTGTGTCTCTTCTGCGTAAAGTACTTTTTTTTTTTTGCAAGACCATAGAAAATGATGTATTTTTGAAGTCACATTTGTTTTGCAATAGGCTTAGAATGTCGAGTGTTGAACACTAGTTACAGTATTTAATCACAGGGTCCCCCCACCCCACCAAGATAGCATCATCAGCTTTACAAATGGGAGAAAATCTGTAGATATGCACCTATAACTTAATTTTTCCAGTTATACTGTAGTAAGATTAAAAGCCTCCCTGGTCCTGTCTCTGACGGTTGGGCACAGCTTAAATACCGGATAGAAATGCAATATCTAAATGTTGCTTTGGGTGTAAACAACGCAAGTATTGGGAGACACAGTGATCCATTTGCTGGCACTGGTATGTACAGGTACATTTCCCCCTTTATGCAAGTTTGTGTGTATTTTTTACCTGCTGATATGTATTTTTTTTTAATTTTCGTGCAGTCTCTGTGCAAGCAGCTATGTCCTCTAAAACTGTTACTCTGAAAATACTCAGTACCAAAATAAAAAAAAAGAGAAATGGTAGCTGTGGACTCCAGATACAGGCTTTCTTCTGGCATGGGACTCCTTGGAAGGAAACTGCATTAGTTTAAAATTTCTTCCTACTTCTAGAGTTACTCACTAGCTCTTTTGTAAACCTATCCGTTGGCTGATCTGGTCAGTGGGAGCTGGCACCAGTTATTATTCTTGCACTTGGAATTCTGCAGGGAAGCGAGTTTAAGATTCAAAGCAAAATGAATACCAAGCTCCAGATTGACAAAGCAATCCCCTTTCTCCTCCGCAGCCTCGCGGGTCTCGCTGGGGCTGTGGAAGGCGGCTGCACACGCGTGCAGGGCTGCATGCACAATAATGGCCTTTCTTCTCCTCGCAGAACCAGCGGGTCCCTGCTGACATGATCTTCCTGAGGACGTCGGAGAAGAATGGTAAACATCTGGAACCGATTGTCAAAATAGCCATTAACCTTTCACTGGTTGTTTAGAGAAAATTATCTTTTGGAAATGTGAAAGAAATAGATAATAGTCAAAATTTAGAGAGATAGAATTCAAATGGTTTTACGGACTGCCACTTCTCGGGGTGTTACACTCTGCTAATCAGAGAATGTGGGTGGTTGAATCCAGGGTAAATGAATCTTGTTGCACAACAGTTTGTTTTGTAGATGTAAATCGTTTTACTTGCCCTTCAGGTTTGTTTCGTTAAGTGTAGGATAAGGAAACGTTTAATCAGAAGGATTAGAAAACAAAGACTAATGAGAACATTTCAAATGTCTTAAAGATACTGTGCAAAGTCTCACTGTATGTGGGACTAGAGGAGGGAAATGAATGTGTGGTGCAAGAATATAGTTCTTTTGACTCTTACGTTATTGAGAAATGTTACTTTAAACGAGATACCGTTTCCAAAGACAGAAGGGTGCCCTAGGTATGGAGCTGTTTCATGTGCGATAGGTGCGCCCGAGGAAAGGGCACTGACTGCTGTTGGAAATCCACAGGGTCGTGTTTCCTCCGCACCGACCAGCTGGATGGCGAGACAGACTGGAAGCTGCGGCTGCCTGTTACCTGTACTCAGAGACTGCCAACTGCTTCTGTAAGCTGCCTTCCTACAAAGTGTTCTCCTTGGCAAACACGACTTATCCGCTCTACCTGAAAAACATTGCGGTGCTTCAGTTAATGGGCTGTTGTGACAAGCAGGTTAATGCAGCATTGTTCTGCACGGTGCTCAGTGCGTGCTACAGGTTGGCTTTGGCAACGACGGCTGTAGGGGTAAAGCAGCTCTTCCCGAGGGTTTCGGGTGAGGTGACAGGGGTCTGTGCCGCACGGCTGTCACCGCAAAGCGGTGCCGGAGCCAGCGGGGCGGGCGGGATGCCCCGCAGCAGGGGGCGGCCGCTGGTCGGATGCTCCTGGTTGCAGTTTGGTTTTCGTTGCTTGCCTTTATGGAGGAGGAGTGTCACCGTGGAAGCTCCACTGTGTGGTCTGAAAGAAGCATATAGCCTCCATCAAACATACTGGTTTGTTGTTTTGGGGGGGTTTTTTGTTTTTTCCAGAATCTCTAGCTAAAGTAGCTCATGGTTCTGTTGTTTGTTTTTTAAAGAAAACAAGAAAAAGACAAGGGAACCCAAGTAGCTATTTTATTGATGTTCTTTCTGTAAAAAGTGCAAGAAGTTTATTTTATACAGAGGCTTTGAAGCAAGGCATTTTCTTCACGGAGCTAATAGTCTGTGCGTGTGTAGGAGGCAGCAGTGAAAACGCTGTGCAGAACTGGCCCATCCGCCCCTAGTGGCACTGGCATCTTGAGCAAAATATTGAGTTCCTTGCTTTGGAAGACTAATCCAAACTTTCTTTGCTACAAAGTAAGAAGTGTCTTAGGCTGTCTGATTATTCAGGCTGAAATGTCTTTTATGGGGCACCGATGTCCAAGTAACTCGCAGGAGTCTCTCAGGTATCACTTCAAGAAACACTCTTCAATGAAGCTGGTACAATTGCATTTTCTCTTAGACAGTTGGTCTCCAGTCAGTAATATAATTTAGCAATTATCTTAACTTGATAAGTAAACCTTGCTCCAAGTTTTTTGGTAGAAATATTTGTAAATTATTAAAATGTGGTTGTCTAACTTTCTGCCAAAACGTATCTGTTTTATAGGACCTACTGCAAATCCGATCCTATGTGTATGCAGAAGAACCCAATATTGATATACATAATTTTGTTGGGACCTTCACAAGGGTGAGTCTTGCTGATATATGCTTGAAATAATATACGTAGTGTTTGCTGTGCAGACTATGTGAACTCAGTTATATCTGCCCCGTATTTCAGAGAGCAGCAGCTCAGAGCCACTGTGAAATATCATAATTTTAAAAAATAGTTATATGTTTTGACTTACTGGGAAGATGCTTTGCCTGCTTGGGGCAAAAGTTGTTGGGTTTTCTTTCTCAGTGGGATTATGAAAATTTTGAGAGATTCATCTAATACCCTTGAGCAGTTTACAGAGGACAAATGGCTTTGTAACAAATAGGAGACAGTTACAACTTTTTATAAGTTATTTGCTGGTATTTTAGTTATAGGTTTTGCCCTTTTTTCTTTATGTGGCAAAGCTTAATCTGGTCTAATAGTGCTGGCACAGAACAGGAGTTTGAGTGGCTTGGGGGGGCAGTTCTTGTATAAATTCTGCCCAGACTTTGCTTTCTCATGCAAAGGTACAATTGTACAGAATTAATCTTTTGGTGCCTAAGAGGAATTGCGCTTCCTTGTAGCTGTTTTCTGGTGCATATCAGGCGATTTTCCAGGCATCACTGAGCAGTCCAAACAGGTTCTCAGTGAGATCTTACAGTAGCAGGAGAGATGCTGCTTAATCCGCGTGAGCCAAGTGAGGAGACATTTTCCTGTAGTCCCTGGAGAGCTGCTGACAAATCCCTTTCTCATTTATGATTCCTGGGGGACTTGAGCAGGTTTAGGTATTTTAATAGATTTTTTTTTTTTCCATCCCTTCTGCTCCGCTGCAACAAAGCGCTGGTGTTCTTACCCAAGCAGAGATTTCCCTGGGTGTGTGAAAATCCTTCATCTTCTCTAGGAGTGTCCGTCTCCAAACACCCCTCTGTGGCTCTGTCATCCACTGGCCTGTTACATTACTGACATGTTTGTTTGCATTTATCCTGTCCTAGGAGGACAGTGACCCTCCAGTGAATGAAAGTTTAAGCATAGAAAACACCCTATGGGCCAGCACAGTGATTGCATCAGGTAAGATGGGGGCATGTGTGATTTTTTTTTTTTTTTTTTTTAAGGGAATATGTTAACAATTTTTAAAGGTCTTTTTGTAATGGAATAATAATCTCTGTCAGTTGGAGAAATTAGCAGTTGGAATGAGGTTTCCCGCTTGTCCCAACACCTCTGGGGAGCTGAGCTGACGTCTAATTGCCTCTTGGACATTCCTAGATGAGAAGGAATTGGAGTGGCCTTCGGGCACTTCTTTAGGATCTAGGACCAGAATAGCACTTAATTGCTCTCCGCTTTGATATCCTAATCTGTAACAGAAACGGTGTCAAATAGATTCTGGTAACAGAAGCTTAAGATGAAAGATTTCCAGGTAAGGCTTCCATTGAGTTCATCTTACGTACTTTTCAGAAAGGAAAAAACCAAATTCTTTGGCAGATTTTGGTTTATATAGAAATGATAAGCTCCCAAGGCCTGAGGTGAATCAATGCCCTCTTGTAGAGGTTTGTCAAAGTAAAAGCCTCGTTCCTCTCCTGCCCAGCGTGCTTGCGCGGTTTGCAGGGTGGCAGCTGCGGAAGAGTGGAATTCGGTTCTGGAATTAAAGTTGTTGAATGGAGAGACTTCACAGCGCAGTACCTACGTGTATGTGGAGTTAATAATAATGGGAAGGAACGTGAACTTCAGAAGATTTTTTTTTCTGAAGCACTGAAAATATTTTGATTTTTCTCTTTTGAAAGCAGAAAATTGAATAAACTTTATTCCTTTATGTTTCTATTTGATCCTGCTCAGACTCTTCTTCGAAATGTATTGCAGTGTTGTCGCAGTGCTGTGACCAAGGGATTGTAAAAAACTAGTTGTCCAAATACAATTTAATAAAGTAAATGATGTTTATAGGTTAGTAATTGTCATGCGGTAGGTAGCTACCTTCCTCCCCTCCGAGCGGAGACAGAAACCATCAGCCTGGCAGCTTCAAATACCCACCGGGCTGCTCATGCACGAGTCTCTGCTCATCCCGCTTTGGAGCAAAACAGCTGGAGAAACGGAATGCTATTTTCCTTGTGGTTCTGACCTGTATGGCTGCTTTCCCTGCACCACCCTTTCCCAGGGGAGTTTTCTTACCTCTTGTATCGAAGCTTCAGTTTGTACCAGCTCTGGAAGCGCTGCAGATGTCGCGCTGCCGATCTCGATAGCGAAGCGCGTAACGAGCTCTGCCCAATCCACCTTACTGCTTGCATCCAGTCCTCCCTGCTGAGCGTGACCCAAGTTCTTTGTAGGGAGACGTCTTGGAGTTCGGTTCATAGGAATAACGTTTGCAAGTATTTTCATCATTTCAAATGGTGTGTGCAGCTGAGTCTGTTTTGAATGGCCGTAAACCAACTGGAAACGTTTTTATATGTACCAGTGTGCCTTCAAGCTGTTCTCTAGCCCTGGCAGGTTTTCCTCCTCATTTTGACTGACTTGATCAATAATAATACTATTTTTTTTTTCTCTTATGGCAATAAATAGCGTGTTGTGGGTTATTTCTGATAGGAAAAAAAAATGGGGACATTATTTTTCTTCTGTAAGTGGAAGCTGTCACGTTGGGGTGACGCCATCTCGCTGGGGCAGCCTTTGCTGGTGAGGCGAAGCGGAGCTCTGTGGCTTCCTCCATCTGCTGAGTGGGAATGGGCCTGACTCTGGCTGTTTGCAGCTGATCTGGAGTGGCTGTGCCGCCTGCTGATCTGGATTGTCATGGTCTTACCACCATCTGCCATCTGGCTCCAGTCGATTTCTTGCTTTTGGTTGTTTGCTGTGTTTTTAAAGGAATGTTTCCCAGCATATTTTTAGAAAACACCTCTTTTGAATCAGTCTTATTTAAAAATAATTGCAGCTTGTTAAAACTTTGATCATTAATGGTAGTAGGGGAGTAGCAGGGTATAAAGTGACAATGTATTTCCCAAAAAAAGCAGTGCTTTTTTTTTTTTTTCAGTGTTCGGGTTGTTTTTTCCATTTTCACAGACCCCTAAAATTTCCTAGTAAAAAAATTAGTCTTTTAAACTCTTGCTGGTATAGAGATTTTTCTTTATGGCTTTTTGCAAAGTCTTCAAGAGAAATCTGTAGAAACCCAGTAATTTATGGTGCTAAACTGTATTATGTTTCTGTGAGAAGAAAAGGGAGAACTTTGCTCTCAGGTCTTTAGCAACTGTGGGACATAGAATTAAAATACACTGATAGACTCCCAGCAGCTCCTTCTGTTACAGTGAGGTGGGAGTTGGTACAATTCGCCTTTGGTGGGAACAGCAATTAGACAAACACTGAAAGTAAATTGTAGATTTTAAAATAAGGTAATTCTGTCTTTGAAAGCTGTTGGAATTCGTTGGTTTTACTCTGATTGAGGCAACCTTCACCAATAAAGAAGAACCCAGAGCACTGATTTAATTTTGGCACACAATGAAGGACCGCTATCTGGTGTAACGCAGGCTTACCCGCACCTGAGTGGCATTCAAAGCGGTAGGAGAAAAACCAAGAAATCCTCTGTCCTTAGCAACTTTTATTTATAGTGAGAAGAAACAACTTGGTATCAAAAAAGGGTCGGGGAAAGCCGAGAGAGCAAAGCAGTTGATGACTTCTCATTCCATGCACATTCGCTGATGCGGTCTGTGATGCTGCATCCGTTTACTGACTTGTTGTAGGATGTCTCCTGTTCAAAGTGTTTCCATAGGTTTTGTATTTCCGGTACCGTCTTTCCGGTTGCTGTTGCTTCTGAAGCTGGCCTGCTAAAAAACCTTCCCAGCTGTCAAGTCTCTGGATGCAACAAATGTTTTCCTAGAGAGAACAGGCGGAGGTTGTTTTTCTCCAGCTGATGCCGCTCTGTTTTGTGTAGGTACTGTTGTGGGAGTTGTCCTCTACACTGGGAGGGAACTGCGCAGCGTGATGAATACTTCAAACCCAAGAAGTAAGGTATGGTAAGGAAACAGGCTTATAATAAATAAGAAGGGACAGAAAATTATCATTTTTAAAGAAAATCCTTCCAAATGCTATCCGTACACACTGCAGAGACAACCTCATAGCAATAGTGATACAGCCTACGATTGAAGATAGCTACCATAGCAAAATCTATTTCTCCTTATTCTTTCAATCCTATAATACATGCATCTCCTCACTTTTTTTAAGATTACTAGAGTTATTGTTTTATATGCTTATAATGAGATAGTCCCAGTTAGAATAGGAAAGCTCATTTTACTGCATTCTTCTATTATAGCAAAGCTAAGACACGGTGCAGGGATGTTTTTATAGTCTGCAGTTTGGGCAGCATGAGTCCTCTCACACCTCTTCATGCATTGTTTGGCTTCTAAGGAGTAGAAGTCTTATTTAGTAAGCTGGCAACAATATTGCTTGTAAATTTAATTATATTTGTAGTGTTTTAAAAGAGAAGTTGACCAGTGGAGAATAGCTCTTTGGATATGGCGGTGTATTCCCTTTGTGAATATTACATTGAGTTCATGTCTTCTCTTGTGTGTTTGAATGTTTTTATTTCCTTTAGATTGGTCTTTTTGATTTGGAAGTGAACTGTCTTACCAAGATCCTGTTTGGGGCTCTTGTGGTGGTCTCGCTTGTCATGGTGGCCCTTCAGCACTTCGCTGGCCGTTGGTATCTTCAGATCATAAGATTTCTCCTTCTGTTCTCAAACATCATTCCCATTAGGTAAGGTGATTGCTAGTTCTTGCCAGCAAAATACTTTGCATCCTTCTCCATGCCTCTAGTATGAATAAGCACATAAACTCTTATCTATTCCTCATTTGACAAGTAAGCAAATCTAGAAATAGAGATCAAATTACTCTTCAAACGTAAGAATTGTTTTGTTATTTCTGCTGAATTTGTTCAGTGTATTTGCCCGTTCCCTGACTAACTCAGGCTGTGGATTAATCATTCGAGGCCCTTTCTCTCAGTGTTCCAGCTGAGAATCTTACTTTGATAAGAGCAGAGCAAAAAATGGAAAAGAAGAGATATTTATACAGCATGGAGTGTAACAGGAGCCAATTGCCTTTTAGAGGGGACTGAAACTTGGATATTTAATTACACTGTATTAATAAATAGATTCTTACTTTCGGTGTAGGTTTGGGCTTCGTTTTGGTTCCATTTTTAACCTGCTGTCTGCATATCAATCCCACTGTCCGTACCCGTCTGTGTCTGTCTTCCCCTCAAATTATATCTGTTCTTCTCAACATAATTTTATCACCTATCTTTGAATTACAGTACCAGTGCGGCAATGCGCAGTCCTTCTCCGCATTTGCCATCCAACCACTGACTTCGAATATACTTCTCCCAAAAGACCCTCTTTGGCAGCTCGAATTCTGCATGGAGGACGTGTCCTTTTGTTGCGCCGTAGGAGTTCACAACGATTTTTTCCAGAGTTTAACTGGAGATACATTTTCTTTTTCTTTTTCCCCTTCCTCCTGCGTAGTTTACGGGTGAATCTGGACATGGGGAAAATTGTCTACAGCTGGGTGATCCGCAGAGATTCCAAAATCCCTGGGACTGTGGTTCGGTCCAGCACTATTCCTGAGCAGCTGGGGAGGATATCCTATTTGCTTACAGACAAAACAGGTATCTATGTAGAAAATACAGTTTTGAGTCACTGTATGTTGTTGTTTGGATTTTGTTACATTTTTGGCCAGCCAGGGAGTATAATGTAAGATTTCTTTGGACTAGAAGAAATATGCATTTCCTGTCACTTTGACAATATGATTTATTCAGTTTTTGAAAAAAAACACCAAGACTTTCCAGGTTTTTTTTTTTTCTGAATGCACTTTAAGTAACATAGGACAGGAATATTATGCTGCTCCAAAGAACACTTTAAATGTCCTATTAAACCAAAAGCTGAGCATAAAAATAAAATTAAAAGCAACGTACCATCAGTCTGTCTGGTGCTGTCCTCACACTTTTAAAGTTGAGCTTGAATTCGGAAGACCTAAGCTTTAATGAAAAGCTTGGTCCAACATAAAATCCCAGTCCCATTGAAGCTGTTTCCAGAAGTTTTCTTTGGTTCCAGCAGGACCAGAATTAAACCTGCAGCTCTTGCTGGCACTGACTTTGGGGTAAATCTTGTTCTTCTTTACTGGCACAGCGATGTGCACCTCTACTTCCCGGGAGGATCAGCCCTCAGGTTGGTTAATATTGTCTTTTTGCTGGTCTCAGCAGTGGCTGATGCAGCTTCCAGCCCCATTTCTCTTGAATTTGGGGTATAGCAAGGGTGAGAACGTGTGCTGGGAAATAGATGTGTTGGTTGTTGCTCCATGTCTGGCGCTGCCTGTGTTACAGGAACTCTTACGCAGAACGAGATGGTCTTCAAGAGACTTCACCTGGGAACTGTAGCTTACGGCCTGGACTCCATGGATGAAGTGCAGAGCCACATATTCAGTATATACACGCAGGTAGAATTAAATTGCATTACTTTGTTCACAAAACAGTTTTCTGGGTCACTGGGCTAATGGTGAGTTAATATGGCAGAGATCTGCCTATTGACTATTACTTTTTGTGAAAGTCTGAAGGTCACTGGATACTTAATATGTAAATATTATCACAATTGCTTATTACATTTGTAGATTGTTTCACATCCACCAATCTTTAACTGCCACCGCACGTTCGTGGATCTGTAAGATTAAGCACCTGTGTCTTGCTACCAAGGTCTGATTGCAAAATGGCATAATTTTATTTAGATATTCACCACGTAAGCAATCACAGAGATTGCTTCATTGAAATGTTGTTTCTGGGTAATATTTAGTGGATTGAAATGCTGTGTACTGGGGCAATAATAAATAAGGAGAAACCGTAGGTACTTAGTAACAGAGAACAGTGTGCTCGTACTGCTGCTTTAGGCTTAATTGTTAAAAAATAAAATGTTAAAAGTGGGATTCTTTCACTGATGCAGCAGTGATCTTATATGTTGCATAACTGACATCTGCTTTGAGAAATGTCTACAGCTAAAGAAGGCAGCAAGGTCAGCATGTGAAGTATGAAACAGGAAAATCCCAGTTTGGGAAGTCTCTCCCTTGCATTCTTCTTTCAGTATTGCTGGGTGAGCCAGCATCTAAAAACCTAATCTCTATTTGTAGACTTCTGTTTCAGTTTTGTGTGGTAACCAGGTAATGCTATGGGACTTGTCTGGGTCAGCAAACTCTATTCCTTAGCGTGTTACAGCAGATAAGATGCTTTTCAATTGAAACGTCGTGTAGATACACACGCTTCTTTCTTAAAATAAGGGATGAGGTTTTACTTGGGAATATTACTACCTTTTTAAAAAAATAATCAGCTGTCAGTAGCTTATGTTCCAGCCACTAGTACTTATGAAAGATTTAATTGTCACTAATTATGTAATCATGGAAGCATTATTTTTCATTTTCTGGTGATAACTGCTCTTTCAACTACAGCTAGAAATAACTTTTTTTGTGGCTTAATGACAATTAGGTTTTCTGCTTTCGTAAAATGTGATTCCGCAGACACGATATGCAGATGTTAGTGATGAATTACTACTCCCATGTCATATGTCAAGCGTTTTAATTTCTCAATAGTTGTGGAGTTGCTTCATTCCTACAGAAACCACAGAAGCAATTTCCCAAGTGCTCATGCTTTTCCCTGAGCGTGCACACCCAGTGCGGTGCGTTAGGTTTTTCACGTCACATTGGTTTTGCTTTGCTCTAGAGATTTTTAGGCTGAAGTGTGTTTTCTATACCCCTCACAAAGTGAAACGTGAAGCCAGCATTCTCGCCTGGAAAAAGGCACCTTGTACTGTAAATAGGATTTTTAGTTTGGGGTTTGGTTCGTGGTGGTGAAGGCGCACAGCAGGTTTCCGTGGCCTCAGGGGTTCGTTTGGTGGCACAGCTCTTCCCCGGGCAGACCGTCAGGCTGCAATCTGCTTTTAACTAAGCCTATGACAGGTGATAAATACCTGGTCTTTTGAGTAATTCTCTTTTTCGCTGGCTTGTGTCTGAGGTAACTTGTAACTCCTCTAGTCGTTTCACTCGCTTTCCCTCCTCTGCTTTCACGGCCTTCTTAGCATCTGGTTCTTCTCTTGGTGTTCAGACCCTTAAATGACTGAACTGTATGTAAAAAGAAAAAAAAAAAAAAAGAAAAAGAAAACCCCTTCAGATCTATTTGCTCTTATTTTGTACTATATCTACTGGTTAATTATTTGCCAAAGTATTCAATATTTGTCAAGAACATTCGGGTGACTCTGACGAGTCCAGTGTGTGACTAGTGCTTTAAGTCAATCCAAATGCACTTCAGCTGAGGCTTTGCTGCTGTTTGATTTGGTTAAAGCCTGTTGCAACAGCGCTGATGAGCAGCAATATTAAATTTGAAGATCTTACATGTTCTAATCACCAGAGTGTGGAAAATAGCATGTGGAATTGCACTGGTAAAGCATGTGTCTCCTAAAACGTTTATCATTACCAAGTGAGATTCCCTATAATGAGAAGCATTTGCTGGCAATGGTTCATTTTGAACTGTAGTTCTTATTCTTTGCTCTTATTTTTGCCATGTTGTGGCCTTTGACCTGGAAGTGAAACTTTTGTCCTCTTGACACTAAAGGTTAACAGAGCAGGAAACTGGATCGCTGTGTGTCCCTTCTTCAACCAGGATAATTTAGTAATTGTGCAATTATCCAAAGACTCTGGTTCTGATACTAAAAATAGTATTAAAATTAAATGAATGTAATTCAGATTTTCTGGGTCCAAATGAGTCATCTGTTTTCTGGTTTTGGCAATTATATATATTCTCTTGCACATGAAACCAAATTGACTCTAAATTTTCAGAGCCACTGGTCTTTTGTGGAGGAAAAAGTGTTTTCGCTGCGTCTTCTGACCTTGGTCTTTCACCAGTCGGTGTCTGATGGATCTGCAATGAAGGGTCTTTTTCTCACTGTACTGTTCCAAAAACTTGGGTAAATCTTTTGGGGCACTGTACTCCACCAGTGACAATGATAAAGAAATTGCATTGTGCTGGGGTATGTTCCCAGTGATGGTCTGAGTTAAGGTGTATGAAGAGTGACGCTCATTCCTGGAGACGTAAGTGTGCACAACTGCTACGTATGTGGTCTTCACTGAAATAGAAACGATTTTTTTTTTTGTTTTTCCACCGCAATAAGGCTTTATTCTGCTTTTCTTTTTCTAAGCAATCTCAGGACCCACCTGCTGTGAAGGGGCTGACCTTGGCCACCAAGGTGCGTAAAACCATGAGCAGCCGGGTGCACGAGGCGGTGAAGGCCATCGCGCTGTGCCACAACGTGACGCCCGTCTACGAGTCCAATGGCGTGACGGACCAGGCCGAAGCCGAGAGGCACTACGAGGACTCGTGCAGGGTGTACCAGGCCTCCAGTCCCGATGAGGTCAGTATCTGTTTGGGTGTATAAAAATGTAAATGTGACCTTGCTTGCTACTGAAAACAAACGAACAAAATCCCACAAACAAACAAACCAACCCCAAACCAAACACACGCAAACCAACCAAACCAAGAAGACCCACACAACAAGAAAAAACCCTACACAATCTTTGGTGAAAATACTCCCTTCTAATGAAGGGGATAATATTTTAGTGCATTTTTGCACTGATAACCCAAGAACAGACAATAAGAGCCGTCTCAACTGATGTTCTTCAGCCAAATCTGCGTCTCTGCCTGAAGCTACAGAGCTACATGGTGGCTAATATCTGGCTGTTGTATCAACCTCTGCATCACAGAATTTTGCTCGTATTTCTGCACCTTTTGTCCAGGGTATATTTTGCATTTCAACATCGTGAGTCCCTTTGCCCACGTTTTGTAAATTGTAGGCCATCGCATCTTGTTGGGCAGGAGGTGACTTGTGGGAGGGGGTTAGGGCCCTCCCAGAAGTCAGCTCGTTCCTGATCTGGTTTTGTGTATTGGCTGTGCTTCTTAGATACATCATCTTTAGTGCAACCAAGGTAAAGCAGTTTTTCTCTTAATTTGTACAATTACGCTTGCTCTATACCATTGCAAGAAACTGAAGTTTAAAATTTCCCGTAAGAATCCTACTGATGGTATGAGATTGTATCACCCATTTGACCGCACCCAAAGGGTTCTTCCACTTACTGCCCCACATAGAGGCAGATTTGCCTCTGATGATAACCTTTTTACCTTTGGTGTCAGAAGAGAAGCTTTCCTCAGTGGTAGAGGTCAGAAATTGTTTGCATAGAAATGAATTTATTTGTTAGAAGCCAAGCTACGTGAAGATTTTGAGATTGTTGCATGCATCACTGAAAGACTGGCACACAGAGTTACTTTCCGCGTTTTGTGTACATTCAAAATATTTCCTGTCATGTTTTTATTTCCAAGCAGGCAATTAATTAATTTCCTATAATGTGTTCTGGTATTATGCAAAAGCTGCTTGTTTGCTTTTTACCCCCCCTTCTTCACTGATGCGCCTGCGGTGCCAATAAGCACCGAGTCCCCCCGTGTGTGCACGTGTGTCCCCTCTTGCCACATCATCTGCGGCGCTGTTTTGCTTACCTGCTTTTCTCTTCTAATGCATTGCTTTCCCTCATAAAGAGACCTTCTAGAAATCAACTGCCTTTCGATTGAAACAAGTTCTGAATGATTGCCAGATGGTAATTTTTGCGATCTGCATTTAAGTGGGTGTGTGGGGGGGTTGGGCTTGGTTTGTTGGGGTTTTTTGGGGGGTTGGTTTGTTTGTTTTTTTCTAAAGCCTTTACTGGTTATTTTTGCACAGGCCTTCTCTTTATCTACATATGTATAGTGGTATATAGTGAAGTAAGTGATTTTTTTTTTTTCTTTCACTTTATGCTATTCTGTCTTTAGTATATTTATGCAGCAATTTGTCTCAAATACCCAAGGGATTATTGTTTGTTTGTTTTACTATAGCGTGATAACTAATCCGTCCAAGATTATTGTTTAAATTCTTTTTTCCTTCCTTTGTTGCGGTGTCTTAAGTGCAGAATTACAGCGGGTTCAGAAATCAGATATGCTTTACTGCACTGAGGCAATCTTGTCTGTAGGTCTTAGATGTACAAATATTGTTTAGACATGTTCTGTGTATGTCATACTAGATGGTACAAAATGCAGGATCAGCACAAGTCGAGTCCTTGGGAAGAGAGCAATGCTGTTAAATAACATTCCCTGTAGGGGAATGGCTTTGGACTCCTGTTAAAGCCAGCCTTTGAAATCCTATATCAATAAAATATGGCCATGGCAGCGAAGGTCAGTTTATGAAATGAGTACAAAAACTTGTGTTCTCTTTACTTTAACAGCAAGGGTAATTTCTACCAGTTGGCATAGGATTCATTTCCTGTAACAGAAAGCAGGATTTCCTAAATTTGTTTCCTGTGCACGCTGCCATTTAGAAGTCTTGAAGTATCTTTATTCAGATATCGGTTACAGCCTTGGGGCTCTGCAAGCGTGTCAGTTGTAGCCATACAGTAACTAACAGGGGAAATGAAATAGATATAATCTGATCAGAGATAAGAGTGCCTGGGATTCCTGGGCAAACAGTCTTTAACCCCGACAACCCACCGCAGCTGCCAGGACATGAAAGGGTGCACAATCAGTTGGTTTCTGCCTGTTGTCCGTCTGCCTAGGCAACCCTAAAGGGGACATTGTAGAGCAACCCATGGCACAGAAGGATCAATTTGTCTCTTTAGAATGAAATTTATTAGTCGATATCCCCTTCAGTGGTAGCTTAGGTAATTTAATTGTGGGGAAGAGCAAAGTTTGGGGGATAGTGTGCTGAGCGGCTGTAGCTGCTCCGCTCTAAAATGCTCAGATCTGTATCTGACTGGGCCTGGATGGGGCTGCAACTCCCGGAGCGTGGTCAGAGTCTCTATTGATTTCCTCTCATCAGTGAGCACGGGCTCTCTTGAAGCTGTTTGGGGGATTTCAAGCCTGCTTTTAAATCTCCTCGGTTTAAGCTGTAAACGTATTTTTGCATCTTGAATGTTTCTCATCTTTTCCCTGGGACTGAGAGCACCTTATCTGTTTGTTCAGCGCTGAGTAAACCTCTTCTGTCTCGCACCCGGCTGGGGACGTGCTGCCCGGACCCTGCCAGAAGAGCCATTGGCGCTTTGTTGCTGTTGGCATTGTCACCGGTGCTGTGGCACTTCCCGGAGTCCGGGCCCATTGTGTTGCCTGTTGAATGGGGACAGTAATTTCAATGTGTTTAGTACAACTGATAGGAACGCTTCAAAATTACATCACTCTCTCAGTAATTGTTCATTAAGTACTGTAGAGGCTGGGAAGTGGCGATTTCAAAGGGGTCAGCCCCACGTCCCCTCCGGTGCTGAATGCGGTTCATCTGGAGGGATGCTGAGGGCTGACAGGACCCACGCCTGCTCCGGACCAGCGTGGGAAGGGAGATTTCTAGCATTATTCTTCCCCTTCCATTCGCGTACCTTTTTGTGGTCTTAGGGCCGTCCGGGGTGGCCGGCGCTGTGCGATGCGGTCAGTTTGAAGCGTGTCACGTGCACGACGTAGCATCTGATGCGCTGCTCCTCCATTTGTTCCTCTGCGCAAGAGTTTTCTTTTGGGAGGTTGAAATGCTTCCTGGCATAGGATTTAAATGAAACACCAGCAGGGAAGGAGGGCGGATGTGTCTGTGACTGAAAGCAGCAGAGGAGATGCTTTAATGGGCTGAGCTGCGAGCAGAGATTTGCATCTCCAGACATTTGCAGCTTACCAACATGGATATATCAGTAGCCAGTGCGGTGCACGCTGAACATCACGTAACATCATGCTGTGAAAAATTCTCAATAATTATTTATTAACCAGAGTATTAGAAACCCAAGCTCCATCTCTGCTCTGGGAGACCGCTAGGAGGATTATCTAACTGCACATTTTCATGCACTGAGGAAGGCTTGGAGAAACTTCTGGAAAAGATAAGCTTGAAAGAGCCTTTGATTTGTTGTAATCATTGTGAATAAGCCTACAAAAACTTGCTAATATTAAAACAAATATTGATTCAAATTGATTTAAAGGTCTTTAAAGGCAAAGCCAGCTCAACTATTTTTTTTTTTTTTTAATCTGGTGATTTAAGACTACTTTATGAAAGGAAAAGTTTATTTAAAGTTGTCTTTTAAGCCTAATTGTGGATGAAAGGGAGCTGAGTTCACAAGAGATTCTCCAAGTAGACCCAACTATATCAACTCATCCAGTAAAATCTTGACTCAATGCAATGATTTATAGATTCCATTTTTATCTATGCCTCATGTATGTGATTTCCCAAAATAAATTCCACTTTTGTCTAAGGTATTTGTGGTCACTTAAGGTAATAAAGGCAGAACCTGAAAGGCACAAGGGATGATTAACCTTCCAAGTCAGCGGCAGCCATGTGCCCAGCACTGTCATGCCTTTGAAAACGTTGCTGTAAAATACTTGCAGTATTTTGTGTCTGTTTGGAGAAAGCATCCCTTGATCCTTTCTTGGAGGCCAGTGATATATGGGCTCGTGTCAGCTGCTGCTCCCATCTGTCACTGCCAAGACAGCTTCTAGAGTTAAACTCCCGTATCTCAGCAGGCTCAGTCTTGGATGGATGTGTCAGCTGAGCTGGGGATCCTAGGGCGATCGTCAGGGATGCGAAATAAAGGCTGTGGTCTCTGTCATGATTCTGGTTGTAACTTGGTGAAAGCTTGTAAAGAATTCAGCGTTGCAGGTCCTTAAATACTAGAAGCTGCAATCAAAATGATAGCCACGTAAGCTCAATCGAATGAGTTCTGGTGTGTGCCTTGAAAAATCTGTTTGGGGTTTGGTTTGGTTTGGTTTGGTCTGTTTTTTTTTTTAATATTTGGGTAGAAGGGGTTCTCTGCTAAGAAGTGTCTGTGAGCCAGCCCTCAGCTGTCTTGCTGATCATGATGTACAGACATTGAAAGCTGTTGATGAATTGTTACTACCAAACAAAACAGAGTATGACACAGAGCTCATTTTGCTCATTTGCTTTTTTAGTATCAATTTTTAATGTGCTCTGCATTAGCGTTTCTGGCTTTGATGCTGTAGATCCAGGGTGAACGTATTGTTTTGAATTCTTGATTCCGTACACAGCGAGCTGGGAAATGGCACATTCAAAAAGCGTTTGTGAAGAGATGTTCCTGGTGTGCCCGCGCACAGGTTTGAGCGCCCCGGGTGAAGGGCCCCTGGGCCTGCCCTGCCTGGAGCCTTGTCCTTCGGGATGTGGCAACCCAAAATAACCTTAGTCAGCTGCTGATTTGGGGAAAGAGCCGTGCGGGGGAGCACCTGTGTATGTGAGCAGATCCACTCTATAGCACCACCAATGAGTAATGGACTTCTTTGCGGCCCCCCCGCTGTCCCCTCAGGGGAGGTGTGCTGTGGGTTGGCCAACCTCTCCATCAACCTCTCCATGGCCTTCTCCTCCCAGGTGGCCCTGGTGCAGTGGACGGAGAGCGTGGGTTTAACGCTGGTGGGCAGAGACCAGTCCTGTGTGCAGCTGAGGACACCGGGTGGCCACATCCTGAACTTCACCATCCTCCAGATCTTCCCCTTCACGTACGAGAGCAAGCGCATGGGGATAATCGTGCGGGTAAGTAGCTCGGAGTAAGCTCTCGTGTCTTGGTGAATCTCCTGCTAACACGTCAAACACTTGCTCTCAGGTGTGTTGTTCTTCCCGGCTGAGTTTTGCAGTCTCTTCTACCTCAGGCTATAAGCCGGTTCTCTGTTTTGAGCTAATAGCATCTCACTGCTGGCTTTGTTTAGTGGTACCTCCCTTTCCTTGGCCATTTTTGGCAGTAAGTGCTGTAGTGCCCTGGGACATCTTTAGCGTATTGATCGTTGGTCCCTTGCTCAAGGAAACAAGGAGAGGATTCTGAGCAGATCCCACAACAAACAGCTTTAGGATATTGTTAATGGGTTTGTAGAAGTGCTCCCTAGGTCTTCGCCAGGCGCTGAAACTCGTCTCAAACCCTGTGGAAATAGAGCACTGCAGGAGGCGGCACTTGTGGCTGCAGGGAACTGCAGAGATTATTTTTTGTGAGCTATTTAGCAGAATCTGAAGCCATACTGAGGACACGGTGTCATGAGCAGGGTTTGAAAATAGCTGAGTTTAGGTAAAAGGGTGTATTTGGGCAGGTACCTTTATCAGCAGCAGCTAGCTACGTGCCCAGCCCAAATTGTACGCATGATTTGGTGGGTTTATAGACAAATACAATGCAAGATCAAACTCTCAGAAAAGTAACTGCCTTAAAAAGAAAGAAGAAGAAAGTGTGAGTGCTAAAAACAGTTGAGATCAGTTGTCACCGTTATCGTAATGAGTTTTCAAGATAGTGCTGGAGAATCAGTGTTAGTAGGATAAACAAACGCAGCTGTGGTGAGGCACTTCCATTTGCCTGCAAAGCAAACAAGGGGAAGCAGTTCGAATATTTCTTGTGGAGATAATTAAAACATCCGTGTTACTTTTCACTGAGAGTACAGACAGATAATTGGTACCAGGAATCTAAAACATGAACATGAAACCTGTAATCCAGGTAAAGATATTATTTGTTGTATTATTCCATGGGATCTGCAGCTTTGTTATTTAGGGTGGGGCGAATAGGCAAGATTGGTGGGGGGTTTGTGTTGGGGTTTGGTGGTGTTTTTCTTCTCGTTTTTTTTCTTTCTTTCCCCCCCCCTTTTTTTTTTCCTTCTTCTTTCCCTTCCTTCTGTTTAATTGGTGCAAAACTGGGTTGCTGCATTTTGGGATTTCTGGAAACAGACTGTAAAATTATCTTTTGCCTCATGTATTTTAAGTTACAAGAGTAGGAAGAGTAGCCTTTGTTCTTAGTTAGAAACTGTCAGGATCAGCATTGCACACGTGGCCCTCATTGACAGCAGATTAATTAGATCTGTTGTGTTGGCTGCTGTTTGGTAGCGTCACAAATCTCCACTTCTCCGGAGTCCTGGACGAGCCCAGCCCGTGAGAAACAGCATCACGAAGGGGTGATGTGGAACGGAGCAGTGCAGTGCTTGTATTCAACAACAACAAATATTATAGAGAACTTCAGTATTCCTGTTACCAAGAGATTTGGTGACAAAGGTGGAAATGTAATATGTGCCTATGGTTATTTTTGCAAACCCATGAAGGACAAGCTGTGTTTCGTGCAGGTTGAAAATCGTTAAAGCTCATGTGAATTGCTGCGCTTGTGTTATCCAGCCTGGGGATTTTGGACCTGGATCTCCTCTTGCTCAAGGAACTGCTTTTAAGTTCTGGATCACACCTCACAGTACAGTGTAGGGAGGAAAAATTTGTATTTCAAGTTACTCCAGGCTTTGGAATATTAAGACATGCCCAAGGGCAGGAATGTTAGTTGGAGTGGGCTAATGGGCTGAGCCTGTACAAAGTAATCAGTGTGTTAAATCTGTGAATCTAGAGTTCCGACTGAATGTGTCTGAACGTACAGTCGTCGGTGTTCCCACGAATGTCTCATGCTGCCTGGGACAGCTGCAACAAGTGTCGTGCATATCCGCTTAAATACAGCGAGTGTGAATTCTTCAGATTAATTATTTTTATAGTGAAAATCATGTGAAGAATTCAGGCAACCTCTTCAAGATCTAGAATAAAAATACTAGCACTAAAAGCAGGAGGACCCTCCTCCTTGCTTACCTTTGGTGAGGTGCTGTTTTATCCAAGGTGTAAGAAAGTGGGCTAAGCATCAAAGGCAGAGTATGCTTCATTAAATTGTGTTTATATGCTCAGCGGAGAAGTGGATGCTCTTAATTTTTCTCGTCTAAGAGGAGTCTTTTCCTCTTTGATTTGAGGCTTATTCCTTTTAAATTATCTATGATCTATATCCTCCCCATTTAGGAAGAAAAAGGTTTCCGTTTTGCATTTCTGCATTTAGAATATTATTGCTGCCAGAACCAACGAAACTCCTATTTGTGGTCAGTGGGAGCAAGATCAGGCCCAGATCCTGACGGTAAATACTGTTCATACAAGCATTGGCCCCTCTCTGTTGTGTTTTTTAACGGAGTGTCTTTATTTTGTAGCTATTGAGCTGCTGCTAAGCCACTACAGTCAGCTCCCTGTACACCCCATGGAGGAGCAGGTTTTGAGTATCAGATGCCTGGATATCACTTTGCCACATTCCTGTACACTCCAAAATAATATTTTCAAGCAGCGTTTTCATTTTCATTAGGAAAAAAAGGGGGGGGGCGTGTTTATAAATAGGTAGCTGTCAAGTAAATTTTTCTTTTATTAAACATACATGTATGCATGTGTAGCCGCTCTGTTTGGTTTTGATCCACAGCTTGCAAGGTGTTTGCCTCTTGTATTTTCTAGAGCTGAGCTGTTTAAGAAACAGAAGTAAGGGGAGGGAAAGTAGCGTGAGGTATCCAGAGGACACCAGAGGCAGCAAGCAGCCGGGGAGGGGAGGGAGAAGCTGCGAAATGAAACTGCGCTTGGGATTGTAGCGAGCAGAATTCAAAGGGTAATGTTTTCTGCTCAACTCTACAGATATTGCCCGTATTTATAAGCTGCAGGTTTTGGGGCTAGCGGGAGCCGTTGCGGTGCTCTCGCCAGGCTTCCTGTGCAGTCTGGGTGTAGAGTTTCAGGCAGATTCGCGCGTCCAGCCCAGAGGCGCTGTTACTGAAATCCTTGGCAGAGGTGCCTGTCTCCCCTGCTGCTCCTGCCCGCTCTGCCTCCTATAAAAGGATTTCCTTCAACACGTAGCTTTTAGTAAATAAGGTAGTAGTTAATACTGAAAATAAGTAGCAGGTGGTGCCTCGTTTGGGATATTTTTGCAATATCTGCTTGTGCACTTGTGATCAGCTGTCATTTCTGTAGCTGATGATTTCAGTTCTAAGAAGTCTTGTTCTACCAAAGCAGCCGCTCTTCACCATACCGCGTACTGATTTATCATCTTCTTGAAAGAAGGCCTGTTTGTATGACCACAATATTTTCCATTCTTCTTTTTCTTTGCGTTATTTTTCCCCTTACCCATGTGGAATGATCTTTGTTGTAAAGCAAAGATAGTGCTATTGTCATATCTGGAATTGAAAGAAGCCTTTGAACCGCGGCCAGAGTCAGACCACAGTGGAAAAAGATGCCTCTCCAAAACAATATAACTGGCAAATCTCTGTGTAGATTTATAGTGTGATCTTACCATAATATGAGAACGCACTAACCTCCTATTGAACTCAGTGAGAGGAAATGACTAATGCAAGGAGATAGCTGATACAGTATTTATATTGGACAAAAAAATCTAAACTATCTTAAGCCAGTTCTGCAGCACGGGAAGTGGAGTCTTTATTCAGTTTCCTGCAGAGATGTTGTTAGACACTTTTTAATCAAATAATTTAATAGATAAACCTTTAGCTACTGCCAAAAGCATTGTCTTTTATTTAAGCAGATTCTCGTTGTTTTGGTATAGTGACACGCATTTTGCTTTGGGCATGTGGGATGTGTGGGCATCAGTGTGTGAAGGCTGGATGTTTCAGGACGTTGCAGACCATGCTTAAGCTTAACTTACAAGCATCTTCCTTGTGAATATCTCTATGAGCTTGGCAAAAACGCTCAGTACAGGAGCTTTGTTATCCTTGACTACTTCTTAATTTCACTCGCAGAGATACTTGGGTATTCCTTTGCACTTTTAGTATCCACATCAGGTAGATGTGAACTCTATTTTGCCAGTGCCACAGGACGTTGGGCTTTTACCAATCTCTTCACTTGTGAGAACCTTCCCCACTAGTTTCTGTAGCGGTGGGACAGACTGATATGTATGTTAAATAGTGTGAGAAGGACTAAGTGTCCACTGTTCTTTTCTTTCATTTCTTTATTTCCTGAAGTGCTTTCCCCCCGTTGTTCACGGCTGTCTATTTCCAGATCTTCCTGGGCTTTTTGGTTTTGCATGTTAAGTTTATTTTCTTCCTATCCCTGGTGGCTATCTTGGTTTACAGAGCAGTTTGTTCCTTACTCATTGTTTTGTCTCCTTTGAGGAAATTGCCAGGGTTTCCATTAGCTTGTAATACTAATAGCTGTGACCTCCTTAGGTATCTGCCTGGTTAGAAGGGATTTTTTAATTTGTGGTAATGTAAATATGCTTTGCTTGCAGCCTACAAATTACTTGGATCAGATAAGGCAGGCAGCGATCTAACCTTTCTGCGGCAAGCATAAACTTTAATTAGGCTTGTGCCATATAATGTAACGGGCTAAATTAGAGTAAATTTTACCCTGTTAAGCTTCATGTGTCTGTTTTATTGTTTTGGGTAAGTATGAAATAAATTTTCAAGGTGAGGGCTAGAATTTATTCCAAAGACACATGCAGTCAGGAATGAAAGGTATCTGCATGGAAATAATGTGTTGCTGATTAAAAGCGGATCATCCTTGCCTAAAGCATTAATTCCTTCTGCAAGTAACCAAGTTGCAATTGAATAGGCAACTCGTTTTGGCCTTGGGACGAGATGCTGAGCCAGATGGACCTTCAGCCTGACCCTGTGCAGACATTTTTGTGACTGATGTGCCCAATACTCATCACTCAGCTTGCTGAGGCCACTCCAAATACGCTGATATTGGCCCAGCTTAGACTCTTCTGTTTCTTATCTGCAGGATGAATCAACAGGGGAGATCACCTTCTACATGAAGGGGGCCGATGTGGTGATGGCTGGGATTGTGCAGTACAACGACTGGCTGGAAGAGGAGGTACGGGGCTGTCTCTCCTGTGTGCGGAGGGTTTCTCATGCAGGTGCTTTTCTCCTCTCAGGACAACCCAGGACAAAGCTTGTCAATGTGGTAGAGTGGACATGACCACTAAAACATCTGCGAGCCAGAAGGTCGCTGATCGTGGCGATTCATTGGGTTAGTCTTCCGCCCAATATATATGCAGTGGCAAGGAAGTCAGGTGGTGGGTTCAATGTATTTAGTGCAGAATAAGTCCTGTAAATAAAATGGGTTTTGCTCAAAACTGGTTGCCACCAGATTTGTCCTGGGCCTGATCCTGTGTTTGGATTTATTTTAGACTGAAACGTCCGATTTCAAAACTATATTTGGCAGCTTTGTGTTGGGACATGTTTGTCAGGTTAGTAGTAATGTTGACATGGAGTTCATAGCGGTAACTTTAGTTATGGATTCTCCGCACCCCCAAAACCCAGTGTTCAAAGAAGTAATAGTACTATGTTATTTTAAGAGCTCGTAGCCAAAGATGTGAAGTCGACAAATCGAAGGGTTGTGTCCTTTTCCGTAGAGACAGTGAAAATGAAATCAGTGGGGTTGTTTTTGCTACACTGGTGTAGCAGAGAGGACATTTTTTGTTTCTGATCACTGGGATAGATTACAAACCATTGCAGATCTCCTTTTTTCCTCTCAGGTTTATTATGCACTTTATCAGATGTTGCAGACTCACTGGGGTTGCTCAAGTGGGATGGTTATTTTCTTAACCTGCTATCTTATACTGCCATCTGTGCATTGCTGTGCATAACTCATCTTACTTGAGATGTATTCTATGGTTTACAATGTGTTACTTCTTTCCAGTGTGGTAACATGGCTCGGGAAGGCCTGAGGGTTCTTGTCGTAGCCAAGAAGTCTCTGACGGAAGAGCAATATCAAGACTTTGAAGTAAGTTTTTATTTGTGGTTTTTTCCCTTTGTTTTTAAACAAACAATCACTGAAGTGATTCTGGCAGACCTCTCCTGATAATCCCACCTCTCATCTCCGTACGCTTTCTGCTAGAGTTGTCGTTCTTCAATGTCTTGCTGTTCTTTTAATCAAGGTGGCTTTAAGTGACATTTATTTAAACTGGATCCCAGCCAAGATCCTCCGAAACAGTTCCTGAATCCTGCCTTACAATCTTTTGTGTTTAGAAATCCGTTTGTTCAACGGTCTGTTAGAAATCCGTTGTTCGTGTGAGGAAATGTGTTGGCTTTTAATTTTCATTGATGCGTTTTGACATCCAGGAAAACTACAAACAACCAGAACATAACCCAGCCGCGCTGCATGGGAACACGGGCTTCATGCGTGGGCTTTTGTTAGATGGGTCTCTATGCACAGCACTCGTTTGCTTGCCCCAGGCAGGCAAAACATGAGGAGCTGTTCAGTTAAATGAAGAGGTGGTGGAAATGTTTCAGATTCTCTCTCGCCCTTGTTTGCCCGTCGCAGAAGCCGTGCCGGTGTACAGAGGGAGGTGAACTGGTTAATCCTCGTGCTGGTTAACTGTGCGTTCCACGGAAGCGCGGGCCGGCTGTGTGGGTGACCGTGGCTGTCCGCTCTGTCCTCAGGCGCGCTACGTCCAGGCCAAGCTGAGCGTGCACGACCGCTCTCTGAAGGTGGCCACCGTCATCGAGAGCCTGGAGATGGAGATGGAGCTGCTGTGTCTCACCGGAGTGGAAGATCAGCTGCAGACGGACGTCAGACCCACTCTGGAGACGCTGAGAAACGCCGGCATCAAGGTCTGCCTGACCTAATGCTACTCCTAGCAGGGACACTTAAACCCGCTGGAGCATGCGGCACTGTCCTACAGACAGTAAATTTAGACAGTTTGGGGGTCCTGTCAATGTGAACATTTCACCAGATGCCCTTTGTGAATGGGAACAGCGGGTCCGGCTGATTAATTTTAGACATCACTTTGGGAACATGCTGGAAATAGTAAATATTAACTAAAGACATGAAAGCACATCCCCTTTTGTGCTCTTCTTGCCCTGACATGCTCTAGCTCCTTCTGCAGAGCCCCGGGTGCGTAGGCAGGAGAGCGGCTACAGGGGACTTTTGGGCAATTGTTTCTTTGAGGTGGTTGGATGAAGCAAGGCCGGTTGGGGTGTGTTTGGTGCCCCAGCTCCCGTGTTGGGGTTGAAGCCCTGGGCTGTGTCTGTGCGTAATTTCAGCAGCCACTAGAGGGGGTCTGAACCAAGAGAATCAGGGACCGGGTGCTCTTTTCCAGCTTTCTGGGCTCTGGCACCTAAGAGCTGGTGCGGCCTGAGCTGTGCTCGGCGGTGATGGAGCCGGCGTGATGCCTGCTTAGTTTTTCTCTCTGAAAAGTTGACAGGAAGATCCTGGACTTGCAAAACAAACAAAAAAAAATGGACTAAACGTTCTGATTTAAGCAAGAAAAGCAGGTGAAAGATTCTGGTTGTGGCTTCTCTGCTTCAAGTAACGAAGTGACCGAAATGTTGAGCCGTGCTTTGATTCCAAAGCAGGGCTGTGTGTTTGAGATTTAGGTAGGAAGTGGGATTCAAGGTTTGGGACAGACTTCCAAAAGCGTTTTCTGTTTTGGAGCCATCCCTGTAAACAGCAGGGACTTGAGTAGAGAAGTGAGATGTGCAGATTCAAAGCTCCTTAGCAGCACTCCGGCTTTTTCCCCCGTGACATAGTCCAGGCCGGTTATTCCGAAGCAGTTTAAGTTCTTTTTCTCCCCACCTTGGCTGGAGTTGGTGTCAGGGTGTGGAGTGTGTCATCGCACAGCGAGTGCAGCACTGCTGAGCACTCCTTGCAATGGTATGTTCGTTACAGTATTGCATGCAAGAAGTAAATCAAGAGTGAAGGCAGCCTTGTAATTCATTACAGAGACCATCTTGTTAAGATCAAGTCTTTTTCCAGCCCCAGATTATTAAACAAATAAATAAGTCTTTGCGTGTTGTTTGGTTTTGTTTTTTGGAGGTTTTTTAAAAGTTTTGTTAAATATTCTTGGGTGGTGTCTTGAAAGAATTAAAAAAGTGGAAAAAAAACAACCACCCAAAAACCGCTGTTGAGGGAATTCCCTGCCAGATTATACCAGGGTATTGCTGCTGACGTTGCGTTCTAATGTTCCCCTCTCACCAGCACAAAATAAAAGGAGCAGTGTATATTTAAAAAAAAAAAAAAAGTCTGAAAAAAACCCCCTCCAACCAACTTAGTGTGTTCCAGACGCACACATCAGCAGTGAGCTAACCCCGGTTGCATCATCCACATTGCAGGCAGGGCTGTGAGGGATCTTTCTGCAGCGAGGTCCGCTTATTTCAGCGTACGAGCAATAGCTGGGATGGGACACGTTAACACGCGCATACACATTCTTTAGCTTGCGTTTTGTGGGGTTATCAGCAGAATCTTGAGATATTGCAGGTGGGGAAAATGTTATACATAGCTGGTAACTTCTTTTGTGTTTCAGCCTCTGTAAAAGCTTTGTTTTCATTCGTCTGTGAGAATTTTCTTGTATGTTTCAAAATAGGGCTTTTTAAGAAAAATAATTTGTGTATGTATTTTAACAGTCCTTTTCTATGCCTGAACTGGCAGATGGTACTTCTAGATGTCCTGCAGACGTGGTTGTTAAGATTTGTGTTTAATACATTAAATATTTGGATTTTAGGTGTGGATGCTGACGGGGGATAAGTTAGAGACAGCCACGTGTACAGCCAAGAACGCACATTTGGTGACGCGGACACAGGACATCCATATATTCAGACTAGTGAGTAACACCCACCTCCCCCTCCCTGAAGACTTGTTTAGGACCCCAAATTCTGGGACAGGAGGGGTGCTGAGATCACAACTCTTTTCCAAGAGAAGACCCAGAATATTTTTAGTCTTTTGACTCGGCTTTCTGTCACCTGAGCTTTTGTTTGTCTGCCTGTGTGCTCTGAATAACTCCACGTGCTGCCTGTCTCTGTTAGTCTTGCTCCCTCTGAGACTTGTTTGTTTTTTCCATCCCAATGAAGAAAACCCCTCCTCATTTGCCGCATTTTTCCCCAGGTGACAAACCGTGGAGAAGCCCATCTAGAGCTGAACGCCTTCCGTCGCAAACACGACTGCGCTCTGGTTATTTCTGGCGATTCGCTGGAGGTGAGCTCCCAGCGCCTGGGGCTGCTTGGCAGCGGCCCCAAATCATTCTGCCTGGATTGGGATTTTTGTCTTTTAATTTTTTTTTTCGAGATACTTTCGTAGCGCAAACATCAGTGACGCTTCTGGTCTCTGTAAATTAGGTGTGTCTGAAATACTACGAGTATGAGTTCATGGAGCTGGCTTGCCAGTGCCCTGCCGTCGTGTGCTGCAGATGCGCCCCGACGCAGAAGGCCCAGATCGTGCGGTTGCTCCAGGAAAGGACCGGCAAACTCACCTGTGCAGTAGGTAAGGGGCTAGTTAGGGAGGAGTTACCGCGCAGGATGCTGTCTTTGTTGTTTCTTCTTTTGAGTGAACGGTCCCGTGTCGTAAGACCTGGAAATGCTGAGTTAGGGAGCAGTGGTTTTGTGAGGCGATGGATAAGGTGAAGTTTTGCATATGGGAACTTCAGTCACGAACTGCTCGTAAATATTTAAGGTGGTATCTTTGCAATAGAAACCTTAAACGTGATCAAATAAAGTGCCATTGTTGATCTGTGAGCTTCATTCAAGTGTTGTAGGTATAATAATACACCATAAAGTGATCGGTGGCCTTGAATTCGTGTGCGTCTATTAAAAAAACTTCTTAAAAAAATAATCTAAATTTCCAATTTCTATTTAAAATCTTGCTTTTGTTGGTAGGGTTAAATGTTTCTTCTAATATTACAGTCTGTTGCAGATGCCTTTGGTGGGGTTGCAAGTTGCCTCTGTTTCTTAACTACCGATGTCATTTGTGCTCTGGCCTGCAGGTGATGGAGGGAATGACGTTAGCATGATTCAGGAGGCTGACTGTGGTGTTGGAGTTGAAGGAAAGGTGAGATTGCCACATGTTAATAAGGCTTCCGATGGCAATTCAGGAGCTCGTTCACAAGTAACTCTTCAATGGATCCTCAGAAATTTGTGCAAGAAAGTGAAAAGCTTCCACACAAATCATCATCAGACCACTAGCTGTGTCATGAAAAATACATTGGCTGTAAAGGAGGCTGCTGTTTTGCAGAGTTCAAGTTCATTATTTTGTTCTTGGCAGATTGCCTGAATTTGGACCATTGTGGTTAGTTTTGGGGTTTTTAATCACAAATAGGTGCTCCAAATGCTGGAGTTATAATTACTCTGATAACATATGCCCTACGTATAAAATTAAAACCTGTTTATTTTAGTGTAGAAAGCACACGCTGGGTTGGAGCTCTGGTTCCTGCTTGTGGAGCTGCCTGGAGGGACGAGACTGGGTTTGGCGGCAGTGTAAAAACTCCACTTGCAGCAAGCCAGAACATTAACATTGTGCGAACTTTCGAGACTGAACATTTATATTTAAAGCTGACTTGATATGAGTGTCACGTTAACATACGTGTTGTGAATCATAATCCAGAGAGTTGCTTAGAGTTGGAGGCCAAGGTTCAAATGGGAATTCTCCTCATATTTTTGCTCTTTGCTTAAAAGCCACAGTGAAAGGCAGAAGTGCTGAGGTAATATTCTCCCCCACCTAATGTATTGGAAATTTTCTTGGACATTCTGTCAGTTGATAAGTAAATAATGACATGATATTTCATTTCAATAATGGGATAATCTCACTATGCTTTTATTTGGTGTTGTACACAGGAAGGAAAACAGGCATCACTTGCAGCCGATTTCTCTATCACTCAGTTTAAACACCTGGGTCGTTTGCTAATGGTGCATGGAAGGAACAGCTACAAACGGTCTGCAGCTCTCAGTCAGTTTGTAATCCACAGGAGCCTGTGCATCAGTACAATGCAGGTAAGTGGGCTTTTCCAATGGAGAGGTGAAAAAGTAAAATCAAAAAGCAGAGTTCTGCACTTCATTTTGGATGCAGCTATTTCTTCTGAGAATTTTCCTGGGTTGGAAATCAAGGTTGTTGCTTGGGTGTGAAAACACATAAGAAAGTTCCTGGTATTGAACAAACATCAGCAACTTCTCCAAAATTAGACAAACAATAATCTGCTTTACAAAACACTGCTGTGATGCAGCATGGCTTTGCTGTCAATTAGTAATCCTAGGAAATACTGAAGATCTGAAGCAGGGCAATGCTCTTTAGGTCTCTGCTGAGTAAGCGCGCTTCTCTTCAGGTGAGTTTTAAGCAAGGCCATAAAATAGTGCGGCCGAAGTTAAGCAGCTGAGGGGGACGTGGCTCGGGCCCTGACGAGGTTACCGAAAGCTCGGCCGGATGTGCTGCGCAGTGCGTGCAGGGGCTGTGCCGGAGCCTGCCGGAGCGCCTATCGACCTTGCCGGCCGCTCGGCAGCTTGCTGCGGGACCGAGGGCTGTCTGTTCCTCCTCCTTTCAGTGGGAGCCTCAGCAACGTATTGGGTATTCACAAGATGTGCGTTGTTCGTGTGTGCTGAGCCTCGGTGTAACGAAAATGCAATTGCCAGTTGGCAGAGAGAGTTGAAAGAGATTTTAAGAGTTCGTGAGCCAAATTCCATTCTTAGCTGTGGTGACTTGAGTGAAAGTTACAGTTAAGGACAGAGGTTACTCTTTGGGAGTTGCGTTTCCGTGCCATAGTGTACTGATGTATTCCTTAAAAGTACTAAGCTTTTCTTTGAGTAAAGTGCTTGATATTTTTGAGAAGGCTGGTTCTGCCCTCTCCCCTTTTTAGAATAAACACATTGGAGAAGGATGCATAGAGACAAAAGGCTCAGACTCGTGTGACCATCTAGCTTACTCTGCAGCTGAAAACCAGAACACAAAACAAACCCGTAACTTCTGACCAAAAAAAAAAAGAGAAAACAAATTAAACTTGAACTCTTTGGAGTTTGTATTAGTGAATGCTAACATGCTAACTCTTTTTATGTTGTGAAGGCTTCATCTAAGCATAAATTAAGTGTGCACCTGTCCTTCACAACATCTGGACATCTTTGATCAAACCAGCAGGCTTTGGAGGAAACTCTTTATGTTCTTCTGTGTGGAATTACATTACAAAAAGTTTTCCAAGTCCAGCTCTCTGGTGTTTGCTATTAAACATAGCTCTCATCCAAGTATTGCATAGGAATAAAAAGGGTTGATATTACATTCTTCTGTCTTCGTTTCAGGAATTTGGAGAACCCACTGCAAGTACATTCCAGTTTGAACAGAGTCTATTTTTAAGCTGTTACTTTTACTTCAGTATCTTAACGCCTGAAAAGCTCATTTCTTTTCTTTTCTAGGCTGTTTTCTCATCAGTATTTTACTTTGCTTCAGTTCCTCTCTACCAAGGCTTTCTCATCATTGGGTAAGAGCTCACTTTTTACTAATAGTGCGTAAAACCTGGGCACAGTGAATAGAGTTGGGCTAATTAGCACGCAAGGCATGCACACTTCCACCCTGCATGTTTCACAGCACTGCTCCAGAGCATGGATGTGGCCCTTGTCCCTCTCAGCTCCTCTGTGCTGAGCAAAGCCACCGAGGCCGTGCAGGCGCTTCTGGAAACCTTTCCAGAAGGGCAGTTTGTCACATGTGGAGTGTGAGAGGCGAGCGGTCCTCCAGAAGCGCTCCTTTGAGCCCAATAAAAGGCAGAGGGGTGGTTGTTATCCTCTGGTGCCTGTGGGGCAGGGAGAGCCAGTGCCCGGCTCCGGACGGGTCAGAATGCAGGGTCAGACACAACCCAACCTCCAACAGGAGGAATCAGTTCCTGTCTAAAACATAACGACATTACACTTGTAATCCCATGACTTTATAGATTTTTCAAGTGTGCCATTTAAAAACGAAGAGCAAATTCGTCTCCATTGTCTTCTGATGCAAACGGGACCAAGGCTGAACTGTAGAGCAAACTTTCGGGTGGGCACAGGTCTGTCCTCGGCTCCATTAATAATCCTGTAATAGCAGTTGCAATACTTGAACCAATCATCTGTGTATGAGTGTTTCTAATCAAAAGCCATTCAAAAAGCAAAGCCTGCAGGTTTTTCCTACATGCAAAACTCTGGTGTGTTCCATTTGCAATTTTTTATAATATGTACGTCATTTGGCACTTCAAGAACGCTGTATTTCCTTTCTGAAGACTGGCATTTCTGTTCGCTTCTCTGCACCTTAGAGAATTTACTGATTTTTCTGCTTTCTTCCCAGGTATTCCACAATTTACACGATGTTTCCGGTGTTTTCTCTAGTCCTGGACAAAGATGTTAAATCTGAAGTTGCGATGTTGTACCCAGAGCTCTACAAAGATCTTCTTAAGGTGCGAGAGCCTCTGGTTTATCTGTTTTGGTTTAAGGCGATAGCCCTGTCTTGATTTGAAACTCTCTAAAAGTGTAAAGTCAAATATGTTATCAGCAGACACAGAACTTTATCATGCGTTTTCAAGCAAAATTGTTTTCAAGGCAAATTTGAATTAACAGATACAACCAGATTTCCTGGCAGTTTGTTATTGAATGCTACACAAAATGCAATTTATTAAAAACGGCTGGGGAAATTTAAGTTCCATTCTGTGGGAAATTCTAAGGATTTAATATTACCGATTTGTTCCAAAATAGAGGGGAAAGATAAATTGCCGGGGATTTGGCACTATCCTGAAGCCAGAGAAGGGGGTGGGCGAAGGGATGTGCTCACTTGATGGAGGGAGAAGGTTAGCACATAGTTTCTTGAATAGAAGTTTGCCTTCAGGATGATCTAAAGGGACCTAAAGATTTGGTTGCTGTGCCATTTTTGTAGCTTTAGCGTGGAGGTCAGGTCCTTCTCTTTAGACAAAGGAAACTTTATTTGATATTTACCATAGAAATATCAGGAAGGTAAATCTTGTATTGAGTTTCTTTTTTTTTTCCTGTGGAGCATTTTTTGAATAACTGGAGTGTACAAACTGGGAACATCTTTCTTAATTGAAGGAAAGGGTGGACTGAGTCTTCAACAGATCCTTTCCCTCAAGGATTTCTGTTAAACAGATACTCTTAGAAGCAAAGCCTGTTTTTCCAACAGCCTGAATAAGTCTCCATCTGGTTTCACTTGTATGTTGTCTCTTATGTCATAAACCACTAATTCTCCAACCATCCTTAGGCCTGGTCTAAACATAGGGGGTTTTTGTACTGGTGTAGCTGTGTTGGCTGGAGATGCTTTTTAAAAAAACTATCTGCCTTCAATATGATGGTGATTTGTGTGTGTGTGTGTCTAGAAATATAATACTAATGTATTCGTATATATGTGTATACACATCTTATATTTCACAGTACAATGACTAAACTCATGAGACCTCTTTGCATTGAATTAATCATGTGTGCAGTAAGGAAGAGGTTGTACTGTACTGTACTGTGCAAGCAATGAGCTTCCACAGTCCCAGGTTCTTTCGTGCATCATGAAAAATGAGAATAAAGAGGCAGTAACTCAGGGTTGGTTGATTTGTTTTGTTTTCTTTCCAAATCACCTTCAAATTCTCTTTTATTAATTGCTGGGCTGATCTGTAAGTGAATGTTCATGAAAGAAAACCTAACAGAGCTTTGTCTTTTTTTTTCCCTGCCCCCCCACAGGGACGACCATTATCCTACAAAACGTTTTTAATATGGGTCTTAATAAGCATCTATCAAGGTAAGAAATCAGCTTCTGCTGGTACCTTTAGATGTTTTAATGAGTACAGAATATCTAATTGTTTGTATTGCAGGAAGTTAAGTAAGACGTGAATTTAGCAGTGCATCCTTGGGATAATGAATAAATATTATTTTTTTTTTTTTGTCTCAGAGAATGTTGGCAGCATTACCAAAAGAAGAAATTATCTAAAACTAAATATTGGCAGCAACTGGTCAACCCTGTTGTAGACAATGATGTAGGAGTTCAAAGTGTTATGGCTCTTCTGACTCAGCCCATCCTTTGTAGTTTTGTGCAAGTTCCTTTTAGTGCTTTAATTGTTCTGTCTGTAAAGTAGAGCTTCTGACTCTCACCTTCTTTTGAAGAAGGTTTTCAAACCTATAGATTATATAGGTTACTGAGTCAGCGTGCAGAATAGAGAATCTCTAGCTTTGTGTGTTTTATCTAAAGCCTGTCTATTAGAAGTGGCAATAGTTCTGGTTATTTCACAGCCATCTGCATCAAAGAACTAGAGTAGAGCTCAGGTTCTTGATCATATCTCATACACTCTAATTAGACTGCTAAAACAGTTAAGAAAATGCCTTAATCACAATGCATTTGTTTTCCAAAAGTGGATGTAGTAATTGGCATATATGGCTATGAAGACCTTTTCTTTTAGTTCGTCTTTTTTTATAAATAAACCTCAAACTCAAATACTTTCTCTAAGTGTTAATCAGGGAAGCATGGAAAACATGTAAATAACATGGAGCTGCAAAGCTCGATGGCCATATGATTCTGTGAGAAAATGTCTTGTTTTCCCAGACTCCTTTATCAACAAGAATCAGAACAAATGTGCCAAAGTAAGCAGCTAATTCTCACTGGTTTAATTGATATTACCGTCATCAGGAGGGAGTGAAACCAAGAATATAAAAGCTCTCTTGCTGTTATCTTCCAAAATCTAATATGGTAGAACCCTACAAGAAGGATAACGGTCTTCTGATGCTGTACAAATACGATGACGAAGCCAAGGCATTTATAGAAATCTCACAAGTGGTGAAAAGCTAAAGCCAGAGGGTGATGCACTGAGGGAAAGATTTCTTCTTGAGCTAAGACCACTATCTGGTTACAATATTTGGTTAAAGTGACTTCACTTCTGATGTGCTGAACAACTAGAAGACGGCAGGCCAAACAATTGGGCTAGTTGCTAGCAGAGATGAGCCTGACCAAGAACTTGAACTTGGAAGTTCACAGCTGGATTTGAACTTTGTGGCTCGAGCTCCAGTCGCTCGCAGGTTTTCCCTTCCCAAACTGGCCTGGTGTGATGGATGTTGGTGCGGATTACTCATGCTGCTAACATGAGTTATTTGTGCAGGTGGCTGCGCGGGGCGTTGTGAGCATTCCCTGGCCAGCCAGAATAGCAGCACAGAACAATGCATCGTTAGCAGTGCTTTAACGTGTGCTCCCTTTTCGGGGGAAGCGTAAAGGGGAGAAATCTTGGCCGAAGTAGTGCAAGGAGAGGTTAACTTTTCAACACCTTGCTTCTGTCTGGGCACTGAGGCAATGCAGGAGGTTTTCGAAGCATTTGATATCTGTTAGCTTCTGAGTAGTGACCAGCTGCTTTTCTGGGAGGATAGAGTTTCGTGATGTTAGAAATCTCCGGTTGCCAAAATAGCATGTACTAATTTCCTATCTCCATGTGTCTATGAGTATGATAGACTGTTATAAAAGTCTGGCCACCTCTGCTGTAACTTTTCCCTGTCTTCTCATCAGTTCTGTCTCCTAAATAGCAACTGTTTCATTGTCATTACATTCATCAGGTTTCATGAAAAACAGTCTCAAGACATAACTATGTTTCAGCCTTTCCAAGACCTAGCAGTGGGTTTTAGAGCTTAGACTGGTGTTTGAATAAAATACCCACATGTTCCATTCCCTTGCAGGTAGCATCATCATGTATGGAGCACTCCTCCTCTTTGAATCTGAATTTGTGCACATTGTCGCCATTTCCTTCACGTCCTTGATTCTCACCGAGTTACTGATGGTGGCATTGACGATCCAGACCTGGCACTGGCTCATGATAGTGGCTGAGCTGCTTAGTCTCTCCTGCTACATTGCTTCTCTGGTCTTCTTACATGAGTTTATTGGTAAGACTAAATGCCTTTTCTCCAATCAGTTGGTTTATGACCTGAACGGTAACAAGACTGTAGGGCCATGAATTCAATTTAAAGGCTGTTGGTGAAGCCAATGTAATTACAATGTCAGTGGTTCTGACCAAGGTAAACTGTTTGATGTGAAAGCACCTGCAAGACATTTTATGGTTTCTTCTCGTAGTGAAATGGTAAAGCAGATAAAGGTGGTCGGTAATCTGTGTGCTGCACAGAGAATCTCGTCCTTGCTTTCAGAGCTTACCATGCATCAGCTGTCATGTAATAGTGGTTTTTATTTTCTGAACTGAACTTGAGACTAGAAATTTGAGCCTCTGTGGTTGGATTGAAAGATTTAATGTTTTAACTGGGTGAAGTAGCTGCCTCCTAAAACTTAACTTATTTTAGCTGCTTCACTGGGGCACTGGGGCCCTTCTCTTGTGCATTGGGCGTTTTTTGTTGGTTTGGGGGGGGAAGTTGCTTTTTTTTTTCCCCCCCTTTCCTTGCAACAGAGCTAATCTTCTTCCCTGGCTAAAGCAAAAAAGGTAAGGAACTCCAGATTCCCCCAGTAGCTATCTAGTTGCAAATTTCAGATCCATAGGGTTTGCTCCAGTGTTTGTTCAGGAACCACAAGATGTCACTAATTCTTCCGTAAAGCTCTTTGCTAACTCTGAAGGCGACGAGGATAACTTCCCAATGGGCCACATCTGTATCTCTTGCATGTGGGTATACCAGCTCCATTTTGAACGATGCTTCAGGTATTTTTGCAGTGATTCTGAGGTTTTGTAACTGAGTCAAGAGAGGCTTTTGCTGGACGACCAGCAAAGTAGCAGCGGGCAGCTCCGGAGTCAGAAGATGAGTGGTCCATTTAAAGGAAGCTTGGTGTTGGCAGGAGATGGAAGCCTGTGTTTTGGATGGGGTATATTTGGGCACTTGTCTGTGGAGAGTTGCATGTTTTACTGAACTGTGCTGTGCACAAAGCTGTGTCTTTTGGGGAAGAGAAGGGCAGACGAGTGAGGAACCGGGAATCCTATGAGGTTTGAACTTGCATGTGGAGAAGGTGAGGCTGTTTAAGTATCGCTAGATTGAATTGCTTTTCTGCACCTCTTCCCAGAGCGTACTTCCCATCTTCACTGACTCTGTGCTCTTTTCTTTTTACAGATGTTTACTTCATTGCAACTTTGTCGTTCTTGTGGAAAGTGACCGTCATCACCCTGGTGAGCTGCCTTCCCCTCTACGTCCTGAAGTACCTGAGGCGAAGGTTTTCTCCCCCGAGCTATTCGAAGCTCACGTCCTAGGGCTGCTCTCCTCGCACACCACAGACAAATCTTGCACATGGCTGAGAGACAAAATCATGTAGTTGTTACTATAACGAATACGTCTGATATTTGCGTAAAGATCATGTGGTAACCTTTATTACATGCTGCTTTATAGAAAAAAAGACTTCACAACTGCCGTGAACAGAAACCTAACGATAAAAGGGAAGTTTTTTGAGGGCGGAGGCACTTGTTAGTTCATCCAGTTTTTGTCTGTCATTTTTGTTCAACTTAACTGGGGTCAAATGCACGTAACTGCGATGATGATGGGTTTCTCATGCACGGTTAAAAGTATCTGAAAGCTGCTAACTGACCTTGCAATTTACATTTGATAAATTTAAGTTCCCTTTTGAGGTATCTGTGCTGTTCCTTCCATTGTGTTATGTTGTTTTGTATTATTTATCTTTTTTATTCAAGTAGTTACATTCTTTTTACATCTTGGAAATACCTTAGTGTAGGTGATGCACTATACTGCTGACAGCTGATTCCTGATTTATGGCATGCTGTTTCCATAATGGGGCTCCAGCATGTCAGATCCACACACACTTGAGAATCCGGGCTTGTTTGAGATTTCCCTTCAGTTGAAATGTGGTCACCCTAGTGATTTTGGAGGTTTCCAGCCATTGATAAATACAGAGAAATGTAGTCCGAAGTGAAAAAATTCAGTTTTGTTTAGCTTTTGTGCTTCCTGTTAGAAGGAGTTGCTGACAGGATAGCTTTCCTCTGTATTTATTTGTGTAGGAGAAAATTATCTGAGCTAAAGCAAATCCTCTTCGGAAAAGAAATTTGCAGTTGATCAGTCTTGAAATGTGTCGACAACGTGAGAAGAGACTCGTACTGTTCCGCAGACAATGTGGCAGACGTGTCTTGGATCCTTGGAGACTGAAAGGAAAGGTCACAGAGCTGCTGCTCCTCACAGCCACACGGAGCCTGTTTCCTGTTAGGACAGAGCTGTGAAGATGAGCTGCAAATGAGCTGAGGCGCTCCTAGGTGGATGTTGTTCATGATACGCTCCCTGCAGAGGGGCGGGTTTGGAGCACCTTGCGCTTGCTTTGCTCTAAAAGCCAAGCTTGAGTCACAGAGGCAGGAGTTGGGTTTGTATGGAGGCGTTAGGCTCGTGTGCAGGGCAAATTTTCTTACCGTTCTTTAATTTTCAAGAATTAATGAGTTCTGGTTTTAAATAAGCATTGGCCCATGCCGTAACACCACAAGGAGAGCAACACCTACACAGGCTGCTGAGGAGAGTGACAGTCACGAGAACATTTTGCTGTTGGGTCCGTGCATCAGACACGCATGAGCTTTCAGTGGGAGCCATCCTCAACTAATGGCTGTTTAGTCTGTGCTAAATTAGTTGCTTACTGTCTCATTCCCACATCATAAAAACCTCCGTCGGAGCTGGCACCGCTTGGCTGTGTTCAGGGACCAGGAACGGCGGAGCCCGGAGCCGGAGCTCCCTTCTCCTCTCCAGGGAACCCTTCCAGGTCAGGACAGCCGCCCCGGTGTGAGGAGCAGCAGCTCCCTGGTCGTGTCTGTGCCGTGCTGAAGCTCTTTAATGGCCTGCCAGTTCCTGTTGCCATCGCTGCAGGCGTCCCGCTGTCGCAAGGAGCACAATGCTGCGTTAGAAGGGCTGGTGTGAACTTCAGTGGAAAATGGGAGTGTTGTTTTAAAAGGAGAGCTGCAGCCTGCGTTGACCCATAGTGGTACTGAACTGTCAGATCTAAGATAGCCGTGGCGTGTGGGCTGGTGTGTGGTGATTGCTCCGGGGAACGTTTTGCACAACCTGACCTGCCTTCCTTGCTCTCAGTTCCTGCGAGTAAATATCAAAGAGGAGGGGAAGCCAGTTCCAGAAGATTTGGAGAAAAATTGGATGCGCTTCATAATGCGTGTGGCTCAGGGTGAGAGGAAGGTGCAAGTCCATATGACCTTGTTATTTCATGTGGGGGAAACTCTTAATTTAGAAAATAGTGTTTCAAAATCCTTCAGGAATAAGAGCAGCACACACTCTTTAGTCTAACTTGCTGTTTTTTTCTTTTGTGTGAGTCTTCTGATTAGGCTCTTGTCTGAACTCTACATAGAAATCACCTTCAGAAACAACCTACTGGCTGAGAAGGGGTAATCCTTGGTATCCACCTTTTCGTAATATTTTTTAAATCAGCCTTTTTTTCCCCCCTTCTATTTTTTTTTTCCCCCTAAAAATAATAGTGCATGCTCCTGCCTATCTGACATGCCTGTTCGTGTTGGGAAGGGCCCTAGAAGTCCAACACTTCTCAGTGCTTTGTCTCGTGGAGGAAAAGCGGTGCCTGAACAGCCCGTCTATGGGGCAGTTGGGCTATCAGCCTCTTGGGAATTATGCTACTTTGCCAAAACGATGCTTAATGTTGTCTTTATCGTGACTTGCTGCAGCTCCTGGATAGCGTTGGCCATGCAGGTGTCCTGGAGTCCCCAGTCAGCATTTGATTTAAGTAGATTTAGATACAAGAATCACTAATTTCTTTTTGCAACTTCTTGTTATTGAGGAGTCCCTCTTGTCTGTTGGCAAACACATCCCATTCTGCATCTTCCCTGTCCCTATCTAGTGTGAATTAGTAGTAAAATGTCCTGCAAGAATAACAGTGCCATGCTACTGTATGTAAATATTTGAGACGTGTATATGGTAGAATTCACTGTTTCCTGAAGTCAATACAGTTTACACTGAGTGGACCATATTTGCAAAATATTAGCTTACACCAAGAAAGGGAGTGAATTGTGATTTCGGTTATATTTATTGAATCATAACTTTAATAAGGAACACGTATTTAGTGGAATTTATAGTAATCTGTAGCTGTGTTTTGGGGCGTGAATTATATTCCTTTGCAGCTAGTTTTTTTGCACAAGGTTGTAAATCCAGGAAGTAATTTCTGTCTGGGTATACACTGCATTTCTTTAAAGCAATCAGAACATTAAAACTGCCATCTAACAAGCAGCAGGAGAGGGGAAGGATTGGTGTATTTTTCAAGTTTAGCACTTTATGTCTGCAATTTATTTCTCTTAAGTTATTTTAAAAAAATGTTTTTAAAAGCAGAATTGAACACATATGTTCATACTTACTGTACATTTGAATAAATGGATTCTCTGCTGGAAATTTAATTTACTCTTCTTCCTCTAGTAGGCTCATAATTTGTGCTTATTGGGAGTGAAGCATTGTTTTCTTCTTCTGTGTAGTATCTTGTTTGTAGCCTTACTTACTGTGCTTTCTATTCCTTCCCTTTTGCTCCGGTTTATGCGCTGTAGTGATTCATACAACTCGTGTGCTTTGGGACGGCGCTCCCAGCGATGCTGCGGGGTCCGTGTCTCTGCGGCCAGCGCTCCGTCCTGTGCCGCCGCTGTGGTTCGTTACCGTGGGCTTTTGTGACGTGCACTGTTCTCTTCTTGCATCTCTGCCGTAATTCCAGGTGTGTCGCGACCCTCTTCATTATTTTTTTGCTTTATACTTGTTTCCTCCACAGAGCTTGTCCTGTTTATCTTTGCGAACATTTGTTTTGCTCAGCTCGCAGCGCAGTTGAAATGTGACATTCTTTGTTCGACAGCAGCAGCTTAAATCTGTGCAGGGTCGTATCAGAACTGGGCTGGGGAGTGATGAGTGACACCCCTGGTGTCCCCTCGCTGTTGAGAGCTACGTGCTGAGAGCTGCAGCTGCGGCTGGACCAAACCGAGCAGCGCCAAAGGCGGTTTTCTGTGGTCTAGTGAGCTATCGCAGTTAAACGTGACGGCCTCTCTCCTCCTCTGCAACTGCTGAGGGAAGTTTTGTTATAGCTGGGCTGGGTTTGTCAGGGAGCCCCAGAGAGCGAGATGTGAGTCCCTAAAGCTTGTCTTTTGAGTTTATCTTCTGTTGAAAGCTGCTGCGCCGTCTGACGCGTTGTAAATCCTTGCTTTGCACGAGCAGCGCTCTGCCCCGGCCCCGCGAACTCCCCTGGCGTGCAGCTCGCCGTGGCGAGTTCTTCCCACCAACTGCTCGCATGGGGTTTGGTTCATCTCCGCGGCTGCTGAGGCCACTCCAGTGCCCACTAAAATCTCCAGTGTGAGCTGGATGGGCTCTTTTTTTTTAATTTATTGTTCGTTATTTCATAATGAATAAACTCTTTAATTTGCATGAAATCCTGGGTTCTACAGCTTTGCCAATATGGTCCATTACTACTGCCGACTACAACTTGTGTACTTATATGCCTTTGAGAACATTTTTAATTGTTAAAATTGTTAAAAAATAAATGTTAATTTAATTTTTAATTGGGGAGATGGATTCTGGTGTCAAAATGATATTTACTGTGATGCAGATGTTTTGTACCTGTCATCTAGTTAAATAATGTGTAAATACTCTTGATTCAAGAGAAATATGAATGCCAATTATTTATTGTTCTGTGGAGTTACATGTTTCAGATGTGTAAAAACTTAAAAGGGAATGTTGTAAAACAAGGTGGAGAAAATAAATTTTATGCAACTTCTTTACTTCATCCATATACACCATGTGTGATACCCCTGCGTTAGTCCTGGCGTGGTCAGTCCGAGATGTATTTTGACAGAATTTTAAGGATATAGGTTAAGTTGCATTGTGGCCCTTTAACTTGTTTCCATGGGAAATGCGTATCCAAGAAGCGATCGGTGCTTTCTGCTGATCAGCGTAGACCTGCTACGTTATGTTCTTTGGTATAAACAGTTTTCAAACTGTCTTTACAGGAAAGGCTTTTGGGGGTGGATTTTGCTTGGTGTTTTGTGGAGTTTTTTTGTGTTTGTTTTTGGTTGGTTTGTTTTTTAATACTGGTGTAAAACTTTTTGTGCCCTTCACTTTATTGGTGACTTCTTTCCAGGTTGCTTTCTGCAAGCCGTCCTTGCACTTCGAGGGTGTGGAATAGTCCGGTGTGCAGCACAGAAGCTGCTGCTGGTCCAATCGTCCTCCCAATTTTTAGTGCAACCCCAAGTGGGGAGAAGATGGTCTGCTCTGCATTTTAGGAGCAACTCTTGCTGCTTTTGGAAAAGCAGTGATGCAATAGCATTAGGAACAGCTATTTCTGGAATGCTCTCATCGCTTGAACGTTCTGTTAAGAGCGGTCCTGGGGCTGGGGCTCGCTGTCCCGCTTCTGGGTCAGAAACACGGGGCAGGCAGGAGTTTAACACTGAATAGTCCCTGCAGGAAAAACTCCAATAACATACCACGGTGATTTTCTACTGAAAATGTAGCAGAACTATAAATGCCCTCTGGGGGGAAAAAAAAAAGTAAATCTATAACTTGGGAGACTATTCAGCTAAAGCAGTGATAAACTATCCCTTAGATCATTAGACATAATTAAAGTTTTTATTTTATTTTAGATTCTATAGGATGCAGATGCCAGCATCTTAACCTTTATTAACTTTTTTGTATAAAACAGTTAATGCAAATATTAAAAAGACCATTTTGTGATGTTTGCACACATCAAATGAATGCTGTAGACTCCAGAAGTTACAGCAACAGACTTCGCTCCCAAGTGTTACCAATTTCCCACTCCAAATGGGTTACATAAGCCCTAGTTGGTGGTTCTTTTAATTTATGGATGGTTTCTTTTTAATGGTGAAATGTGTAATTAAAAAAAGCTAGAAATAGTTTTTCTAAACTCACTCTGGAAAGGGAAGGAGAATTTCTGCAATGTTTTTTTTCACCCAAACATTGCATAATAGTAGAAATGTCAAAGATTTCCATGGGCTTTAATTTCATTCTTCATGTGGCTGTGGTCAAACAAGAAGTTTGAACACTGCAGGGGTTGGCAGATTTTTGGAGGATCATGCATCCTGGGATAAGTTTTCAGCCGAGGCTTTACCAAAGAATGCCAGTGGCCTTGTTTTTCAAATTGTGGTTGTATTACACATTTGTGTGTCTTTTTTCCTTTTTTCCTTCTTAAAGAAAAAAAATAGGTGCTACCTGGTAATTGCGTATGTTCCTGTGGCGTTGGCTGTTGTGTGAAGATGTACGGAAGTTCCCTTTACCTTAAACCATTTGGAGAGAAGAAAACCTTGTCACTCCGTCCTCTGTCTTTGCCTTGCGATGGCTCAAGTCACAGCAGCTGTGCCCCTACTCTGCCTCCTCTCCGTTGCGTTGCCGTGGCATTAGGTACCATTGTCATCATAAATCTCCACTAGAGGAAGGTACCAGCTTGTGTCACAGGTAGGAGATGAGGGCAGAGCATCCCTGGTCTCTGGGCTGCACCCAAAACCTGGGGCAGAGCACAGGGTGCTCAGCAATATTCTTGTTTTCGTTATTAAGACTTTCTCCCCACCTTAAACATTGGAGTCAATCCCATGGGAAGGTTACTTATTCCACAGAGCATTCAGGTGTCTTTTCAAGCCTGCAATCATGTTCCTGATTTTAAAAAATCTGACCTTATGATATGGAGTATTGATAAAACCCCAATCCAAAAATGTTGAGGGTACTTCCATCTTAAAGCTAGAACTGCAAATCCAGGTTACATCTGTGCTAGGTGTTTTGCAACTGCATGTGACAATGGCGAGTTTCAGAGGGTGTGAGCAGCGGTTGGCTGCAGAAATAGTGCCGCTGCGACTGCAAAAGGTGACGCAAGGAGAAGCTTTGCCAGCAGCTCTTAATCCTGGTCCAGCACCTATTTAAAGTCAGTATCAAAACCGATGCTGCAGTTTCATTGGGCCAAGAGCTGGTATTTCCTGGCCCTAAAACTGTCTGGGTGGTGTGAAGCCTTCTAGGTTACGTGGTGAATCTCTGAATTTTTGCTGCTTGTAATTAGAGATGACCAGCACCTTGCAGGATCTGGCCTTCAGAAGAACGTCCTTCCTTCTGCTGTTCTTCCTCCCTTTGTGGCCTAATACCAAACTGTTATTGAGTGAGTGGGTTACAGAAAAGGGCTTTAAAATCATTGCATTCCCACTTTAAAGCCTCCCTCTCTTGGCTTGCTGTAATTATGCACGTAAGGAGGAATATTTTGTGCTGTTCAGATTCTCTCACAGAAAGAAGTAGTAACAAGAACAATCTGTGCAAAAGAATTTAGCGCATTAAAGATGGGGGTAATAGTCATTCTCATTTGTCCTTTTATGTGAAACAGATTTTATTTTAAATGTACACTCTGAGTAGCTTAACCATATCCAGAGACTTGTTTACCAGGGCAAAAGTAGAATTATCCGCAGAATAAATTAAGAGCGTAAGTAGAGGTGAAGTGGCCGTGCTGTGCGATTCTGCGTGGCCAGCTCAGAGCTCCTGGAGCACACACCTTGGTGGGCACGTGGGAATCGGCTGTCTCCTCTGCTTCATGTTTCACCAGACAGCGTATTTTTTACTCATGTGTTTCACATCTGCTCCAAAAAAGCTGTGCTGGAGCTCTGCTGTGGGCGTTGCGTTTCTCTGCCGTTAGACACGATCTGTCCTCTGCTGGCTCTTGTGTTTTTAAGACATGTCCCTTCGGATTCATTTTGTACAGTGGCAGATTCCACCGACGGGTGACGTGTCAAAAAGTGAAGCAAACTGCTATTGATCAGGATTCCTATTTAAGATGAGAACTAACCGTTTGTCAGTGATGCCATTAGATAAAATGCCATGTAATGGTCTCGATGAACCGTGTTCCAGCAGCAATGGTGCAACTGCCACGGAAAGAAACGCCGTTCGTGCTGACCCTATGGGAAAGACAGGGATGCCGCCCACAGAGGCAGAATTGCTCTGCACCCTTTGTAAATTTGAGATTAGGATTTTGAATTAAAGGCACAGCTGTAAGGACTGGCATTCCTGCTGTCAGCATCTCTGCTCCAACACGGTGGCTTCCAGTGAGTCACTGTCCTGCATCATTGCTGTGACCATGTCCATGAGCCAGAGCCGTCGCTGGCTGGCTGGACAGGAAGGTCCCACATGTGAATTGGCCTCCCGGGCAGGCCAAGGTGCCCATTTGGGAGCGGAATGGGTCGTGTTCACAACGGTTTTATTACTTTTGGCTTCGATCTTGTTCTGGGAGTTGAAGGACAGGACCTTTGCGGAGAGCCCTCTGGACCGCAGCAGATGCTGAAGCAGGTTGTCGCCTTGCTGTGGGGGCAGTGGCACTGCCAGAGGTCCCTTGGGCCCTACGAGGTAGGATCCTTGCCCTGGAAATGTTTATTATTGGAAATTATCATATATATATCATATATCATATACGCCCGGGTGAGCCGAGCAGCAGCGTGTCCGGCCCAGGTTCACGTCCCGAGTTCCCCGGGCCCTCGCACTGCTCCATTTCCATGCGTGTCTTCACCTTGCCTTTGCGTGTAGACGTAGTTACAAATCACTTGATTTAGCACGTCGGATCCTTTCTGTAGTTTAATTTTTAAACATAACTGGAGCAGTTACATCCTGCTGTTTATTAATGTAGCTTTAATTATTTAGTATGCCATCTTGGCTTCATTCTAGCCTGGAACAATTGGTTTAAGCCCAATGACAAACAGAAAAGTTATTTTAGCATTGAACATGAATAAAATTAAACAAGAGCAATGGAATTTTTTCACCTAAAGTGTGAGCTGGAAACTAACACTGGCTTTTCCCTTTATCTCTATTTGTCTGTATCCAAGCTAAGTAAAATACCTGCAGAAGCGGATGGCCAGTTTTAAACAGGATCTACACCATTGTTGATTCTATGATTATCTGCTGTGAGTTACTTCGAAGAAACACTTGTCAATCATGCGCCATGTGACACAGGGACTTGGAGCCTCTCCACCCTGACAGCTGCGCTGGGAAATCAAAAAGAACTTTCTGAAAGACCAAGGTTACACGTTATCAATCCCTCATCTATTTTGCTTTCTCCAGTTGTGCCTCTTTCCAATCTTTGGTATCCTTTTATTTATTTGTCGAGATGCATGGATGCCTTCTAGCTGGATCCAGATAAATTAACCAGTGACAGTTTCCTTTTTAGATTGAAACTAGTGCTGGAATTTCTCAGGCAACTGCCTATAGACTGAAGTTTGATTCAAAGCTGCCCATTTTGATTCCAGGAAGTCTCAAGCCTCCTGCTGATCAGATTTTGATATCTGATCTTTCCTATATACAAGGGGAAATGAGCCAGAAACCAAATTTTCTGAGTGAAATTGGTATTTGCACCACTTAACCCATAAAGAAAGGTTCCAAAACCAGACGGAAAGAAGCGCGCTGTGTTGGTATCTTGGTGGAAGATCCGTGGCTGCTGTGAACGAGCAGATCACGCGTTCATCCACACCCTCACACAATCCTCAGGTTTTGTCCAAGTCCGAGCTTAATTCTCGCGAGTTCTCGCTACTGAAGTGTGGAACTAATTTTTACAGGTGCAGTGTTCACCATAAATAGCCTTCAACAGAAAGAAACATCTCGTATTTCACGTGTGAATGACACCTATTTCCTTCAACAGCCCACGTGTCTCTTGTGATCCTTCACCGTCAGGATGCCGTGCAGGGCAGTGATTTATACAGGTCCCCACTCTTCTTTCAGCTCCTGTTGCCATTCCAGCTCCGAAGGACATAATGCCACAAAGCCCTCAGTAAAACCACAGCCTGGAGGAAATATCAGGTGTTAACATCCAATAAAAAGCTAACACGCTTGAATGAACTGGAATTGCAAGGTACCTCTTGTATGGCCCAAGCAAGGACTGACCTAATGCAGCAGTTTTATGGTTGTAGCAGGTAAGGACTAATTATAGACCCTGGACTCCATCACAAACTGACTTGTCAACTTAACTTACCGACTGAAGTACCTACAATTACATTGCGGGGGCTTTCTGCTCCTTTGTATAACTGGATGCAGTTGCTCCTGAAGAAACGTAGCAAGTAAATCTGAGGTGCTGAAAGAAATACTGCACTAGAAATTGCGCTGTAGGGAGTGTTTTATACGCTTTGGGGTAAATTAATGACCAGGTTTGAGTTTTTTAGAAAAAAAAAATACAACAACAAAACTTTGTGCACAAATACATACTTTGAAATATATTTTCTTTCAAACACCAACTATTTTAACAACAGTGTAAATCAGATTTTACAGACCACATATTTCAAGTATGAAGTTCATTAAATGTGTGAAATTCTAGATTAGCTGCCGGGTGTGGCTAGATCCCCAGTAATGAATCATAAACTGTGTTCAGGATATAATATCAGATTCCCTTGCCCTGGTGGTGATATTAAAGGGATAAAACCACCTTTCCAAAACAGTCATAACCTTTCTTTATTGTCTTCATTTAGTTTAGCCATCATATGGTATAGCAAATGATTGCATCAGTTTCCATCCTGAACCTAATGTACAGGTGTCTAACTGGATTGGTTCGTGGTTTTATTATTAATAAACCAACTTATGTCCTAATGTAACTGAAACAAATGCTATCTATGTGTGCATTTTTGTGATAGTGGGTAGTAATCTGTCTTTAGATACAAGAATATCACTCTAAACTGCAATTCACTCTGAACTTGTGTGGAAAAAAGACACTTTGCCGTGTTCTCCAGCTGAGCCAGGAGTCGATAGGTGTGAGCATTCGAGTGCAGGTAGCCTGTGAGCGCGGTGGGTTTCGTAGCCACCGCCCTGCTCTGGCTTTGCTAAGTCCCTTCTGGACGAGCTTTCAGCCAGGGATGCTTTCCCTTCCCAAGAGCTTTGCAAACACCCACCCAGCCCTGGCAGGGGCACTTGCTGCTGGGTGAGGCTTGGAGGAAGGTCCGTGCTGGGAACTGTGAAGCCACTGGGGCCTGAGCATGGACCTGGGGGATGTTGAACCCACCCCCTGCAAGGAACAGCGGGGGAAACATGCTCATCATCACCTGCAATCAGAAGCACCGCTTCCAATTCCTCCCTTGGTTCTCTACAGTAATTCCTTGGGAGGGGTAGGTGACTTGAATGTCTGGGAATAGCAACTAATTAATGATGCTGTCCTCATTCCACGAACTTTTCAGGGAGCAAGGCGCAAAAGTGACCAGCGGCTCCCTCGTGCTGCTGTGACAGGTGTAATCCAGGGGACAGGCGCTGCACCCAGCCTCGCTGTGGGCAGGACGGGGTTCCCAGCGCCGCGCTGCCCGGGACGGGCAGGGGCCGGAGCCGCGCGGGGCTGCGGGGCCCGGGGGCGCACAGCCTGCTCCGCACCGCCACACGGCTCTTCCTCTCCCTTTCTTCCCGTGCTATGCGAAGCGGGTTCGTAAGCCAGTTCTAACCCTGCTGTGACCAATAGTGGGAACTTCCCAGGTAGCAACTTTTGATGGGGCTAAAAATCCGGGGTTGAGAAATTAAAGAATTGGCGTTTCCCATGCATGGCTCTGTTGGATATCTCTTCCCAAAGTGTGGCCTGGTGACTCCGGTTACTTAAGTTCTACAAGAAGCAGTTAAATGGTAACGTGTTGCTTGCTTGCCCACCCTCTCCAGCACTCCAGTATGACTAATGTTCCTCCTAATAATTCCAGAGAGTAATTGCTCTGTTTAGCTGTTTCTCCTTTTTTTTTTTTTTTTAATTCTGAGTCTCCACTTAAAATATCGGAAAACAAAACAAAACCTTATGGTTTTATAATCTTAAAGAGAAAATATCTTTGGCAAGAAACTTAACGTCTTTATAGCCTCATCCAAAGTTCTTCTTTGTTTAATTAGTCTTGCTTTTAACAAAAGGTTATAGTTCAATTTTATTCTACGTGCTAGTCTGCGAAAAGCCTTGGAGCTGCTAACTTAGTCATTGGTTGTAGTTTGTAAGGCAGTGCCAATCTGGAGGGCTTAAGTGTTCCCTGCAAACAATGTTTGATGTTTGGGTGAAAGCATAAATCACGGCGTATAAACATCTATCTTTGCGCAAGTTTGCTCAATCAGGGCGCACTAAGAGAATTTCAGTTTTGAAGTAGATCTAGCGCCATCTGCAATCCGGAAAATCAATGTATTGCAGTGCTGCCTCGGCCCTTCCTGCTCCAGGTGGACACGGGGAATAGATGTGAATTCTGGGATTTTCAGCTGAGTGGTTGAGTTTGCCTTCTCCTCTGGCGAGAAAAAAAACTCCTGGGAAGATTGATCCCTTCCATGGTACCCAACAGGCCATCCTGCCTCATTTTCTCTCTTTGATGCAAATGAATTTCTGCGCCTCTAAAATTCCCTATCCAAGAATTAATGCACGCTCTTGGCAAATTGAAGGGGTCAGGGTAGAACCGAGCTGTGATTTTGGTCCAGAGGTGAGAGCTGTGGTGGGATGCTGGGCCGTTTGGGGGATGTTTGGGGATGCGGTGGGGCTGGAGGATGCTGAGGGGCCGGGCAGGTCTCAGGTGGGCTGAGCTACCAGGCTTTTCCCTGGATAATAAAATAAAGCGAACACACAAACCAACAAAACACACAAAACACAACACACCACTAGACCACCACCAGGTCGTGTTTTTCAGGAGTCTGAGGCTCAGAATAGGTTTTCCTGCAGGTGTGGATCTGGTACTTCTTTCACACGTAACCCGACATGAGGGTGTTGGACATTTCCATGTACAAGCGGTCATGAATTCATGCGACGGCTTTGCGAGTGTGCTCCACTGTCTGTCGCAAGCCTGCAGAGTTCCAGGAGACAGGCACAGTAGCAGGTAAAATGGGAAATTACAGCCTGCGATGGTAACGATTCAGGCCAGCTGAATTAATTACATCCTCCTGGTTCCATAAGAGGACACTAATTCAAGAGCTGCCTGACTAAAGACAGCGAGAGTGGGGCCCTTTTGTTCTATGAGGGAGTTGAAAGACTTTTTTTTTCCTTTACATGAAATTTTCGAGAGGAGGGGGGAGAGAAAGAATGTTCCCTACACTTTCTTCAATATATTTTTATTTGTGGGTTTGTTTTCCGACGTTGCCTTTGTTGAGGAAGAAGTAAAATAAAAAAATATAAAAATTATTTTTAATGTTCACAAACAGAATCCATTTACTGAAAGTCAGTTCATAAGGGAGAAAAAAAAATGAAAGAAAAAAACTAACTAAAAAAAACCCCAGTCTTTCAGTTTATTGAGTTTTGTTGAAAAAAAAACAGAAAATTTCAACCAATTTTCATTGTAGATGAAAAGCTATTTCTCATTTGGAAAAAATGTTTTGATGGGAAAAATTCAAGCAGTTTTAGTTCCAATCTCGGAGAGCTGTATGTGGGCAGATTCCCCGGACCACGTGGAGCTCATTACAGGATCAGACACTCCGTTTGTAACTTAATTAAGTGAGTGAATATGTTATTTAGACAAGTGCATTGTCAGAAATAAGCTTGAGTTGGTTACACGTAGTCATGATGCTCTAAGACTGTTATGAAAGCGGCGAGAGGTGCCAGTTGGCATCACCTGAGCCGGCCGAGCTGCAGATGTTGAATTGTTTGGTTCTCGCCGGGCTCTGTTCGGGAGCCCTGCTCAGGTGCACTGAACACACACCCGGAGTGTGTAAATCTGGAGTTTAGGCGCGGCTCTGCTTAACGGCTTAAACCTGTCGAGGTTGCGCTGGGGAGCGCATTGTATGCGAGGGCAGATTCGGGGAGAACAGTGTTTACTTTGGAAGGATGAGGAGCTTTTGTCAAAAATACTTATTGTTGCTGTGAGCCTGAAATACCTTTTGCAAGTGGAAAACAGAGATGTCCCCGTGAAGTCTATGATGATAAACTCCGGGCAGCTGCCCCAATTGCCTGAGAGCACATCCTCAGGAAGCCTTGATGTCTTATCTCCTGAAGAGCATGAAAATTTTTTAATTTAAAAAAAATAATAACAAAGTATTTCAGTTTTATCGCCAATTCACAGCGCGGAACCGGCCGGGGGGCGCTCGTTCTGCGGCGGAGCGGGGCAGCCAGGGACCCCTCGGGGCCAAACCCCCCAGCACCGACCCCCGGGAGCCCTTTCCAAACCCACCCCCGGAGGCGGGGAGCGGGCCGGAGCCGGGACACCACCCTCTCCCCATCCCCAAAAACCGGGCATCCTCTTGGCAAATCCCGCAGAGCACGGGGGGGAGGTCGGTCTGTTGTTGGGGGTTAGGGATACCGTCCAGAATGTGCCCCTGAAAGGAAGAGGAAGTATTCTCCTAAAGAGGGAATAACTAGCTAAAAATATTAGCTATTAATAGCTCCTTACCTCCAAAAATAAAATCCCTTAGTGATACCAAAATAAGAAAGCAAAGGAAAGTCGGAGGTATTTGGCCTTCCTTTGAAAAGTGAAGCTAAAAATAACTATATATATATAAAAATTTCTCGTTTCTAGGGAAAGTCTCTGCCCCCGCATCCAGCTTGCAGAGTTATATAAGACTTGAACTATATCCCCTTCTCCGCGGCCGCTCACAACGCTCTGGGAGCCGGAGCCAGATGGAGGAAGGTTCCGTCAGGAAAGTTTAACTCAGCGGGGAAGCTGCAGCCAGTGGAGGACACGATTCTCTCGCTGAACTCTCCAAAAGCCTTGGAAATCTTACAGTTGTGTCATATGCTGGTTTGGGGAATACTAGCAGTCCGGAGGCAGCCGCCAGCCCTCTTTCACTTCTTTATTTATTTTTTTTTTTCGCTTTGCACTGAGTTTAATTTGGGTAGCAGGATTCAGCATTTTCAAGTTGGAAAAAACTTTGTGGAAGAAGATATTTTAGGAAAACCCTGTCATGTGAACTAGCGGGAGCCGATCAAACTGAGCTATTAAAAGAAAGACATTGTATTTTTAAACGGTCCAGACTAGGGAAGCCAACCTGTGTGCCATAACCGCTGAGCTGTGACTGCTCCCCCGATTATAGCTCAGCGTGGGAGGAGGCGAAGCTTTCCGTCGGGGTCGCCCATTCTCCGCTCGCTCCGGGATACCCTTTGGCAGAGCCCGGTGCCCTCGGCCCCCCCAGGTTGTGTGTGTACCCCCCTGCACCCCACTGCCCTCCTGTTCGCCCTCAGCCCCCACCAGTTCGTCCCTTCCCAGCTCTGGTTTAGTGCTCCCCCTCATCTAAAGCCCCTTCCCCAGCCCCTCTCCCCTGCAATTATAACGAATGATGCTGGAGTGACCAGTTAGTGCCACAGTAAGGAGTGTGGGTGGTGGGGGAGGAATAATAATAACGATTAATTAACAATTCATTTGTTTGGAGAGCAAAGCAACAACCTCGGTTTCCCCTTAATGTTTCGAAATAGAAATCAAACGGTTCCGACCACACTTGATGCCAATAATGGCTCTAATCGAACACGGCAATTAATTCAGGTGTGACACCTCTGCAAAGGAGGCGATAATTGTGGGGTGTGGCTCTATCCACGGGATCTCTCGCACCCGCCGCGTTTTTTTGCGGGATCTCGCTCGTGAACATCGTGGCTTCAAAGTGTCCCGCTGAGATGGATGTTAAAGGGCAAAGCACCCAGGTCGAGTCCAGGTGCCAGGCGCAGTTTGTCGGTGCTTCTCTGCCAACCCGCTGCCGTGCGCACCTGGGGCTCAGGTGAGGAAATCTCGGTGGGAGCGCGGCCGAAGAGCGATGTTCGCAAACGGCATCGCTGCTGGGAGAGCAGAGGGGTCCCGGGGCTCAGCCTCTGCGGGGACGAGGAGAAAAAGGCTTCCCTAACAGCCGGGGGGTGTGAGGGGGGTACGGGCTGTGGGGGAGCTGAGGGGTGCGGGGTTACCGGGACGGGCCTCCTCAGCACTTTGGGGGGCCGGTGGAAGCCGGTTCTATAATGGGCCCGAGGAGTTGGGGAAGGTATTTCCGCCTCAGCATGTCCAAAAATGACAAAGGGTAGGAAAGTGAGGTGCGCTGAGTTTCCCTGGCCTGCCTGCAGTTGCTAGCCTGCAGGACAACAAACCCGAGCAGCAGAAAGTTTGATTGTGATACCTCCTTCGAGCCGATTTCGGGAGTCAGGGAGTGCAGAATGGAAACGTGGTGCGGGTGCCAGCCGGCCCTCCGTGCAGCTCCGGGCCAAGTCCGAGTGCACTGAGTCACTCCCGCTGCTGCCCGGGGCTCCGGTGACCCCGGCTCCCCATGCACAGCGTTCCGTGGGGTTATACACAAACACCGAGGGACTGCAGAGCTGTTACGATCCCCGAAAGAGCATTTTATGGATGTGAACCTTTGATCTCTTCTTCTGGAAAAAAATATGTGTAAGTCCAGTTGCGCGGAGGTATCGAGCCCAGCGTGGTATCAATAGGCTCGTTAACACACTAGTGAAAAGTATACGTTGTAAGACAACACACAGTTCACGACATCTTTGACTTTATTTTCCTGTTTTCTTTTTGCTTTATTTTCCTGTTTATACATAGTATGTGTAAACACACACGGGTTGTCTTGGTTTCAGAGGCTTCCTTGGCTATTTCATTCTTGCTGGGCTCCACGTGTATCAATGGAAATCCATGGGGTTGCTCCTCTCCTAAATGGATCTAAAAATAGAAATAGAGAAAGGTCTGTGAAATGCCACTAAACAAATTAACCTTTTTTTTTTTTTTTCTTTTAGTCTTCTGTATGAAGAATTGAGCCAGTGGTAATTAGAAGCCAAAACCTGTGCCAGTAACAAGATGGATATTAATAGGGTGCTGGTGAATTTAAAATACATAAATATAAGCTGGGGACTTCAGTTTTCTGAATGATTTATTCAAAGGTGAAAGCAGCAGCAGTTCGAGCTTGTCTCTGCTGGGAAGAAGGAAAACTTCTGCACAGAAGCCCCGTTGCTTTGAAAGGCTTTGCAGTGCCTGCAAGTTTTGTTTAAAAAGCACACACTGGGATTTTTAACATCATCCATATTTCTTTCTTTCTCGCTCTCTAACTTTCTGCTCAACAATTAAGTGCTTGTGCTGCAGACTGAGAAAGCCGCAGAGCTGCCTTGGCCCAGAGCTGCGAGACGTCATGGATTCCTGAGTGTGAAGTTTGCAGGAAAGCCCTCAGTTTGGGAGATGGAGGCGATCCAGGGGTTTCCATGGCACTGGGATAAACAGGAGGAAACAGTGAGGGAATCCCGTTATTTTACAGCATTCAAAGACTATAAACACTCGGAGCAGGGAAGGAAGTGGCCTTTCCCTCTCTAGTAACCCTCATCTCAGAGCAGAGAACTGACTTCACTTCAGGAACAAGCTCAGCCCAGTTCGGATCCCTCTTTGCACCTCCAAACACATACGGAGGAGGCGAGCAAGAGGGGTTCCCTCTGTCCGGGCGGCACTGGTTGAACATGGTTTAAAGAAGATTTTTTTTCTCCTTTTTTTCTTTTTCTATTTTTTCTATTTTTTTCTCTTTTTTTTTTTTTTTTTTTTTTTCTTTTTTTTTTCTTTTTTGTTTTTATTTTTTTTTTTTTTTTTTTTAATTCCTGATGCAGAGAGAAACTGCCTGCAGGCTGGTACATTACCACCACATCATGAGGTCTATGGATCAAGGTAGGGTTTTACTCGTGCGTTGTGTGTCTGCGTGCTGTGTGTGCCCTCCCGTGCGTTTCCCTCACCCGAGGGTCTCTGCAGGTCCCTCCTCGGGCCAGGTGGTTTATGCTGCCGGGTTTAGCCCGCTCTCAGGCAGCTCGGCTGGGCGGGCAGGCAGGGTTTCGTGACGAGAAGGTCCCTCGGGGAAGGGACTGGACTGGCTTTAGGTTTGGTTTGAAGCGCTCCGCGAAGGCGATACAAATCTGTCTGGAGAAACCTCCTTTAAACTTCAGCCAGAGGGACTCTCCTCTTCCAAGCCATCACCCCAGGAGTCTCGCTGACTAACCTCCCGGCCGCTTAACCCTTCCGTCGCCTACCCAGGTCGGGGGGTCGGGGCGTCGCAGGCGGGTTCTCCGGGCCCGGTGGAGCCCGGGCAGCGCTGGGCTGGGGCCGGCGGCTCCGCTGCCCTCGGGGATGCCCGCGGCTCCCGTCGGGGTCGGTGCGCACGGCGGGCGGGCGGTACGAGCCGTGCCGGGGGGCTCAGGGCGGGCGCCGCGCTCCCATCCCGCGGCCGCGGTGTGCCGGTGGAGGCAAGAGTTAAGCGCGGCGAGAGGAGGAGTTTGCCCCGCTGCCAGCGCTCGGTGCGCGCCCGCTCCGCGTAGCCCGAGGGTCCGCTCCGACCCGAACCGCCGTCCCGCTCTGCAGCGGAGATCTGCCCGCTATGGCTCCGGCCCCACTGAGGCGGGGGGCAGCCGTCTAGGAGCGGCTGCGGCATCCTCCGTCCTCCCCCCGCGGCGGCGAGCGGGGCTGTGGGCCCGGGGAAGGGCGCGGCGCCGGGAGCGGCCCTGCGTGGGGACGCGGAGGGGGCGGCAGGCACGGCAGCGGCGCTGCGGTACCGGCACGGGGCCGGGGGAGGGGGCATCTCTCTGGGCCGTGCTGGCGAACAGGGAGGGGGTCTCCGGGCACAGCTGTGCCCGGGGCTCCCGGCGTGGCCACCAGCGGGGGATGCTCCGCGCTAGGAAACCCCTCTTTGCTCACAGCCCGATTCTTGTAAAACACCCGCGGACCAGCCGGGCCGGCTGCTCCCTGCGGCCCCTGCCCAGGCAGCCTGCGCGCTCCCCGGGGTGCTCGGCGCTGCGCCCCGCGGGCCGGGCGGGAAGCGCAGGTGGGTTGCAATTTTTATAGGGCTACCGGCCCGGGGAGGAGGAGGTGGAGAAGGGAAACGGTTTTCCATCGACTCGCTCCATTATAGGTTCCCCCGCTCTCCGCTCGGCCGCCGCCAGCGCTGGCACCGCCGCTCAGCCGCTGACTCAGAGCCGCCCCGGGGGTTTGCTGGGTGTCGGGGCGGATGAGGTGGGTAGCGCAGGGCTTCGTCTGAAGGGCTCTTAGTAGCGGCTATTTGTTTTCTCCTGCTGTAGCAAGGTCCCCAAGCACCTGCCAAAACACACTCGTTAACACCTACACCCAAAGGGGATCATCCGAGAGCTCCAATTCTCGGACAAGCCAATGGAAAGACTCTTCAGTGGCTTCATACCGCCCTAAGATCAGGCCATTGCCCTGCCTCGTGTATCCTCAGCTTTCTCCAGACAAAACTCCCTCTTTCCTGAGCACTTCAGCTGCTCTTAGTCACTCTCACAACATCCCAGAGAAGTTATTTTGCTGCACAGAGAGCAGGAAAGGGAACGACAGAAAACTTCTTGCACTTCTCAGTGCTGGCAGGGTCCTGGTCTCACCTGCTATAGGGTAGCAGTGCACCAAAGCACAAGGCAGCGCTCTGATGGCAACTTTCACGGTTCTTTACATAGCTATGCAGCTCTGCTTTCCCCAACAGTAGCTGCTCCTCAGAGCCCTGCAGTCACAGAGCAAAATGAAAGGCACTGATTTTTTTTCTTTTTTTTCCAGATCAAATACTTGAGACCACAATAGCCAGACAAGCAGTGCAGTCAGTTGCACGACACAGCCTAGAGATGCTTCAGAAAGAGTATGCCCCTGGGACCCAGCATGTATTTTCCCCTTATGTGAAATGCTTGCTGGGGTCGGTGGCACAGGGGCGATGGGAGCAGACCCTGGCACTGCATTGCCTTCCTGCCACAAGTCTGCTTTTCACAAAGAGTGAGCTGCATGAAACTGCCAGGGGTTAATAGCACACGGCACTTTTGGGATCAGTCTCTAGCTTTGGCAGGATTTCTGCACCCATGACAAAGTGCAAGAGTCTCGTTAATGTAGGGTGTGTAAACGATGATGTGTTAATAATTTTGGGCCCTGGTTCCCTTTTATGATTAGAGCAGGCTCGGAATGAGGAATGAAGACTTTGTGTAGCTTAACACACTGCCAGCAGTAGCTTTGCTCCCTGAGCCATGCTTCTGGCCGTTAGTCCCTGTGTCACCTCATTGTCCCATATCTGCTGTTACTCTGTCCCTCGAGGTAGCCTCTTTCTAACTGTGAGCCCTGCAGGACACAGTTACACAGGCAGACAGTCAGCAAATGATTTCAGTCTTCCATACAGGGCAGGAATCACATTCACAGATGGGACACTGACATAATTGGAGCACTCTTTTATAACATTCCAGTAGATATTCTAACTGAAATGTTTCATCATTCATTTTTTGAAAATAGCCAAGGATAATAATATCTTAGAACTTCTTTTCCACTACTGGCTTAATCTATTTTTTTTAAACTATGATATGTGCATTCCTTTGGTTTGCACAGCAGACTTCAGAACTTAACAGGAACATGGAGATATGAGCAATTTTTCCATTGTCCTTTCTTGCCAAACCACTTTAAGCCTGAAATTTGGGGGTAATATCTCTGACTCAACCTGACCCCAAAATTGAGTAGTAGCGTATGTGCATGTGTGCCTCTCAAAGGAAGTACCAGAAGATTTCTCCCTCTCTCTTTTTTTTTTTTTTTAAATTTTCCCCCGTCTAATAGCACTCCCCACACTCCAGACCAAGCAACTAGTCACTCACAGTCTGAGCTCATTTTAAAGAGCTTGGATTATGTCCATGTGCAAGTTTTAGTTGCCTGTTAAATTTCTAATGCCTGCCACATACACCATTAGAAAACTCAGATTAAGACAGCATTTACTTGTATTTTCTTTGGGTTTTAGCTGCTAAATAGACATGCAGCATTTTTAATCCACATTTTTCTTCCTCTTGTAAAAATTTAATATAAGGGTATTACAGTCTTACAGATCCAGTGTAAACTACATGTCATGTGGTCCACATAATAATTAGCACTGTCACCATATTTCTGAGATCATCTGAAACTTTCTTCAGCTCAGAACATCATCTAATCACTTGCATTAGTGAAGTTACAGGTACAGGGAATACAATGGGGATGTTATAAGCAGAAACTGAAAATAGCAAATGATAACTTAGATCTGAAGTAAATTTAAATACCGAGAAATACATTAAGTACTTTTTAAAGCATAGTTTGTGTTACAGTAGAAACTACTTCTTCTTAGCTCTGTTTTTCGATTCCTCGTCCCCTAGTACCTGGGTAGTCCAGTACTCACATACTTTCAAAGTTTATTAAAGCAAAGCTCTGCCAAAGGCAAGCACTGATCCAACTATGTGGAAAAGGACTCCTTCCACTCTCCAGTTCCCTGAAATGGCAGCACAATGTCTTTCCAGTTATACTCTCTGTAGAGGCTGCTGCAAGTATACGTGGCTGCAATTTTTGTTAATGCTGCCAAGGACAGACTTTGCTTAAGTTCTCGAAACACCTTTTTGGCTCATGAAAACAGCTTTACAGAAAAAAAAAAAAATAGGAGTTAGTGCTGACTCTCAGATCTCTCATGTGGGTGCTGTGAGCCCAAGCAGAGTTGTCACCAGCAGCCAGGGGCTGTGGCCATGTTGGCCCTTTGACAGCAGTAGCAGGAGAAATAAATGGAGGATCCTTGTAGAAAGGAAGTGATTCTGATATTAAAAAGACTGAGATTTAGGGAAACTAGCTAGTCTCTTTAGGTCTAGTAGTTTCCCTGCTTGTTCTTCATCACTAATTATTAAGGACAGACTGTGGGCAGCATTTGTCAGTTAGGTAGCTATAACAGCTAAAACTTAGACAATATATACTATTTTACTCTCTTTGTTGGCTCAAGAGCATGTTTTGGGTCTAAACTAAACTATACATAGTCCTTGGAGGTCTCCAAAAACTACAGCTGTCACTTGAGCTGAATTCTGCAGCTGCTTGCACCTAGTAATGGTTTCATGCATCTCCAATATTTAGGCCAGATTTATATTTTGTGGATTTGCACCATTTCTGCTCGAAATAACACACTGGTAGGCTCCAACACATCCCACAGAGGATAGTGTTATAACTCACACCTCTGTGCACTCAAAGCCTGTGGAAAGTGTTATTCCTACATGTTATGCCACAGTGGTCATATGGGACCAACGTCCTTATGTGCCCTGTGAGCCGCAGAAGGGAGCAGAGGGAACCCAATGGATTGTGTGCCTGGTGTCTATTGCTCCTTGACATCTGTCAACTTGTCCACTGGGCAAAAGAGTTGAATCCCCTAAGCTGAGCTAATTCCTACATTTCCCTAACGGTTTTCTCATTGCTGTCTTGTCACCCGAATTCCTCGCCAGTGTCAGAACATATGATTACTTGTATTAGTGGTGAAACTATTTCGAACGGCATGGTCATCTTGGAAAGCAAAAGGTACATTTTTCCATTTGGGGAGTATTGCTAATTCAAGGAGTAGCTGAGGATAAGTTTGAAAATTCACATGCTTAATGGATTGCAGGCGAGATAGGAAATAGAGGATAAAGGGTTGGATAAAGATTTAGCAGAAGTTGGGGTCGTTTCCCCATGCTCTCCTGCGAGTCACCCATATCTTACTTAAAAAGGCCAATGTTATTGTTCGTGTCTTTTCTTTTTGTGGTTAAAACAAATGATGCTATCCAATCGTGCTCCATGTGTTGTTAGCTGCAAGGATGACAGCTCCCTTTAGTGCTAAGCCAAGATCAGCAAGTATATTTGGGTTTTATAATGAGTTTTAAATAGAAGGGCCAATGCTAAAAGGCTAGCACTCCAGCAAACGGTAAGCAACGGTTTAGAACAGATATATATAAATAGGCCAATTTAATATATGTTTTCTTCACATTTAAACAATTGAGAATGAATCAAGCCCTCAGACAGAGCAGCACGTGTTCCCTAAGGGCCAGCAGCCTCTGTTGCCCATGCATGTTCCTAAGGGTAAGAGCTCAACCCCATCTGCAGCTTTCTGGGGTGGCCTCCTTTCTGAATGCCGGTAGCCAAGACCACAAATCACCGGCTGCACAGGCTTCCCCATCTGCGCCCGCCGCAGCAGAGCTCTGGCTCCGGTCGAACCAGACACTACAAAACTACAGAGAGCGAGCGACTCGTGTAGTGTTAAGACTCTCTGCAGACGATGAGGTAGAGCTTAACTGTGGTATCAGCTCAACCACCTGAAAGGAGGTGGGAGCAGGGAGGGTGTTGGTCTCTTCTCCCAAGTAGCAAGTGATGGGACAAGAGGAAATGGCCTCAAGTTGCACCAGGGAAGGTTCAGATTGGATACTAGGAAAAAATTCTGCATGGAAAGGGCTGTTGGGCATTGATACAGGCTGCCCAGGGCAGTGGTGGAGTCACCATCCTTGGAGGGGTTTAAAAGGTGGTTAGACGAGGTTCTCAGGGCCATGGTTTAGTGCTAGAGTTAGATAATTGGTTGGACTCAATGATTTTGAGGGACTCTTCCAACTGAAATGATTCTATGATTCTGTGATTCAACTGCAGGGAGACCTTTTCAAAACAGGCTTCAGTGGTCCCTGCCCTGAGCAAGGAGCCACATCGCGTCAGGAGGCAGTGCGGTGTTCCGCAGGAGGAGGCGTACACAGCCCGCGACCTCGCGCTGCTTACACACGCGTGTGCAGGTGCACACGGGGCTGTGTGCCGACCAGGTGGAAACCCAGAAAAGTGCTACTCCCGGCTGTTTTGGCAGCACATGCAGGAGAAAGTTCAAATAGTTTGGCCCAAGGAAGCTATTGTGTTATGTATATTATGCATTAATGAGAAAAAAATGTTGTCCTTTTAGTGTCTACTGAGTTGAAGTACCAGAGTGATTGCAGTGAAATCACTCATTAACCTAGCGGCTGTGAATATGGAATAATGACTTTTCCCTCCCCATCTAAATTGCACTCCAGCAGGAAATGCATAGACAGAATTTAGCAGTAAGGTTCCTGGTATGTCCAGCTCATCATCTCCTGTAAATACCTCAGTAAAGACCCTGGCACATCCCGTCTGCAGGATCACCTGCCCTTTCTGAAAGCCTGGTTTCCCTACCCCTTGACACTTTCCGGTCACAAATTTTTGCCTTCAAGGCCTAATTCCAGTCTGTTTGTTCCCTACCCACCTTCCTGCAGCCACAGCAGCAGTTTCCGCCGTGCCCCTTACTCCCCTTTCAGAGCCCAAAGCGCTGTGCAGTGTTTTTTCTCACCAATAGGTGCCTCCAACGCCTCCCAGGAGCTGCTGTGGGGTGACTGGTACAAAGCTGGCTGCTGGGGTTCTTCAGAACCTCAATGTAGAAAGTCATTTCAAAGCACAGAAAAAGTCTTGAGTTCTTGCACTCCGGACTGGCAAAAGATGGAGCGAAAGGGTGTGGTAAGAAGGTGATTTGTCATTATTTGGCTGGCTATATTAATGATAAACATGAGGGTATAAGCCTAAACATAGAGCTTCCGGTTCATGTGTGCTATGAAACAGACTTTCTGTGACCTTAGACAAGTAATTCAGGGTCAGGTTTGTAATGTAGTTAATGCTGTCACGCTAACAGGCTTAGCAAATAAAAACAAGTTGAAGTAAACACCAAAATACTTTTTTAATGAGCTTGGTCCCTCTGTCTTTGCCTCCCTTCCCTGTCTACAGACTAAAAGCATTTTTCAAACTCCCAGACCCAGTGACAGCCACCCATACACTAACAGAGGGGACCACACAAACAGGTACGCAAGGGAACAGAGTCTTCTGACCACAGATGCTCTAAACACACGGCTTTAGGATCTCCAGTCACCCACAAGTGTAGTCATTGTTGTAGCAGCCATTGGAGGAGTAGAAGGCTGTTGAGAGGCAGCAAACAGCACCCGGTGAAGGGCCTAGGGAAGATGTTGATGAATAGACTCAATGTGAAGGTGGCCGAGGGTACCTGGGGAAGCTGGCAGCGCTGGCCGTGTGGTCAGCAGGGAACGCGTCGAGAGCCCGTTCTGTGAAACGCTGTTTGTGAGCAAGGCAGGAGGAGAACGGAGGCCTTGTGCTTGGTGGACTTGATGTTTCGAAGGGTGCTCCAGTTCAGAGAGGTTGGCCTGTGACTGTGGGAGACACATCCAGAAAGCAGCAGCCTGTGACGAGAGACAGGAGCATGTGGTAGGGGACACGTGAAGCCCAGAGAAGGCACGGGCAGCACATGGGCTGCCTGGAGCTGCTAGAGACCCTGGAAACCTGAATAGAAAGGGGCTTGGTTTCTGGGGAGGAAGAGGCTGTGTGCAGGACAGCAAGTCGTGCTCAACCTAGAGTAACAGGGCTGAGATGGCTCACCGAACAGGGGCTGAATGGGGTTTCCGGACGCTCCCATCCCTGTGCAAGGCCATCCCTTCCCTCGCAGCCCTGCTTTTCCCTTTCCTCTTCCCCCGCTCCCCAGGCCTCTCTCCTCCGCTCTCCCACCACGACCCCCGCAGGCAGCCCCCGCCGGCGGAACGCTCCTCTCCCGGGGCCGGTGCGGCCCGGGCGGGCTCCTCCTCCCCGGGGGCGGCCCCGGCGGCAGGTGGCTGCTCGGAGCAGGAAGCTGCCACCGCTCGTCCGGCCGGTCCCCTCGTGTGTCGCCGCCGGGGCTTCGCTGCCCGCATCCCCCGCCGTCCGGGGGCAGCCGCGCCCGCCTCGGCGACCCCCGGAAGATCTTTTTGCTTGTTTTCTTCCCTTTTTTCCCCCTCTTTTTTTTTTCCCGTCTCTTAACTCCACTTGCACTTGGAAGGATACCTACGAGTTTCTCGGCGGTTATCGCACTTCGGGCTCCTCTCGGCAGCCGGCCAGCCCCGGGCGAAGCGCCCGTCCCGTCCCGCCGCTGCCAGGCGGGCTCTGGCCGCCATGAGCGCCCCGGCTCCGGAGCCCGACCCGCAGGAGGGGGACCCCGGGCATGGCCCCGGCCCGGCCCGGGAGGGCAGCCCGCAGGAGGAGTTTGACTTCTCCATCCTCTTCGACTACGACTACCTGAAGCCGATCGAAGGTTGGTGGGGAGCCGCCGCAGGAGGAGCCGGTGCCGCGCCCCGACGGGGCGGCGGGGCCGCCTCTACTGGACCGAGCGGCTCCGGGGGCCGGGCCGGGCGGCCTCCGGCAGCCCCTCGGAGGGCGGTGGGGACCCGGGGTGCTGCCGGGCCCCTGCCCCGCCCGGGGCCAGCCCCGCCGGGCCCCGGCTGGCTCTGCAGCGGCCGTGTGCGCCGGTCGGGCTGCCCGGGCCTGGCGAGGCGATGGATGCTGAGCAATGTGCTGCTTGACGGGCTGTGCTCAGAGCCGGGGTTTTTTGGTTTTTGCGGTGTTGCTTTAGCCAGCAGGTGCTTGCAAATGGTCACTGACACAGGCGGCAAGTGGCCTGGTCCCCGTCTGGTGATGGAGTATCTGAAAGTGGCTGTGGGACCTTGGTATTGTTTATGGAGTTATGTACCTGGGTATCAGAGCACAGCTGTGAAAGATGAAGCAGATGAGCTCATCTCTGTTGGTCACCTTGTGACCATCGTTGTGATGGTAGGGGGTGTTCCGGAAACTCAAAAAGGCAGCTTGAGCACCGGGTTTAGAAGCCTCATGGAGTTAGTTACCTGCGATGAGTCTGACCGTGGATGACCTTGCTGGGATAGTAAGGAGCTGGGGAGATTCAGTTTCCAGTTGAGTCCAAACACCATAAGCTTAAGTTAAATTAAAAACCAAACCAAAACTAAGGCACTCTGTTCTCCTGCTTTCCTGAGTTTATGCAAGTTTGTGACACTAAAAGCATTATGGCAAGTGTTCCCCAGCTTTCTAAATTTAATTCAATCGGTTGATGATACTGGAAATTGATACTTCCTATCCCATAAAATACAGATTTTTGTAAACCAGAGAAAGCCAAAAGAGACAGGACCCAGAGGAAATCATTGCTGGGATATTGTTTCTAAGATACACGTGTTTTGATTCTGCAGAGTTGACAGGTGGCATTTCTCTAGGGCATCTGAAGAGAGATGTTGTGTTCCTAGGGGACAGTGCTGGAGAAGGAGACCTATTAGGCCTGAGTCATGGTATCATTAGCAAAATGGAGAGTTGTTACTGAGTTTTTTCTTTGTTTACTTGCTTAAACATACAGATGTGCACCAGCATCAGAGCTGAGTGAGGATGGTTAATACCCTCAAATGTACAAAGCTGAATATTCTTTCAAGGTTTAATGGTGATCAAACCATGCTAAAATAAATCCACGATGGGGAGAGGTCAGTTATTTGAATTAAAATACATTAAATCTCAGTGAAAGCTTCAGATGCTGTAATAAGTAGAGAGTACTGCTGTGAAGTCTTAAATGGAAGTTCCACAGAATATAATGGTACATAGGTGGGGGTTAGAAAGTTTAATCTTCAAACTGCATAAATGCAGAGCACTGTATGCTTGTAGTAGAAGTAACTTCCTTCTTGAGCCTGCTTTCTCCACATTTGAATGACTGGAAACCGTAATTAGTAGTAATTTTGTTTGTTCCAAAGATGGAAATCATTAGCATAAAGAAAAAAAGATCACAACCGTATATACTAGCATTGTAATCTGGAGAACATTCTCCCTCGCTTTGAAAAGGCACCAGCTAGAGTCTGTAAGCAATCCATCTGTGACCTTTAACGTGCAAAAGATTAAAGTGTGTTTACACGAGAACAGAAAATGTTCAGATTTTGAGAAAGGGCTTTACCCACATGCCAGTGGTAAATGGTGCTCGTTGTTCACGCGTGATTCTGGCCTTGTCTGAGCTGTAGCTGGGAAGACAAGTCCTTTTCGGTGAAGGACTCAAAATGGAACCAAAGCCATAGCAGTGTCTGTGGATCCCAGCGCTTCAGTCTGGCTCCTCCATTCAGAGCCTGTTTGAAAGAGGCTCTGGTTTCCTCCGCCTGGCCGGCTCCACCCACCGCTCACCACAAGTCCTATAATAACAAACCTCTGTAGACATGCTAAAGTGACTTTTTTTTTTAAGCAAACAAATGTAAAATTTGGACTCTAGGAATGGATTGGGATTAAAGTCTATTTCTGATAAGCAATTTTTTGAAAGGTTGGGATTTGACAGTATCCACCCAAGCTTGTGTCTTAAAAGTAGGATCTATATCACAACTTGTTGCTATGGAAATGATAGAAATATCCTTACTGCCAGTGGTTGGCATTCAGTAGTGCTCATGTGTGCCTGAGACAACAGGAACATGGACTGCTATAAAAGCAATGGGGAAAAAAGGGTAAATAAAAATTCTACAGCCAATATTATTAATATTAGATATTCCGCTCTAAGCCAACCATTTCCAAAAGCAGGAGTGCTATACAAAATGCCATTTTCCATGTGCCTTTTACTTTGATGCTTACTTGCCAGACTTCAATTAGCTATCATCTTCTCATCATTTGCAAACCAGAAACACCTGCCTTCAGCAGACTGGGCTCAAGGGTGTGAACAGGCTTTTGGAAGTTTGTGAAAGTGGCTATCCTGGGCTGTTAGCTCGAAGTTGTGATTTCACTTGGGCATTGAAGATGGTTTCTGTCTCCTTTTAAGCAAATGTGTTAGATGCATTCCCTTGAGAGACACATGTGGAGGTATTGCTCATGGTATTCCAAGTTTTAGCTTCTTTCAAACTTGAAAAGTGCTGAATATCCTTGCTTCTCAGTGGAGAAGATTGACAGAAAGTCAATGAGCATTTGAACTAGCTCCTACAAATAAGACTCCCAGATGAGTAAATTCTGATAGCTGCTTTGTGTATTATTCCATAATACCTGTTGTTGGCCACTACGAGAGACAAAATACTGAAAAGCCAGACAAGTGCTTTGCTTCAGCAACTCACTTCATGTACTTTTGTTCTGTGTTCACTGTGCAGTGATCCACTGATAGGTAAAGCTTCCGCATAATTTTTAGTATTTGAGGTTAAGCCCTCTGGGCACTGATCCCTCTGAGGTGTGTTGTGAAACTTAAAATCCAAACAGAATCCATCTTTAAATAAGGGTGCAGATAAAATCCTGCCCTAAGGCAACAGGTGAGAATGGATATTGGAAGGAGCAGTTTCTCGCAGGCTCAAGCCGTTGCTGTAGCTCAGCAGACTTGCATTTCATCTGGTGAGATGAATCGACAAGGGAGCATTTGTAAGTATTAATATTCCTCTAAAATGCTTGTTTGTATGTAGACAGGCTCCCAGGGACATTGCCACATCTTCTAAGTGTCAAGCCCTGTATAATTTGCCTTGTTCCATCTTTTTCTCCCCAATACAAAACTATTAAATGGAAAAAAAAAAAAAACCACCACCACAACAAAAACCGAACTGAATAAACAAACAAACTCCAGCAAAACAAGAAACCCCGAAGCACGCGCTTGCAGCTGCTCCTGCCGCGTGGCTCGGTAACACAGGACGCAGTGTTCAGCGGCGGCCCTGCGGTGAGGAGACAAATGTGCCCGTGTAACGGAGAACGCCAGATCTCGCTCAGGAAACCGACTTTCACTTTGAGCTTCCAAGAAGCCAGTGTAAATAACAGACGGCTCGGCTTCTGAAAAATGCAAAAAAGCTCCGGACTGGCCCCTTCAAATTACAGTAAGCAAATTAACTAAAAAAAAAAAAAAATGGAACCCCATTTAATCCCAGGAGCTGCACTGCAGCAAACGGATGTGAGGTCAAAACCGAACTTCTCTCTCTGCCCTCCCTTGGCTGCCTTGTCCCACACACGACTGTCTTTAGCTTCTCCTAGATGATGGTTTGTATAAACCCATCATGGAATGCAGTTGCTGGGGTGATGTGTTATTCCCTAATTTCATGCTAATCAGCAAGGTCACATTTGGCTGACTGAACGGCTTTGAAGTCAGTGCCTTGTTTAAAGAACGGCGGAGGGTGAGCCCTCACGCGTGCACACGCCGGTGTGCATCCCTCCGGCTTGGGAAACCTCCGGAGCACAGCAGGACCTGGTGTGGGTTTTCCTTTTTGCCTTTCAAAGGTGTGTGGAAAGAAGTTTTTAAAATCAAGGGTTAAGTCCTTTGAAACTTAAATCGCTTGATCTTTTTCACCTGTGTTTTAACTGTCCTTGCTTATCAGCACTCAGGGCAGGGCTGATGGAGCCCACCTGGGGAGGCTGCCTGCAGTGCTCCTGCCTGTCCACAGGAGCTGGTCTGCTGTTCATCTACAGCACGGTAGGACACAGAGCCTTGCTTCCATCCCGTATCGTGGGAAGAGGAGAGATGGTCTTGTGAACCCGTAAGTGGGTAAAGACTGTGGGATAACAGGGACAATAAGAGCTGGCAGCTTGGAGGTGGTTTGGGTGGGATCCTAGTGGGTTTGGAGGTAGGACTTCCCTCGTTGTGGGGTTTGGGTGATGCAGGGGAGTGCGTAGGCTGTTTGCTGACAGCAAAGCTGACTGAGAACGTGAGGAGGTGCCTGTGTTGCTCACTTTCTTTTAACCCCCTGTCAAACAAGAAGGATCTCCTGGTACTGAATCACAGGCTGATTCAGCAGCCAAACCTCAGGCTGGGAAATGCCTGAAGGGAGGTGGGGAAGTGCTGTGACTGTCAATGCAAAGGGTGTCAGAGGAGCTGCGCTGAAGCTGTTACGCAGCTTTCTAAGATGTCCATCAGAAAAGCAGTGGAGAGGACAGTCCTTTACAGGAGTATTTCGGTCTGTGTTCTGGGATATGATATGATATATGATATGATATGATGTGCAGGAACCAGCGAACCCTTGGAGGTGGCACAATGTTGCACCTTTGGGGCATCTGCACAAAGGTCTTAAAGCCGCTTCAGTTCTTGAAAACCACCTTTGCTAGGCTGATCTGTTACATCATTATTCACTCGTAAGGGGGTGCAATGGCCTCTCACCGCTTTGGGGAGCCCAGCCGGTGGGTGGCTGGGCTGCTCCTTGCCATCTCCAGGGTGGCCGTGTGGGGTTTGCTGCCCTTGGCTCCTGCCTTTGTAACCAGGCCCACCTTTGCAGCTCATGCAGGAGCACGGCTATTGCTGGGGCCCCCTGCCTGGAGCCGTTCCCGTGCCCTGGGCTGCTCCCTGTTCCCTCTGGTGTCTACAAATGCAGAGAGAGAGCAGCCGGGCTGCCGGGGAGCAGCCTGTGCTCCCCCTCAAAGGCAGGAGCTCGACGTTGTTTCCAAAATCCATCTCTGGTGGTGCTCACCTGGGGAAGCTGGGATGTTGGCTTGGGTCTGCCCCCTCCTCGAGCGAATTCCAAACCCCAGCCTGCCTTGGCTAAGTTGTCTGGGAGTGGAGTAGCCAGTCCCCTCCTACTGAAGCAAAAAGCGGGATTTCTCCTGATTTCAATGGAAGAGCCATTTACTTCCAGAGAGCAGCACTTGCTGCTTCACCCAGCCACCCCTTTCCCCTCCCCTGCTGAGGTCAGAACCCCGCGTGGTGGCATCCCCAGCGTTTCCATGGTGACAGACTGCGCCGTCGCAGGCGTGCGGGCAGTACCGCTCGGGACAGTGACTTCATTGTACCCCCGAAGACGTGCGGGGCTGGGGCTCGGTCAGGTCTGCCCAGAGCCCCCGCAGCCGTGCCCGTGAGTCAGGGCCGGCAGCCTCAGACCCTGGGCATCTCTGCCCGGCTCCCCAGGGAGCCTCGAACCCGCCGAGGTTTTCTCGTCCGCAGTCTTGCCCACATCCCAGCGCTGCTGCCCGCTGTGTTGATGATTTGCCATGTGGGGGGAAGCTAAATATTTTTGCTCCACGGAAGGCTGTGGGTGTTGTCTGCTTGGCAAAGGGCGCCGGCCTCGCTGGCTGGGTGAGCGGTCCCGGCTGGCAGAGCCCGGAGAGCGCTGCAGAGGAGCTGTGTGACGGCACGGGCGTGCAGCAGCTTGTTGTGCGTGCACATTGTTATGAATATCTGGAACACGGATCCCATCAGAGGGTGAATACCAAACGCTCACTTAAACACATTATTTCAGGGAGAAGCAAAGAATGTTAAAGTTATCTAAAGCCCAGTCTGAATGGGCAGAAAGTGTGGGTAGTGGTGTATGTTTGTTATTCAGAAGACTTTAGAAGTTATATGTGCACATAGAAATATATGTTTGCTTTTTCCATACTCAACACAAATCTTTGCTGCTCAAAAAGCGGGATTGTGAGGAGTTTTGTGTGTTGTGTGTTGTGAGGAGTTTTGATTCTTTACCTGTTTGTGTATCTGGCACAGATAACGTGGTTGAACATGTATGGCGAGAGCAGCTTTTACCGTAGGCATGTTGAATGGGGAACTGGAATGGTCGCCTGTTCCTTGATGTGAAGCTGTTCAACCTGGGGAGCTTTTCTGCAGTTGCTGGTCACCGTACGGATCCTGCGTCAAGCCTTGCTCTGTTGGGTGCTGATTCTGGTCCCTTGTGTCGGTTCAGATGGGAGCGATCCTTCTGAAAGCAGAGCGGTGTTTCGTGTGGCTGCGGAGGGGTGTGTTGCACTGTTGAGCCTGGAGGAGCGATGAGTTTTAGTCAAAGTGAATTGTAGCATCAATATCTAGGCTTGATGTGTCAGTGATATGAATGACGCACTAATCCTGTGAATGCCGGAGCTCTGAGATCAACAATGCTAAAAATGTTTGGCTCAAAATTCAGTTACTTGTTGCTGTTTTCCCATTCCCAAAACAGTTGTGTGCTGGGATTAAAAGCCAGAGGAAACCTTAAGAAAGCTGCAAACTAGGCTCTCCCAGTCATCTCCCATCCCATCGTGTAGGTTTTCTGTGTGCTGGTTTCTTTGGTTGGCTGGTTGGGGTTTCCGCTAAACATGAAGGCTCAGCAGTTCCTGCTATGTGTTTTATTTTCGTGGAGTTTTCTCCAGGTTGGGCAAAACATTGTGCACAAAAACTGGTACTCAAAAATCAGTGGAGGATTTTGCTGTCACACTAAGAAGTGTTTAAAACTGAAAAAGAACAGCAACCCAGAAATTAAGTCTCAATCTCTCAGAACACAAAAGTTTCAATGCAATCTTTTTCTACTTTTGCAGAAAGCGCAGTCAGCTCCTGCCTGGCTTTACATACAATATTATTTGCTCATGGGAAATGCTGCCTCATGTAATGTAGGAGTTGGAGAAAATGCTGGAATGGTTATTTAAATATTTAAACGAAACCCTTTTTGCGTATGACACATGCTGGTCTGTGCCCAAAGTGTGCAGATAGCGTGAATTAATCCCCAGCTGTGGAGCTGTTCTAGATATTTCCTGCTGGATACATTGAAAACTTTAAAAAAACATATACAAATCCTGATGATATTTTGCATGCTTTTGTTGAATGACAAATCCTATTCAGCTCCGGGGCTGGGGAAGCTGCAGGAGCTGCTGTAGGTCGCAGGTTCTGCCTCGGGGTACTTGGGCTGACTCTGCTCTTGCTGGTGCCGCTGGGCTGAGACCAGAAGTGGGCTCAGCGGTGCCGGTGGAGTTGTGTGCGGCCCAGGAGCATCCCTGTGCTCTGCAGCCTGGGGACAGTTTGCAAGGCTGGCAGTCTATGAAAATTGAGGATTTTTTGAAGCAGGAGAGAGGGTTGCACTGAACACTCACCTGTTACTGTGTATTTTATAATAATTCTCTGGGCGAAATGTTCCTTGATTTGAAATTGGAAAGTGATTGCCTATGCTAAAAGGGCTGGATCCTTTCTATCTCTTTGTTTTCTAACAAATATTTGTGAATGTGTTTTCTGATCATCTGATCTTCTCTCATGTGAAACCTGTCACCAAAACTTGTTGACATGATACACAGCCAAACAAATCATCACACAGAACTGACTTTTTAATTTAAGAGCTTCAGCTAAGCTTTGGTTTTTGGTTGGACTTTGCTGTGTGAGAAGGGTTTTTCTCCTTTCACCAGAAGCTACTCCTCAACTTTTTGGTTCTATGTAGACCTATTTGGGAGCGGTGTTGTGATGCGATGGTCTCGGTCCAGCTCCTAGTTGACGAAAGCTGACCAAAATCGCAACACCCAAATCGGTGCTAAGGGGTGTACTTGGCAGAAAGAGCAGGAAGGACAGCGTTTAAATGGCAGAGAGGCCGATGTGTCGCCGACCCTTCCCGGCGGTCCCTGTGGCCCGGGGCTCAGGCAGAGGGAGTTGTGGAGATGTTTGCGGTGCTTCTGTCCGTGCTGCATCTGCTCTGAGCACTTGGGCTTCCCTGGCTCTTAGTCTGGTACTTTCCACAAGCACTAATTGCAGTTCAAAAGAATTAAACAAATATTTACCTAACATCAGATGACAACCATTTTATAAATATGCATTTTTAATTTTTTTTTAATCCATGATTGCTCAGCTTCTGTAATAATTATAGTCTTAAAGAGACCCTTCTTTTTCCAGAAGAACCGACTCCACATAAAACCAACAGCCCACCCTCTGGAGTTACATACGCTCATGATGTCCTGGACTGTGGCCTCAAGCCATGCCCCCTGCCTTTTTCTAGCCTTTCTGCAGATCCCATGGGCAGATATGGACAGCCAGATAGCATAGGGACAACACCTACACACCCTGCCAACGCTGCAGGGGCCTCTGCTCCGAGCCCTAGGATTGAAATTACTCCATATCATGAACTGATTCATTCAGGGGGTCCCTTCCGCAGCAGAGACACAGATGTTCTTTTGGTAGAACATCAGTCAAACTCAGCTACCACTAGCCCAAGGGTTACTCTGCCTGTCCCTGGCTTTGAGTGCTACAGAGAACCACTGTGTTTGAGCCCAGCTAGTAGCGGCTCCTCTGCAAGTTTCATTTCAGAGACAAATGTATCTCCTTGCACATCACCATGTGTTTCACCCAATAATGGTCCTAGTGATGACCTTTGTCCACAGTTTCAAAACATCCATACTCATTATTCTCCTAGAACCTCTCCAATAATGTCACCACGAACAAGCATCACGGAGGAAACCTGCTTGGGACGACATTCACCGTCACCCTGTCCCAACTCAAGGTCTTCGTCACCAGGTGCAAAACGGAGGTATTCTTGCACTGAGCTCTACAGTACTCAGCTGCCTTCCACTTCTCCACGACAGTCAAGGACCCCCTCTCCACAGCCCTGTCCCCGCGTCCCCTTGAGAGAAGACAACTCTTCAGTTACTTACACGCAGTTGCCCAGCGCTCCTCTTTCCATGGATGCTATGAGCAGCCTTCCTGCGGATCCTTCCTGTGGTGTTCCCACGAAAATCTGGAAAACCAGCCCCGACCCCTCGTCAATGCCTTCCCACAAAAACGGCATTCCGTGCCACGTCTTTCAGACTGTCGACTTCCACGGGCCTTGCGAGCAGGAGGACAGGAGAAACTCAGCCCCAGAATCAATTTTGTTGGTACCTCCATCCTGGACAAAGCAACTGGTGCCTGCCATACCCATCTGCAGGTATGTAATGCTGCTTCTTGTGTGTTTTCTCATGGCGTGATGTCTTCTGTCATGCATAATGGGAGTGTTTCCTTGGGCAGATCCTGCTGCAGACCAGATCTAGGTGCTCAGGGACAGCACTGGTTAGCGGGAACCAAATCCAATATGGTTCTGAGAAATGAAAAAAATCTGTGTGTGGAAGAAACATCATCAGAGTTGTTAGTTGACAGCGCGGTATACGACAAATTCAATTTTCCAAATTATTTGTCTAAAAAGCAGATTGCAAACAGCCTTTGACAAAGGCTAAACACTCTCATTCCGTCCCGCAGCTTTTATAGAAAATGGTTTGATTGCTTTTCTAAATTCAGGGAATATCTTGCTTACAAATTTCCATCAAGGATGAAAATACTTTAAACATTTCCTGATTCAAAATAGAGCACACTGCTCCTAGCCAGACCGAGCATTCGGTCAACCCCAAGTGCCTTACTCCCGGTTGTTTATTTGTTAATTGTTGTTTAACCCAAGTCTCAGCCGTTGGCACTGCCCCCATCAACCCTCTCTGTTGTCTGGCGCTGGTGGTGTGCAGGTCTGGACCCTGAGCCGTGTATGGACGCTGCCAAAAGTGTGACGGCAGTCGCGGTCACACCGTCAGCCCCGCCATATATTAATAATAAATTATTAATTTCCGTAACTGGTAAGTAAGGGTAAATGGAGTTAATATTTCACAATATTATGTTCTGTGATCGAAGTTTAAGATGCACAGCAAAAGATAGATTAAAAGGGGGATCTTTGGAAAAATAGAACTGGTACAGATATTTCTATTTAAGAAATAGAAGTATTCTGTTCTCTTCTGCAAGGAGATGGGCCCACGGAAACTAGTGTGTTCACCCTGAAGTTCAGTAGAGCTTGTAATCAAATGTGAGCCGGACAGCATATTCTCATTGAAATTAATAGCAGACGCCTAAATGTTTCAGCGAGAGCAGCCCTAGTGGGGCACTTGGAGGAAGAACAGATCAGGGCTTGGAGAAATAACACGCTAAAGAGTTTCAGCTGCTGTGGTCTCTCTCTGCCCAGTTTGCCCGTCCAGTCGCTCCCACCCCTCGAGTGGCCGCTCTCCAGCCAGTCGGGCTCCTACGAGCTGCGGATCGAGGTGCAGCCCAAGCCCCACCACCGGGCGCACTACGAGACCGAGGGAAGCCGAGGGGCCGTCAAGGCACCGACCGGAGGCCACCCCGTTGTCCAGGTAAGGGACTGGAGAACAACTCTGTTAAAGTAAAGGAAAGTTGGGGGTGGACTCCTTTCTGAAAGTTGTGCTGGGGGCTGACCCTGAAAGAGGAGAACCCTGTGAACCTGGGTGTGTGCTGGCGGATGTGCGTCACGTGTCTGGAGTTGAGCTGTGATGGGGTCCTAGGCGTTTGGAACGTTGGTTTGGATTTGCTTGTGAAAGCTCAGAAACTTGGGCAAAATATTTGCCGCCTTTTCTGGGCAATATGTTAGACCTGCTGTGACCCAGCTCTGTTGTAAGATGCCCAGCTGTCCTGAATTCCAGCTGAGCCCGTTTTATTTTGACAACAGACACTTCTGTGTAAACTAGGGCTGTTTGTGAGGTTCAGAATGTACAAGCATCAAGCCTGACTTTTAAACTCAGGTGTAAAGTAACCATCAGATTGTGTTAGATCTGCAAAGGAACTTTCATTAACCTTGATGGGAGTTGGATTGGGAAGGTGTGGATGTTTAACTGGAGTTTCCCCAGAATTAATAGCTGTCTTTTGCTAGAAATGTCTTTCATGCATTTACTTTCTCTTTGCAATTTTAGAATTTTAGTGTGTTGGTTTTTATTTTTTTCCTGTCCTCTGGTTATGTAGTAGAATTTCTAATGTTGAGCCCATTTAAATTTAGGTCAGAGAATTTTCACCCATGTGTAATTCAAGCACTCAGTACATCCATTTCAGTCTAATGCCTGGTTTATATGTAACTTGCTGACGCTGTGTCCCACCTTGCATGCAGTTCTGCTTGTCACCTGTGGTAACGCTGCCTTCTTTTTGTCCTGGATGTACAGCACCGAGGGGAAACCTGTACTAGCGGTAGTAGCTGTGTGGTAAGGAGAGAGCAGGGCAAGATAATTGCATGGCAGTGGGGATGATTTCAATAAAAAGTTTGGCCTCTATAAAGCTGTGAATACAGGGAGGACACGTGTATCAGCTTCGTAATGCTATAGAGAAAGGGTGAATGAGTTTAGGCAGGAGCTCCCTTGTGATTTGGGCTGGTGTCACTACAGAAACAAGATTTGGTATCTCTCTCGAGGTATCGTTTCTGTTGCCCTAAGGCGCCAGGTTTCTGATCCTAGCTATGCTTGTGAGAAGGGAAGTCGCCGCGCTGAGATCGGTGAACGAAATCCCAGCTGACAGTGATGGAGGTAACGAAATTTGGCCCTTTGCTGACCTGAGAGGTGGACGGGCTGAACCCTTATTCTGTTGTGGAGAGTGAAGGGCTGTTCCTTCGCCTTTCGAAGGACGGTATAAAGTAATGGTTGAGTAGCTGCGCTGGAGCCATTTGGGGCCGCACAGTTCTTGTCACTCCTTTCCTCCTCGTTTCAGACGGTGCCGTTCGGGAAGGAAAGCCAAGCTGTTGGCCTGGGTTGCGGGGTGTCAGTGGTATTGCTGGGAATGGAAGGAAAGCCAAGCTGTTGGCCTGGGTTGCGGGGTGTCGGTGGTATTGCTGGGAGCGGTGTGTCACAGCGGTACGGATCAGCCCTGGCTGCAGCTCTCACTAGGCACATTTGGGGCGCATCCTACGGGTGTTCCTGTCGCACTCAGGGCTTGCTACGGCAAGCACCAGCCAGGCGAATGTTGAAGTTCATGCTTAATTTTAAGCATGTGATCAATACTACTAACTTGACTGAGTTGATTTGTTCTAACTTCAAACATATGTTAGATATTCCCCGGCAGGCTCACCCCTTTTTAAAATCAAGCCATAAATTGTTAAATCAATGATTTTGTTTACTTTGGTTGAGCTGAACTTACATGTATAGACTGGATATTTGAGTAAAGAGTGCAGAATAATAATAAATAGGAATCACATTTGACATACCTTAATATATGCAGTCATTTTCATTTATGAATCTGACAAACTCATAGCCCGCTCTGGTGTGTTCGAAGCCACATGGATGTATGAACTGTAAGGCCAATCAGCACTTACTCTTCTCTCAGTTCACTTACAAATATAGTATCATTTACCTTCCCAAGATATTCCTATCAACTGGATGTTTATTGCAATAAAGGAGTTTCTCATGACATGGAGAAATAGAAGTGCTTTGTTTCCTTCCTGTAATCAGTATCAATCAAAGAGGGATTTATATTTGCTGTTGGAGACAGGAACTGATATTCCTAGTTTTATCATAATTTGCCATTAAGCTTAAGGATCTTAAACTATAAATTCAAAGATCCACGTTAGTTTCCCAAGCAGATGTGCCTTTGCACAGCTGTGCCTGCATATGGGGAAAATATGGATAGTTTCTTTATGAAGGTTTATTACAAACCTGGAAGTATTTGTTGGGTTTGTGTTCAGTTTAACATAACAAGGTTCATGTGGGTGCCGAGCAATGAGGTAGTTGCACCTGTATGGTTTATGACAGCTGAATCTCGGGAAGGCTAGTAAAATCCAAAGCTTTCATGTCATAAGTTATTTGGCTTCAAGATTTCTTTTTTATTTATTCTTTCCCCTCAGTGAATTTTAACTTCTTGTTCTTGTCAGATGCAAACAGTACAGAAACAGAAAAGAACGCAACAGGATTGATTTTTAAAAGGTAGATGCTGTGTTGAGGAAAGGCTGCATGAGCTAAAGGCAGCTGGTTGCAAGGGAGCACTGGAGCCCCTCCATAGCAGCTTTCTTGAATCCGGTGCTGTCTCTTAGACATTTGGGCTTAAATATTGAGAAGCCCAGCTTGCCCTGAGTGGAAGAAGCCCGCTAAAGCAGTGGGATTTATACTACAGCTGAATGTCCCAGTCATGTCCCATATGTTTTACAACCACTTTTGTTACACTGCTTTTCCACTGTTTTCATTGCCTTTTCTAAAATACAATATCTTTCTTAAAAAGTCCCATTAAATTAATCCTCCATGTGACTAATTATCCAGCTGAACCCTCTGGAGGAAGAGATGTTGACTGGTTTTTGCAGCACAGTGCTGGCCTGCAATATTTATTTTTTGAAAACTGCATTTCGCATGCAACTTTCTTCTTTTCAGTGCTCTGAAGCTGCAGACCAGCAGATCTCATATCCTCCAGCCCTTATCTTGTGGTTTATCTTTCTGATGCTGCTTCCTCTTCTTCACGTGTCTAGCCCCGAGAGTTTGTGCACAAGGCTCTGCACCAGTCGTGCGCTCCAAGTACGGCAGGAGGAGGGTCTGGTTAATCAAAACCTCTGGCTCGGTGGGCACACGGAACAGGGCATTTATTTGTTTGCCCAGGGGAGGAAGAGGGAAGCCACGCATGCCGCGTCATGTTTGTGCCATCTAACTTCAGACACCTTCTGGAGTCACATGGAGAAGCGCAGGCTCCCAGTTAAGCATTCTGAGTCACTCTTGGGAGGAAACTACAGCTTGCTGTTCACAATAGAGAAACTTGGGCTTCTATTTTAGGGGTGTAAGTTGAATGCCAGTATGAGTATCCCGTAAATGTTAAGTCATTGAGAACAGCGAGCAAAACCTGCGTAGCAAGGACAAAGCTGAAGTTTGCATGGACATAGAATCTTGCAGGTCCATCTGGTCCCTGAGACTGCAGAGGAGGGGTAGGCAGGATTGTTTTCCTCCTTTCCAGCTCTTTTTCACTGATGTTAAGGGACAGCTGCTCTTTGTACCCAGCTGCTCCAGTCAAGGCTTTGGAGGAGACTGTCTGCTGTGAAAGGCAGAGACTGCTCCTGTGCAAAGAGCTGATGGATGTGATTGGGATAGAGGTGACAAAAACCCCCTCAGTCTGCCCAAATTCACCCCGCAGAGGCACACCCTGCCCAGGGGGGTAAAACTCCCCATCTTTGCGTGCTCTTAGGCAAACATCTGCTAGGAAGGACGTGGTTATATTTGAGTTCTGCCTGGGACAGGAGAGATGAACTAGGTGATTCCCTGAGATCTCTCCCCAAACATCTGTGTGTTTTGGACTTCGCTTGTTGTAAAGAATCCTTGGGAACCTGTTTTTTACATGGCTCTTCAGCACAGTAATTTGTAGTAATTTTCTCAAAGGCGCATGCTTAACTCTGGTGGTTTGTTGTTGTGGTGGGGTTTTTCTTGTTTTTGTTTGTTTGTTTTCAATTGCCATCTTAGTAAATCCTTCCCCGATGTATTGCTCCTCTAATTTATCTTACAAAAGGCTCAAATACTTCTGAATGAAAACCAGCCCGTAAGTAATCATTGACTCATTTGCCTGTCTCACTTTTTCTCTCACTTCCACTGTGTTACTAACTCGATTCTTCATCAAACTGGCTTTTTTGCACTGCTTGTGTCACGTAATCAAATCCGTTCAGCGCACCCTGAGGCTGTAGCGTTCAAAAGCAGCTGCAGACGTTGGTCCCTTGGGCCCCAGTTTTCCAAGGAAGCACCTTGCCCTGAGCACCCCCTACATCAGTGGTCCCCAGTTTGGGGGAAAACTCGCCGTTCAGCCGGGAAGTTTGCACCTTCCTGCAGCGGTGGCTGGGTGCTGGGCCAGGCTGGCGCTGAGCAGCGGCACGGGGCCGGCTGCGCCTGTCCGGGGCGAGTGTTGCTTGGGACCTTTGCAGAGAGCAGCCCGGGTGCCTTTAGGTGACAGCTCGGCGGTTTGGGCACTTCCCCAGGAAGCGGGAGCCCCGTGCTCGGGTCCTGTTGTGCCGGCAGGGCTCCGCTTGCAGCTCACACGGTGCCCCAGCAGCACGGGTCCCCTGCGGACAGGGAGGCCGCGTCCCTGCCACCCGCCTCGGCTGCTCCGTTTGAGGGTCTTTGTTTAGCCAAATGCAAGGGGTTAAACTGAGTAACAGGGCTGGGAAAGAGGAGGGAATAGTTCCCCCAAGTCAGAGCATCAGGGCCTGCTCCTTCCCCATCTGCCCCCGCAGCAGGAGGAGGAGAAATCTCACGTGGATGGAGACTTGAGTCCCTGCCTGCTGCCGCTATCCTAACATCACCTGGGAGTTGGATTTGTGTAACGAGAGCCCTGCCAATGCAGATGTCTTGGACATAGTGAGGTCTGAAGTCTCTTCTGTTCTTGGCACACCCACCACCAAAAGCTGCAGACAGTTCCTCTAGCAGGGGTCCAGGAGGAGTAACCTCCAGCACGGCAGTGATGGGCAGACCGGGCACAAACTGCTGCCTTCAGCTGGCGTCAGCGAACGTGGAAAAGGATGTGCCCCCATGGGCTTAATTTCAGAAGGGAGGGGTAATTCTGCTATGAGCTGTCATCCTGCTGCCATGAATACACCTCCTTTAGTAGCTTGATTTTAATGGTAAAATTTAAGTGTGTTACCCAGCTGTTTAACTTAGTACAACATCCAAACGTAGACCGTGTCTACAAATGGAGGGCAGGGCAGCGCACAGGGTACCCCTGACCCATCACGTGCCTCTTTGTGCTGGTCTCCTCCTCTCTTCTCTGCTTTAATGCAGGAAAACTGTACAGAGAGGGGCTCCTGTTCAGCACAGCAGACCCAACTTTCCCCTGAGTTTTAACTTTTAAAATTGTGGTGGCTTTCACTGTCTTCTCTTTCTCTCTCTTTTTTTTTTTTTAAATTAAAAAGAAGCTGGAATGATAGAGTTGTTAATGGAGCACACAGGAGCTGCTTTACAATAACAAACATATGTTCTACTTTCCTTTTATATTTGAATTTTGCTGTATGTGTTTTCTTGTGGTTCCTAAGTCAAAGGAGACATTGTTTTCTAGCGTAGGCTTCCTATGGGGGCCCTGACTTTTAACTGTATGTGACTTCCAACATTCAACTAGTTCTTTTCCATGTTAGTGAAACCAGAACCCTTGATGGAAACTCAAAACCAAATCACAGCTTGATACTGTGATTCACACAGTCCCAGGGAGGGCTGGGCTGGAGAGGAGCTGCTCGTGAAACCCAGACCAGCCTGCCCAGGGAGATTTGCTGTCGAGGGCACGTCAGGGGCGTTGAGCTTGTGTTGGCTGTGTTGGACTCGCACGGCGGAGCTGGCTTGTGCTGGGCAGCATCTCAGCACCATTCTGGTGGCCTTCGCCTCCCTTTTCTAGCGAGCAGGAGCCTCACGCAGGCTCTCGGTGGCTTTTGGTGCTTGCAGGGATTTCTGCCCCCGAGTCGAAAACAGCGTGTGACAGATTGGCTGCACATTTCACGCCTGATTTACCTGCAGGGCTACCGGGCTTGTTTGCACAACTGTGATGATTGCAGGTGCCTCTTGAGCTTTGAGCTGTTGGGTCACAGGTATGTTTACTTACTCCCCATGCAGGGATAGGTGTGCAGTGCTGGAAACGCAGATTTGAGGTACGTCTGGGAAATTCTCTTCAAAACTAACATCCTCTCAAAGGTAAGGGTAGGCCAGTCAGTACCCCTCATACTGTGCTGCTAGTGGCAGCGTGGCTGTACCTGGGCATCCGCCCAGCTCAGTGAGCCACTGGGGAAGTGAAATTGCTAGATAAATCAAAAGTAGTGTAGGAAAAGAAGGATGAGCCTAAAATTGTTTTTTTATTTAGATGCAGGACTGGACTGAATAACAGAGAATATAAAATATGATATCTAACAAACCAAGATTATATGCAGAACTGATCTGTATGCTCTCCCTAACACTAATGCAAGAAGAGAGCTGCTGGAGAAGAGTGAGAATAATTAGCTACTGGGAGAATTTAGCTAGAGATAAGTTGCATCCTCTGTTGCTTGAAGTCTTTAAAGTGGATCTGCATCCTCTAGTGTGCAAGGGACACTGTCACCCAGATGTTATGGCTGAGTGAGTGCCGCTCATCCCTAAGAGAAGGACAGGCAGGATCGCTCCCTGGTACAGCTGGGCTGTGGGGCAGGTGGTTAGTGAACAACCTCGAGGGAGCTGGGGGATTTTCCCATGTGCCAACCTGTTTCGAGTTAGAGATGACTGAAGAGCTCCCACTGAAACTTCTGAGCCCAATGCAAAATACGTTGCTTTTGGTGCAAAGTGATTTTGGCAAAGGGAAGGGGAAGAAGAGTATGTCAGCCAGTGTGGGGGCGATGGATGCAGCCTGGGTTATTCCTTGGATTGGGGAAAATGCAAAATTTAGGCTACTCTTTCATGTACGATCTCCTTGCAGGGCTGTGCATAGGGAAGTCAGTGCACTGTAAAACAGAATTCAGGTTTATGGCTGTTTGCCATGGATGTGAACGCTTCCAGCGCAGCAGTAACTGACATAACTCATCCCGTCCAGGGCGCTCGAGTCTCCGCAGAAGTTCGTGCAGGGTGGGTTGTGTCCTGTAAACTCGCATCTGAGCGCTCTGTTCACGAGCTTCACTGTCCAGCTAAGCCTCCGGTTCCCCCCCTCCTCTCTCAAGACCGATGTCTCTTGAGTTGAAGAGCCCTGTGCCAAGCAAGGGCTTGCACCTGGGTCTCCCACGTCCGGGGGAGCGTTGTGCTGGCCGGGCTAATGGCTCTTCAGGGGAGGACTGGGCTCCTCCTGCCTGCTGCTGCGAGGAGAGGATTTTCTAGGGTCTCCGTTTCATTCTGAAACAACCGTTGGAACCCTGATGCTTCCAGGAAACCTGAGTTATTCTCTCCTTAAGCATGCCTTGTGTTGTGGGTTTCAACATGAGAAAGACATTGAGGAGGAGAGATAGAGATGTTCTTGGGGCTTGGTATGTTGGTTGGGTTTTGTTTGTTTGTTTGTCTCTTTTTTTGTGGTTGTTTTTTTCTCCCTGGAAATACTTTTTGGCCAAGATCCTTTCCAAAAATGTGGCCAACATTCAGTCAGATAGCCAGTACCTGAGCAAAGGCCATGGCTCCTGGACTCCAAACTCGCCTCGCAGGAGGCCTGGCAGAGGGCTCAGCTCTGGGGATTTGGTTCAATGCAATCAAATCATTCATCTCAGGCTGAACTGAGTCATTCCAAGATGTTCTTGCTGCTCCCACTGTCCCACGTTGCTCCTTATCAGCATGGCTGCTTTTGAGCTTTGTGCTGCATCTCGGTTGCACAGCGTGATGCTCTCGGCGCTGCCGCTGAGGCATCGCTGCCCTGCCTGTCTGGGAAGGACAAACTGCCTGTCGCAGGGAAAGCTGCAGGGTTAGGTGATGAGAAGGCGGCTCCGCTTGCCACCCTCCGATCCGCTCCAGCTGGGCTGTGGCTGGTTCCCGCAACGCGTCCAACAGCCGGCAAGGGAAGGACTTCGCTGGCTGGTGTCAGAGCCCTGTGCTGAGGAACTCCCCGCGTGCGACTCCCTCAAAATCAGCAGATTTGCACCCTCTGATTTACGTGTGGCAGAGAGAGTTTTGTCGTGCTGCGAGAAGTTTAAATCTTTTGTCATGAATGCGCGTGGAAGCTCTTTAATTGCACAGCTGGTTTTCTTAGGAAAAAGTATTTTCGCCCAGCTATGTAAATCTGGTCTCCAAATCCTCGTATCTGTACACGTGCAGTAGTCGGATGCATAGTGACTTTTAAACTTTTGGCGAGATAGTTAAAGCATCTTGAAAACAGGATCGGCTTGTCACAGGGGTAGGGAAACTGAGGCACAGAGAGGAAACAAAGTGCTTATGTTGCAAAGTCAAGTCAGTGTCAGGACAGTCAAGAGCACACCCCCAAAGCTGCGTTCTCCCAAGATCTGCTGTCTCTCCCCCAGACCTGTATCTTAACCCTCTGTGGAAGCCAAAATCCCCGTTCGGCACTGGGAGTCTGGTTGTCATTTACTGCAAGGAGCAGCAGAGCAAACGAGATTCAGTTCTTGGAATTTTGACAAAATTGTCACCAAAATAAGAAACATTTAAAATTGAGTATAATAAAAACTCATAATTTAGCAGAATCAGATGTTCAAAGGATTATCTTCAGAGGCCTTTGTAGAGTGCTTCGGTAAGGAGCGAAAGGAACCAGGGCAGAGATTTCCTTCTGGTTTGCGTTCTTTTGCTATGTCCCAAGTACATTAAATTGAACAAAAACATGTGACAAGATTCAACTTTATTGCTCAATGTCAGCTCTAAGTGAAGCAGGCAGGCAAGCCGCCGCATGATACAGTGTCTGGATGAGGTCTTTGTCTTAATTACTGAAAGCGATTGATACGATTGAATTTTTCCATCCTGGTAGGAGTATTGTTGAGTAAAGACCCTTTCCCCCAAAATCCTTGAAGTTGTTACGGTCGAGGGACGTTAATGGTAAGAATTAACGATCAAATTGAAGATGCAAAGTTGCTTCCACCAGGAAGGGAGCTGAACGGGCATGACAGAAAGGCCGTGCCAGGCAGGGGCCATTCGGACAAGCACATCTTCCTCTTGCCCGCTGCAGAGCGTCCGAAAATGCTTGGTGGCACGGAAACCAGCGCCGGGGCTGAGACAGAGCCCGAGCAGGGGAGCAGTTCGTGGCGTCCGGAGCTGTGGGAGGCGGCGTTAGCTCTGCAGCCTCTCCTGTTTCTGGAGGCGCTGGGCAAGCTGAGGCTCGGTGCTCGGGCAGCCCGTGCCGAGGCTGCGAGGCTTCCAGCGCTCGCTTATCTTCTGGTGTGCAGCAGGAAAAGGGAAGCGGTAGGAGGAAGCGATTTCTCACGCGGCTTTGTATTCGCGTCTAATTGAATGTCGCGACTCGAGCTCTGTTTTCCCACTCTTCGGTCCCGGCCGGGCTGGCGCAGCCCGTGGTCTCCAAGCTGCCCACACACACGCACACCCCGTGCCCGGGGAAGCTCGGGTGCCTTCCACAGCGAGATAGCAAGTAATGTACGGTGGTTAATGGACTAATCCTCGTGTTACACTGAGCTGAAACAAGCACGAGAGCTGCTTGCTTTTGAGCAGATAAAATCACCAAGGCTAGAGAATTCTTTCCCCAATTTGATACCTTCCTCTGGCAGTAGCTTGCGTTGTCTGGACAGAAGATGTGTGCAATCAGCCTTAAAGAGGCAGCTTTTTAGCTCCCAGGGGAGAAAGAACTAAATTCCTGACAAGCAAAGCTCTGTTGGGATGAATGGGAAACAAATTACTCCCTTCTACTCTCTAAGGCAATCGACGTCTGTATCAAACAGGGAAACGTTCATTGGGGCTCTTCAGAGGTGCCCGTAAGATTTGCAGATGCTCCTCCTTTTGTCCTGCAAACCCCGTCACTGTTTATATGCAGGTTCAGATGTGCAACACCCAAGCGAGAAACCCCCAAGAAAATTTGTCTCCAAACCCGCTCCATTAAAAGGCAGGACCTTGCAAATCTGTGCAGGACTTTGGAATCTGTGCTACAGCCAATGAGCAGCGTCACCGCACGTTTGTGCCGTTTGCAGGGTGGCGTTGGCAACCCCCGGTTGTGTGTTTGGCGCTGGGATCTCGCTTTGTAAGAAGACATGAGGTTTGAAATAGGGCAGGAAAAAAAACGCTGTTTCATATGCAACGTGTGGTCTCGAGGGCTGCGGTTGCCGGCACCATCGCAGGAATTGTGCTCAGGCAGGTAACCGGGCTCCCGATACACAGCAGCTAAAGGTACATCTGCTCATTTCTTGCATGCAGAATTACACAGAATTCCTGAAAATGGCACTTAGACACTCAAATTCGACTGGTATTGATCCACGGATGGAGTGCAGAATGAATGAATTTTATTTGTGCAGAGGCAAGCCGATGATTTTAATCATGCCACACATTTCCATTTTGTTTAGAAACCTAATCATAGCAGCAAACCAAACAAGAAAGGTCTCCTTGTTTTCTGAATGATGTTATTTGTTTATCTGCCAAAGTGCTTTGCATTTCCTCAGGTCACAGACCAGCCCATGTCTGGCTATGTTAATATTATAAGAGCTATGCAAAAGCAAAGTTTAAGAAAAATCCTTCAACTGAAAGAAATAGGATCTTAAAATCCCAAAATAGAGTATGGAAAGGTACACATCATGTCTGGCTTCTCCTTCCCCTTGTGGCAAATGTGACTCAAAGGTGTTGGGTTTTTTCCAGCTCGATCTGTATACAGTTTGGGGGAGTTTTATTGTGAATAGGTCACCTTATAATACACAAAAATGTTTCCTCCCGGAGTTCTGTGTTCATAAATCTTTCTCAGCTCTCACTCTTCTGAAAGTGAAATCCAGATGACTTTGTTTTCTTTGTGGACAGAAGAGTGAAAAGCGTGGGGAGCAGGCTGGCGTGGGGCTGGTCCCGTGTCCCATGGTGGGTTTTGCTGCGGGTGACCTGCTCCCCCCTTCCCCACCACGGGCAGAAATGTGGGGCTGAAAAACGGGGACTTCTGAGCGGCTTGGTTATTGCTGAGGGAGGAGAAAATGAATTTCTAAGTTATTCTTTTAAAAAATGCTTTAAGCCTTCACTTCTCTGTAGGGTTCTTTAAGGGTCACTTTTACTCCTCCTTTGTTCCGCCAAAGAAAAGATCGGAGTTATGGTTAAATACTAAAGCAGCTGCCTAGCACAGTGGAACTGAGTGTTTATTGAGGGTAACAGTCTCTCCTAGTTCAATTTTGAAGAGAGACATATATCTGAAACAGCGTTAATGTGTTCTTTCATTCTAGCTCACAATGAATGTTTCTATATGAAAATGCAGCACAAAATATTAACTCGTTTCTGTCCCTGCAAAGTATGGTCGGCATCACTGTTCCCCCGGTACAAATAAACAGAGAGGTTATATGACGTGACCAAAGCTCTTTAGTAAATTGGTGGCAGAGCTGGGTGTAAAACTCTGATTTAAAGTTGCTGGAGCATTTCTGTGGGCTGTCCATCTTGATTTCCCGTTCATAAATCATCCTGATAGGTTCTTAGCTAGTGAAAATTAGATGGAAATGCTTACAGTAAATGATGACCTATATTATCCTTTAAAAAGTAATCAATTAACTCAATATAAGGACACACACTTTTTGAACAGGGATACTTGATTCTTTTGCATATATATTTCTCTTTGTATTCTATAACGCTATTTTGATTTGACAGTGATGTCATCCCAAAGCTTTGCCGTAATGCCATGAATTACCAAATAATTATGTTGCTTTCTTCCACTGATCAAACAACTGATTTAAAATCTGGTCCTATGGAGGACCAGGTGGCCTTTTACTATGTGTTTTATAGCTCTTTGTCCAGCAGATGATACAAACTTTGACATGTGAACGGGCAATCAATTCCTCTCTTCTTTGAGTACGTATAAATTTATACAGACGCACACCCACAGACGTACATGTTATTAGAAGACCGTGAATAGTTTTGCCTTGGGAACTCATTCTATACATGAGCAAACACCACTTAAAATTACTTTTAAAGGTGGACTGTATTAAAAACTGTGTACGTAGCCAGTTCTGTTGCAGCTGCTACTGACTGTGCTCACTAGGGGCAAATTATCTTTTGTAATTTATTATCTGTTTTCCTCCATTCCAGTCTCCCACCTGTAACTCTGGGATTTTGTTCTGCCCAGACAGAGGGCAGAGCAAAAGCTGCTTTGCTGTCGCTGTAATAACTGTTCCAGTCCGAAGGATCCTCCTGTCCTCTTAGCTGGATCCACAAAGAATTACTCTGTCAGCCATGACAATAAACACGCTCAGTACTTAAAAACTACTCTTCTCTCTCTTCCCTTGGTCATACAATGGCTTTGCATTGAAGGCCAGGAAATCTTGGATTTTGAAAGTACCATAGTTAGGATGAGTTTTAGTACAGCTCCCAGAGGACCCGGGCTTAATGTGTCTCTGTGGATCAACAGGGAGTGATTCCTACATTCATGCCTCTCATCATAGCTCTATCGTTTTGACCTCCGTTGCCTTTAGTCTTCTATGCACTCTATACATTTCTAAGTCTCCCCATGGCTGCCATCGTATTTATCGCATTCTTGGCAATGCTGCTTCTCCAATGCCAACCCCAGCTCCGCTCCTCGTCCACATCGCTCCCAGAGCCAACTGGCGTGTTTGCACAAAGCCTCGTACCCCATTTTCCCTCTTAGCGATCTCCCGAAGCGCTTGTGCGAGTGAGCTGTCGTAGGTGTCTGAGCTGCAGCTGGGCTGGATTCTGTAATTCTTTCTTGCACAACCCCTGCTTAAGGCCTGGTGACTTCAATGGCGCTATTCATGTAAGTGGAGGCTGCAAATCCAGGCCCTTGGGTTGTAAGTTCTCTGGGGCATAGACCCTGTCTTTGTATGCCTTGCAAATATGTGCTAGATGAGTAATGATAGCTCAGAAGAGTGAGTGTCGCTTTACATTTGCCATACTGGAGGAAGGTTGCCAGGATTGCATTGATGCTGCATGTGGTCCCTTTCCAGGGGGGAATTAATCCTTCTGTGCAAAGATACCTCCTGCTGACTGGTGAAAAGAAAAAAAATTTGAAAAAAGGTCTGGTCATGAATACCATTAGCTTAATCTTCCTTTTCTCTGATCTTCCAGTGCTATTTGCTTTGTATGGCTTCATCAAGGTTTTGTATGTGGACACAATAATTGAAAACAAATTTAGCTTGTCTCAGACCATAAAGTTCCCTTTCAGCTAGATCACTGGCTATGCGGTAGATAAATGTCTGGTTTTCATTTTTGGTTATGTGAGAAATTTAGAATGGTTTGATTTGTAATTTTGAATGTTAATAAAGAAGGAGAAATGTCCTCATCTCCTGGCCTATGGAGGCGTTCTGGCTTTCTTCCCTCTCTTCCAGCAAATCCTGTTTATAAAAGTATTATTTAGTACAGAAGAGTCTGTTCATGTCCTTGAACCCTAGAGGCCCCAGTCTCTGAGGTCAATTGAGACCTCCTTGTGCTGGGTACTGTACAGAGACCAAAAATGCCATCTCGACCTATACAGGTATTATTTTAACGCAAAGCAAGAGGAATGGCGGACGGTGAACCAACAGCTGGGGGAAGGAGGAGTTTCAAAGAGCAGTGAATCAACGCTGGTCACAGCAGTGATTTCAGGGGAACAAGAGCCTATTTCCTTTAAAAGACTATTAAACAATTCTGCAGACAGGGAGACTTTTAGGGTGGAGATGTAGATATTAAAAGGGAACGTTCTCCCTGGAGGAAGAGGCTGATGGGCAGAAAACACAACGTAGGGAGTGTTTAAGAAGCTGAGGCTGGTGTTTGGGGCTGGATTTGGGAAGTTTGGGACTAGATGTTGATAACTGAGTAGAAAATGAGAGGTGAGAGGGCAAAGAGAAGAGCAGAGCTTTGAAGATGGCAGCAGGCAGCTTATGTCTGGTGTGATGGACACAGGGAAGCTGGAGAGATGTGAATCTTGGGGTGACTTGAGCAAAGGGAGGAGCTGGAAGGACAATTCTTCCAGCTGGGTTTGAAATGGATGTGAGCCGGGTGAGACTGCACATGTCCGGGCCAAAGAAGGGGATGTGGCAGGGATCATTAACTTCTCAAATATTTATACATAGTTTAACATTTCAGTTCGCAAAATCACAGACACATTTGCTAGGTACTTCTTGTTGCGGGGGTGCGGGTGGTCAGAACCTTATTGTTTAACTGCAGCTGAAGTAGGAATCGCAAGCTGAGCTGAGGAGAAGTCATTTTACTGAATATTAGGCTGGACAGAAACCAGCATTTGCAAACTGGATGTCACACAGGGCCTGATTCGAAGCCCCCCCATCAACGGGCATTTTCCATTAGCCTTGGTAAGGTCTGGAGAGGGTGTGTAAGGGAGCACCATGGGTATCTGCAGGAAGGCAAGTGGAGAGTTTCTTCTGTCCTGGCTGTGTCTCCTGCTGGGCAGCAGGGGTGGGCGGTCAGCTCTGCTTTGCAGCTTTATCCTCCCCAAGGAATCTTCTGAACCTCAGTTGGGAATCAGTCACTGCAAATTAAACAAGTGTACTCAAAAATGTATCTTTTGAGGGGCTTTCTCAATCTATTTTGGAAACAACCAACAAATTTCTGGCAATGGACAGCTTGTCTGGAATTTTTCCTTCTTGATATATTTAGTATTATATTATATAAATTAGTATTAATAAATTAATAAAATTAAATTTAATAAAAATATTTTAAAAATTTTAAAATAAAATTAATAAATAAAATACATAGTATTATATTTTATATATATTAGTATTATAAATGTTAATTACATGTTTTCCACTAGCTCCCTTCCCTATGTATCATGGACTCCAGCAAATAGTCTTAAGAGTATTAAGTGTCTCTGAGAGTAAGAAAGAGTCTGTACTACAAGTATCTTTATGTCTATATGTATCTCCATATCTATATATAAGTCTGTAGATCTATTTAGTTTCCTGACGTGAAGGCATTGCAAGCCTTGTGTATGATAACAGATTTTTAATGTCTTGCCAGCTTCACGGTTACATGGAGAACAAGCCCTTGGGTCTTCAGATCTTCATTGGGACAGCGGACGAGCGGATACTCAAACCTCACGCTTTCTATCAAGTCCATCGCATTACGGGAAAAACTGTCACCACCACCAGCTATGAGAAGATCATTGGCAACACCAAAGTTTTAGAGATCCCACTGGAACCCAAAAACAACATGAAAGCAACGTAAGGATATTTCTTTTTATTAGCTAAGTTGAGGAGGATTAAATAGGCATGTGAAGTTCCTTCTCTTTGGAAAGGAGTCACTGAAATGAAGAATGGTGCTTGCTCTGGAGGGTCTCCCCTTTCCAGAGCACTCGGGTGATATATGAGTGTGAGACCCTTTTTACTAAAGCATGAGCAGCAGTTACAGGCACCTGGGCTAAAGCTGCTTAAAGAGTTACCATTCATCAGCTGACCATGCAGGCATTCTTGCTTTTACCCCAATTGCCGCGGCAACTATAGCGTTGTAATCTGTCGTCTTCAAAGTCAGAATGGTTTTGTACGACGCTAAGGAAAACAAGACTCGAATCTCAGCTCCTTATGCTGCAAAGACAAAATGAGAAGCAAGGAGCCGTAGACAGTGGAGGAAAGGTGCACGGTTCATTTTACAACATTTAATGGAATAGAAAACATCTCTTCTGAACTCGGCCAAGTGCTCTGGCCATGAAATCACACTCTCTTGTAATAGGTTAACAGAAAAGCAAGTACAGGCACATCTTTTCTGTATTATTCCTTCCAGTTTTATGGAGGCAGAGGGATGAAGCGGGCACTAGTCTGAAACTTCAGGCTTGAATTTCTGCCAGGCAGCATGAGAGTGATTGTTCTGCAGAGGGAAGAGCTGTATCTCCATCCTTCAGAGGATCCTGACAACATTGGCAGAGCAGCTCTGTTTTTAAGCCTCCCTACTTCATCGCAAAATCCACATTCTTTCGTTATATGTATATATATTTTTTTCAGAAAGTATCTCTCATTCCTCTCTTTCCTTCGAGCCTCTCCTTCCCTCTGCACCCAAGGAAATAAATAAATGTCCGCGTTTCAAACTTAAGCAGCCAAGTGCTGAATGGAACACAATTGTCTGTTCCTAACGAGTAACCTTGGAGTAATAAACCCCTGCACACATGCAATGGCAAGGAACAGTGTGGGTGTAGGACACAGCCTGGGGTTCGTGCCTCCCAAAATGTGAATGTAATTCATATGACAAGAAGAAGAATGGTGTGTCTTTAAAACTGATACCAAAGTGGGTTGGCAGTGCCTGTTTAATAACAGTTCTCCCTCTGAGGAGTATTGCTGTGCTGAAGATCTCAGATTCTGTAAATATTAATTGGCACATTCTCTTAATGTAGACAGGCACATTTGCTAGGCTGCGCTGGGTTCTTAAGAAGTTAACCTGCACTTACACATACCAATATTAAGCTGCAATGCTGTTTTAAGCAATCCTAATTCTTTCTTTGCCACTTAGCTCCAACCTGCTCCCTACATCCTCCCTTTGTGCAGGGACACGGTGAATGGGAGCAGACAACCCTTTTCTGCACTGCCGGGCCATTTCCTCGGCTGGGAACAACATCCCGGGGCTTTGGGGGATGACACGGGGACCTGGGCCAGGGCTGGAGAGCCCAGTTCTAGCAGTAGCACCTCTTTTGTCTGAAAGGAGGGGAGAGCAATACGTTTCCTGCCTTGGAGTCGGAATCAACGCTTGCATTCCGAACGGTGTCTGCATGGGGCACGCAATTAGCTGGTTCAACTGCTGCGATTGCCCACGGAGCTGAACTGATTTGCCCACGTGCAGGCAATGGCTGCTGCTCAGTCTCTGGGCACGGAGCTGTTTGGAGAGCTGGCGGTGGGGGATTTCGTGCTGTCCAGCTCACGGGGAGCCCGGCCAGGCTCAGCTTGCTGCCTGCCCCATGTGCACTTCTTGTGCTGGGGTGGGCTCTGCCGCGTGCCCTCTCCTGCTTAGTGCAGGAGACAAAGACGACTTGTGGTTATAACGGTTGGAGAGCGGCTTTTGCTGTCTCCAGAGCAAAGGCCAGCCCCAGCCCTTGGCTGCGGCGTGCCTGGGACACGCTGAGCCAGGCTCTTTGGGGAGGGGTCCAGCAGCACCCCTCGCTCGCTGTGCGGCTGGGATTCTTCCCCCGTAACTGCTGAAATGCTGATGTCTAGATCCTAAGCAGAACAAGTATTTGGAGCTGCTTTTAACCCAGAGACTGAAAAAAACAGCTTAATCCTCTTAACTGTTACCTATTTCCAAGCTGTTTGAGAGCAGAAATGTTAAGCTAAGCGGTGTGTGTGTTTGGCAGCATCGACTGCGCGGGGATTTTGAAGCTGAGGAACGCGGACATCGAGCTGCGCAAGGGAGAGACGGACATCGGCAGGAAGAACACCCGTGTCCGGCTCGTCTTCCGCGTGCACATCCCCGAGCCCAGCGGCAGGATCATTTCTCTGCAAGCGGCGTCGAACCCCATCGAATGCTGTAAGTACCTCCTGAGATTTGCTACTTCTCCATCTCTTGCAACAACAATTGTCTTGTTCCTCCGTGCTCAGGCAGGCAGGGGAAAGGTGCCGTGCACTGCCTGGGGCGGTGCCACCGTTTGTGACCTGTGGCTCTTTACCTGCGTGCACTCCCTTTCCTGAAACGAGCTTTGGCAGCAGGCGGCTCTTCGCGGTGCTTGGAGCTCATGAGGGCAGCAAGGGACGTTGGGCTTTTGCAGCTTTATTTATTAGTGTGTTGGTGCTCGATCGTTCCGGTTAGCAGCTCTTTTCTGGGAGCAGGGAGCCAGTGTACGTGTGTGTATAGGGACGTGTATACATTCTCCCTGTTTGTGCATGGGCTGCCTGCCTTCGTGGGAGTGGGGTTTTTTTTTTGAGTGGAGGCACAACCAGAACTCGTTGTCCACAAGCTGGCAGGTGGTCGGAGGTTTTGAACTCGAGCCTGGGCCTGATCCCAGCGCAGCGGCCGGTCCCGCCTGCCGAAGGAGCGACCGCGGCGCTCTGATCCCGGCTGCGGCAGGAGCGCAACCGAAATGGAGAAACAGGGTTGGTTCTGAGGCTGGGGTGCGTGCTGGTGGTTGTTCTCTCTAGCCGTCGGTGCTGAGGAGTGTGCAGCTCAAGAGGCTGCAGCTGAAGCAGGAAAAGCCCGCGTTGTTCTGGTATTCCCCACGGGGACAGAAGAAAACTTGCAGTTTTGTTTTCTGGGGGGGACAAATCCTACAAGCGCGTACGCTGAGAAACCTGCACCTCCCACGCGTTTTAACGTGCTGGATCCTGAGAAAGAGCCGCCTCTGCGGAGGTGCCCCCCGTGTCGCAGTCATTTCTGGAAGGGCTCCACCCACTTTGCTGGTTCATGTGCATCCTGTGATGCTTTTTGTTGGTAAATGGTGCCTTTTCAGCGGTTTGGGGATTTCACAAATACATAATGAGCAGTTTTCCTCTCCCTTTGCTGAATGACTCACCTCTTTAGCAGAACCTGTCTTGCCATAAGTCATGTGAAGAAAGTCATTGAAGAGTTTCTCCTGTGTGAGTTTTATTTATTGAGATGCAGGCTTTACTTAAATAACAACAGCTTAGAATAAGAGAGGATCCAATTTTGGATGGGAAATCAAGAGAAATTGCAACCAGTGAATTATTGATGGCAGCTTTGAATGAAACAGTAGAAGTGAATAAACAAGGCAAGGCTAAGGAGAGGAAGATGGGTACGTGTGATCTCTTGGCAGTGTTTATGAGACGATACCAGCTGTCAGAGCACTTTTCCAGCTGAGTGAAGTCACCGGGCAAGGTGATGGAGAAGGGGCAACAGTGGGAGTAGCCACCACCTTTCTCCATAGGAAACAGTTGTGATCCCTACGATCCTTTATGGGCCCAGATGGCTGAAACAATAGAGGCCTCCACCCCAGACATGTCCTCCCCAAAACAAAGGCCCATTTGCTAAAGGAAACGTTCAGCAAACTGCAGCTCCTGTGGATAGGAAGGGAATTGCGGCAAAGGATCACCTGGCTTCTCCCCCCATTTCTTTTCCAAGTGGAAACAGCCCATTCCTGCCCCAAATGGGGAGCTACTCAGTGGAGAACACTGCAGGTGTAACTCACCTGTACACTGTATGGCAAACCAGCCCAGAGCAGAGGGTGGATGGTCCCTGGGTCGTGCAGGGACCCTGCAGGTCGCATCCCGCTTACGCAAATTCTCCTACAGGAAAAGCAAATACGACCTAGTCAGGCATTTCTAAGACCCTTCCCCAATCGCACATCGTATTTGTGCCCATCGCCAAGGAGCGTTCAAGCAGAAATCTGGTTGCGGCTTACAGAATAAGGTCGCGTTTTTCCAGATTGTATGCGCACACCTAATTTGCCTGTGCAGTAACTGCTACTTGCAATGGCTTGTTTAAGATGTCTAGGCATTCATCCTGAGATGTGTTTGCTTTGATGAGTTTAAGGGGCATAAAAAAGTTAAGAGTGGAGATATGAGTAGAAATGGCTATTTTAAATGTTTTTTTAATAATTAAAATATTGAGATGTTGGACGCATAGCAGACAGCAAAGCTCCTACAAGAAAAATGTGTTTGTTCCCCAAGAAAAAAAAACCTTTTATTTTTGGAATATGGGTTATACTGGCAATTTGGAGAGATATGTTAAGGACTGTGCTTTTCTGAACTCATGCATGTAAAGTGGTCTGGAGTAATAAGCCTCTTGTATTTAGAATACATGTTGCATTTTTAGCAACGCTTTTGCATTTCAGTCGCACTTCCTGATCTCAGCTCAGTTCTGGGAAGACAGTGAAAACCACTAGTGGGTTCAGCAGGGTAAATCACGCTGGAGATGATCATCTCAGCCTCTCCCAGGCAACCTGCACATTGCAGAGCTCAGTCCCAGACAAGCTTGGGTGCCCAGTGGAGCGGGGACGTGCTGGGGCTCTGTGATGTTGTCTCCATGTGTCCCACCTCGCACCTCCACGTGCTGCTGAGATTCTGTTTTTTCTCCTTTTTGCCTTTTTTTTTTGACATGGCCACCAGGGAGCCCTTGTCCCTTGGGACTCTCCTTTAAGGTCTCTCCTGTCTGGTAGCTGTTAATAATATCCCGCTGGGAAAGCCTTAGTAAGTAGCAGCTTTAAGCTAACTGGCGTTTCCCCACCAGCGGGGTTCCCTCGAGAGCGCTGTTGCTACCAACAGAATAGCTGAGTGCTCTCCTCAGCAGAAGCCGATCCCCGCTGAAAACTCCCCCCGGTGTCAGCAGATCATTAGCTGCAATGAAGCAAGAGCTGTGAAGTATCTGCTTTTCACGGGGTGATTTGGTTCCACCTCATCTGTGTCACATTCAGCACTTGACAGGCTTTAGGAGGGGATTTCACAGGTTCAAAGCATCATCCGGAGCAAGTTCCTCCCCAGGCAGCTGTGTGGGAGGACCAAGGAGGTGATATGTTGTTAAATGATCAGTTATGCCTCAAAATGGACTTCATATCCAGACAAGCCTGCACATTCAGCAGCTTGCAGCTTTTTTCTCCTGACGCCTGTTGATTAGTTCTGAAGCCGCCGAGGAGGCAAAGGCATTGGAAAGCCCTCTGATAATTGTAGCAACAGGCCATCACTTACTTAGGGATAAAAAGCCCCCTGTCTTGTAGGTGTGGTGCTGGAAAGGTGAGAAAAATTCCTTCTCCTGGGTGTTGCTCCATGCTGAGGCCACGGAATGGCAGCAAACCCCACTGGGGCTCCATGAGGTGTCTCCACAGCCGCCAGGCCCACGCAACAGCTCTGCACGCCTCGCTGCCATCGGTCCCGCTGCACCTGTGTGTCCCCAGGTGTCCGTCCCTGCTTCTGCGGGGCGCTGCTTTAGGCACAGACGTAAGCCAGCTGGTGTAGGCGAGGTCTTGTTGAGCAGGCAGGGCTATCACAGAGCTGCTCTCGCAGGAGGTGGTGAAATCACAGATGTGAAGAGTTACTGAGTTAGCTCATCCCTTCAAATACAGCCCTAACAACAACGCTCCTCTCGGCAAATCACCTGTGGAGGGCTTTGGTGTTTGCAGACCTGATGGTTATTTTCAAACCTTTAAGACAGTTTCTGTAACGTTAGTTCTATTCATTGGCTTTGATTTACCTCTCACTATGAGTTGAAGCTCATTTCTTGGTGAGCGTTTGATCTCTGGGGCTGCGTTTCGGCTCCTCGGCCGAAGCATCCGTGGTGCAGGGAAGGAGCAGAGTTGGAGGGAGCTCAGAGCAGCCACATAAGCCCCCGTGAGGCAGCTTGTTTCACTCCGTGCTGTCAGCAACCAAAAACCGCTTTATGCGAGTGGCTGCAAGAGGTGAGTGCAAGGCTTAGGAGTATCATCAGCACTGGGTCGCAGGTTTTATTCTAATGGATCCTGGTCAAACCTTCCCAAAGTGTCTCGGAGTTCTTGTTTTGTGTAATCCATGTTTGCTGATACTGAGCTGTGCTCTTGGATCGCTTAAAATGCAAACGATTGCACTTGTCACGAAAGAAAGAGTCTAAAATCTTGTTCTTATAATAGATGTTCCGAGGTGGTAAAAACAAGAAACAAAAACAAAAAAGCCCAAACAAAGCTTATTACTAAAGAACTGTGTGTCCATCTGAGGAATTTAAATAGTTTCTATTATTGACTATATTTTGTTCCACTGAATCGGCTCAAATATCTTGTTTCCCTTTAATCAATTTCCCTGGAAGTTTCCTTTATTTTTCTCTCCTTCTAGTAGATTTTTCCATAATATTAGACAATCTGAGCCTATGATATGTGACACATTAATAACTACAGAGGAAAGAGCTAGTCATGTAAAAGAATGTTGTTTTGGCAGACCAGCGAGTGCTTTTCCTCGGCCGGGAGCTGTGCTGGTTGGAACACAATGACAGGCAAGAAGGAGCCCTAGTTTATTGAAATAAAAAAACAGAAATGAATGGTCTCTTTGCACTTGGGAGATACCCATTTGCAAGTTTAACCGTAACTATGATTGTTATGAGAGTAGCAGTTGAATTAAAGGTATTTTTATCCCCTTTCACGTCAACTTCAAGGCAGTCACATAGTTTGCCATGAAAACAGCTGACACAAAACCTGGTGCTTTTTCTAAAGTAAAATCTTTCTCTCTCCTAAAGCACAGAATGTAAAAAGTGAATTCTGACAGCATTTGCCACTTTTAATGTGCAGCAAAAAGATTTCAGTCTGGAAAGTCTGAGTCAGAAGGAAAATGCCCGCCCTTTTTTCAGGCTGTGAGAATAAGCTCCCGTGTCCGTTGTGTTTGCAGTGCTGCCGTTGGTAAAAGCAGGCACCCCAGCATATTGCACAGAGCGTGGATCTCCGAGCATAATTAAAGCTCAGCAGGTCTTCTCCACAAGGGATTAAAGGGAAATGCTGCGCATACCCGCAGAGATGATCGACAGAGAAGTGAACCGAGGCCATGGTTTTCCTGTCATTAATCACACGCTGGTTTAGCGAGCTGGCTGCAGTTCATAGAAAGTATCATACTTATCTGACACTGCTGCCATCAGTGCTTGTCACTCCTCCTTCGCAAGGACATCATGAAATAAATTATGTGCAGAGGAGGAGGTGGAGAAAAGCCCTCTATTTTTGGTGCCTTTTTCTTGGATGGCTCTGCGCGAACTGCTGATTAAGTCTTGCTGGCAAATTGGAAACTTGTCAGTCATACGGAGTTCTTTTTTTCGTAGCGTTTAGATAACATTTTCAAGGTTTCCCATATTTCACGAGCTTGGCAATTTGCTTTATTTACCTGATTCCCACTTAAGCCTTCCACTGGCTCATACTCCCACCAGGACGTAATCCATCCTACCCCTCCAGTTAGAAGACTGCTGCTCTCTAGGGTGCCTCACTGTTGTCTGCCTGCCTGCTAGACATCTCCTGCCCTGGTCCCGTACTGCAGCTCCCCAGCCTTTGCCTCTCCTCCCTCCAGAAAGCTCAGGGTGCTTCAGTGTGTGGTGGATGGGATCAAAGTCTCTCAGCACATTAATAGTGTGGATAAGCATTGGGCACGGGAGCTCTGCTCCTATCGGCCCTGCCACAGGCAGGCAGCGCGTGGCGAATAAACACAGTGTGACAGGAGGAATGAAATATTTACTTTGGCTCATTGAGGTTTGCACTGAGGTGGAAGAATTAATCCCACAACAAATTACACCTCTGCTGTTGCTTCTAGGGTTTGGGAGCTCTATCTGCTCTCCTCGAATCCAGCAGAAATCAGTGGCTGGAGCCAAGAGCCTTTGGGTGTGTGGAGAGGCAGGAGCGGTGAGTCATGGCTTGAAGGTTTCCAGCAAGCTGGGGTGAGCTGGGGCTGCCCTGGGCAGGGGAAGGACCGGGGAGCTCCGAGCAGGGACCTGGACACTTGGCCTGTGGATGCTGACGCACTGGGGTGCAGGTCGTGACCCCATCTCTTTAAGTAGCCACATTTTTTGGTTGCCTTGGCTTATGGTGGCAGTTGGATGTAATTAGTGATGGCGCTAGCGTTGTCCTCACTGCGCTGCTGGTGCGCCTCAACCCTGCTCCTTTTGATCGCCCAGGAGAGCTCTCCTGAACTGATAACAAGGACAACAGGTAAACCTAAACTTGGGATCCAGCATTCCAGGTTTTAGAAAGATGGCATGGAGCAGATTACACTCCAGCAGCTGTTCTTTGGCCTCTGTTTCTGCAGAGGGGGCCTCCAGCCACGCAGCAGAAGGCACCGACATGGTGCGCTGGTACAGAGAGGCCGCAGAACACCTTTGCTCTGGAAGCGATGGTCAGACCCGTGCTGCTCTGTTCCTCGTGAGAGGCAGATCATGTTAGTGGTTTTGCTCTGCCTAATTACCCAATCCAGCCCTCACTTTTATTGCACACGCAGGGAGAGAGATTGCAGAGATGGTTCCTCTCCGGAGGCTGTTAAGAGACATTTACCTTCAGTTAAGCATCCTCATAAAAAGAGCCAGCTTTTGGGCAAGACAAGGCAGCGCTTGGGAGCCCGCCAAGCCTGTGGAAGGAAACACGCTGCTCAGGCAGGGCTAGGGCTGCTGGTCCCAGGAGATAGGTGCGGGAGGAGTGCTGATGGGGAGAGCTGGGCCGCACGGACGCAAAGGGACTTCCAGGTGGAGCTGGGATCATCCAAGGAGCACGGCAGGGAATACAGCTGAGATTGTCACTTTGAACCTGCTAGCAGCCATGAGCGACAGTCTCCTGGGCGGGATTTGGAGGCACAACAGGCTTATCCAGGCACTTAGTTGTCTCAAAATATCCCTTTTATTTTCCTTAGAAACCCAATAGCCTCTTTGCCAAAAAAGGAACAATTGCAAATGCTGCAGGCAGGTAGGAAAGCAAGAAACATCTTCACCCTGCCACGGCATATTTCCTTACAGCCAGGGTCCAGGCTTGTGCATCCCCTGCAAAGCAGGCCCAGAGTTTTAGGCTGTCTTAACATTTCTTCCACGTGCTCGTGCAGGGAAGGGGATAAAGGCTCAGCCCCCAAGAAGTGCCCTGATTCCCTCTGGGCTGCAGCTCCCTTTCTCTCTTGTGTCACCGCGTGCATTGTATTTCTTGGCACCATGCGTCCATGACATCTTGATTTGCAGGCAGTCGAATAAAATAGAAAAATAATGTCCCCTGTTAATAGGTTGACACACTGCTTCAGGCCAAGTGTGAGTAGTTCTATAGCATTTGCTCTGCTGCCTTGTGTCAGTAACTGTTCCTATTGAAAGTAAATACCCCATCCGCTTAAATCAACAGCGTTTTGTTTATTCAAAGCTCATAAACTCCAGTAGCTGTAGGTCACTTTATGAAGTGCCAACCCCTGGGGGAAGAGAAGGAATAGTGTGAAATTATTGCATGCAGTCCACCCATCATGAGCCTTAGAGGAAGGGGATTTATTGGCAATTAATATTTCTTGCAGAGAGGGGAAAAAAAGTAATCCTATTGAGGCAGTTCCACACTGAACCTTGAGCCTCCTTACTGGTGGAAATGTGGAATGGGGTGAAACCTTCTCATAGGCCTCAGTAAAAAAAAAAAAAAAAAAGAGATCTTGGAAAATGAAAAGTGGAATTTTGTTATTTTTAAACACCCCCGGGCATGACCCAGGCTGGGGCAGGGCCAAAGCGGTGATGGAGATGCCCGTAGCCTGCTCGTGCTGTGCATCGGCCTGGCTGCCGGGGCAGCTCGGAGCGGCATCGGGTACCCGCGGGACACCCCTGCCCGCCGCTTCCCGGCAGCTGCGGGGCCGCCCCGCTGGGCTGAGGGCGGCAGAAGGGGTTTTGGCGTTTCCCAAGAGCCGGGATGCTCGCTGCCCGCAGAGCGGCCCTCCCGGCTCCCTGGTAGGTCGCAGCGTACACAAACACTGCGCTCTATGGAAGTTGGACAGAGGTTTGGTCTTCGGCAGCGATTTCCAGCTTGCCGAGATCCAAATGTAATTAAGATGAGTCAGACGGTTATTTCCAGGCTAAAATTTGTTCTTCCTCGTCCCAAAAAAGCCTTGAGAACCGCTGATCTCCGGGATGTCAGGTACAAAGCTCTCTATTAACACACTGAAGTCTGAAGGAGACGTAGGGCAATCTGGAATTTTGATGATGTGGGGTGCTTTGGAAGTGAAATTTGGGGATTGAATAGGAATAAACACTGTCCAGGGCGAAGCTTAAATATATTTTCTCTTGACAATTGTAGACATGTTTTTGATGATTGCTATTTACTCTTAAGCTTTTGAGGTTACAAATCTGTCTTTGTGATAAATCCAATTATAAACTCATCAAAAATTTGACTATTTAGGGAAAGAAATTAATCATACAGCCATGTGAAAGAAGTTAGCAGCTTCTGTGAAAATAATCTGAATATATATTCTTAATTGGCAGTATCTTAGCCCAGCTGTTGTTATATATTTGAAGGGAACGATGAGTCATAGGATTGTTTTAAATAGACTCTAAAAAATGCCTCTCAAATGGCACAAGAAACTTATAAATATTGAACTATCTATATTTTTAACAAGAGCAAAAACTCTGTGTCATGACTGGCAGAAAGGCTTCAGCTGAGCTGGTTCTTGCTGGAAAAGTAGCTCCGCTCTTCTACAGACACCTATCTGAAAGGTTTAATGCCTATGTTTTCCCACCAAATACTCCAGCATTTTCTTCGTGCGGTGAGAGAATCTGTACAGCCCTTACCGCGGCCAAGAGCTGGTGGGTTTTATCTTTCTGACGCTTGCACGGCAGTAACGGGGCGCTGGGGTCAGGTCACACAAAGCACAGCCTGAACATGGAGGATAATATTTCCTTTTTTTATTTTGGCTCAGTAGCCAACGGTGTTCAGAGAAGGGAAGACACAAGTGCTCAGGGACCCTTGGGAGCAGGCTTTTTGTCAGAGAAAGTTAAAATCCAGCCAAGGCAGCTGCGAAATAGATGAGCGGCATCCTCTAGAGGCCTTTCCAGTTGGGGTGGATGGATCTGGAGGAGTTTGAGTGTGGGTCATGAACTCGCAGTTCACCAGGCCCGAACTGCTGCCCACCTGGTCTGCTCACAGGGAAGCTCATGATATTTTCCAGCTGTCTGCGTTGTGGGGAACAATTCTCGCATCTTCACTTCTTATGTTCCTGCTGCTTGTTAGCAAACAGTTGCAATGAGCTTTCGGCGATGGTGACCAGGATCCTCTGAAGCTTTTCTGACCATGCAAATGGCTGTTTTAATGGGATGAGAGGGAAGGAGGCGGAGAGATGATGCTATCTTGGTTTTCTGGGTGAGGAAAGAGAGAATAACTTGCTAAAAACACCCTCCAAGTTTGGGGCCAAGAACAGTAGAGACCTTAGAAATCCTTGATCATGTACATGTGCATCTGGATTCCACCCTTCCTTTTCCTCCCTTGCCCGGCGTGAGCCCTGCTCTCCAACACGAGCACGGCTTTGTGGTTGTCCCTCTTGTTGTGTGCACAAGGCTCGGTGCCCACACATGGAAACGGGGCTTTGCTTGGCAAACGGGCTGTTCCAGGCCCGGCGTAGTCCCTGTTGTGTAGGAGGCAGTGGGCTTTTGTAGAAGAGGTTTATTTTTTTGGTTTGGTTTTTTTTTTTTTCTGAAGGAATTCGGTGTTATTCAGTGGAATCCTCTCTGCAGGTGGAATCTTTGGGCTGCAGGGCTGTAGTGTGCCTGCACTTGAACATTTGGCCATTTCTTTGGAAACAGACATGGGCAAGTTCCAGCTCATTCATCCAAGCTGTCCTTTCTCAAGGACAAGGAGTAAGGCCAGCACAGCTGAAAGGCTGCAGCCAGCTCCTGCGTATTTCCAAATAAAATGCCTTGAGTAAGTTTATTTTTCCCTCTCAAACCCAAATTTAGCACCCTGGAGAAGCTGCTTTGGCAGTCAGCGGATGGTAACGATGACAAGATCGATCTGTGGATAGTTCTGGGAAGATTTGGAAAGTCCTGGTAAAACAGAGTTGGTTTCATTCATGTCTGCAATTTGTCCACAGCCCAAAGGTCTGCTCATGAACTTCCAATGGTTGAGAGACAAGATATTGACAGCTGCCTCGTTTATGGAGGACAACAGATGATCCTGACCGGACAGAATTTCACAGCAGAGTCCAAGGTGGTGTTCACAGAGAAAACATCAGGTAAGGCAGTTTTTGGGGTTTTTTTTGTTCATTCGCTTGTTTTCTAACTGTCCCTAATGGGATAAGACAAATCTATAGTGCTGTTGTGCCTCATGGTCTCATCCTAAGATTTGCGCTTTTGAGTAACCCTACTCAAGTGAGTAGTTCCACCCACGTTCATGTGAGTAAAACCAAATCACTTGGCTTAGCCATGTGAGTAAAATTAGACCTGGGAGCAAATTTCTGCGTTATTGGCCTTTCAGCCACTGTTGAGGAGTAAATAGAAGCCATGTCATGGGGAAGCTTCACCAGAATATAGACACTGGGAATCAGCAGGAACAGGATGCATTATCAAAGCAATGGAATGACTTCTATGTGTTCCTGTATGCTTGTTCAGTCTGATGTTTAGTGAACACTGCTGTAGAAATCATAATGGAAATGAACAATTTTTGTTGACATGAACTACAGGCAAAGGTTGCCATTTCTTCCCTTTGGAAATCTTTGAGGAAAAAATGTGCATAATGTGTATTTTTATATCAAAGTAAAGTTATTTTTATACATATATTGAGTTACAACAACATATCACTTCATCTTCCATATTATTTTCAGATATTTTTACATTGCTAATTTCCATATTGCATCTTAGAAAAAAAAAGTTTGAAGCTCTCTGAAGGGTTTGTCTCTAACTTTATCACATATCCCTGAAACATAGCATCGCAACTTGCCCTGCTTCATTGTGTGCAGGTTTGCCTCTCCCCAGCGTTACCCTTACAAGCATCAGTTGAAACCGTGCAGCCGCCTAAGCCTGTACGTGTGAATTCATGTGTCCTGCTGCCCGAGCGGGCAGTCACCAGCTTTCCCTGCATAGCCACATCCAACTGGTCCCAAGTGGGTCCTCGAGAGAGGAATCTGCGAAAGGAAGGGTCAGACCATAGCAAACCGAATCAAATTCAATTCAAAGAGAAAACTCCCCTGTTACAGCCCAGTGCTACTTTTTTTTTGGTAGTAGAGCTTCTTGTTTTAAAGCATATTTTGCTGAAGTTTTCAGGTAGTCTTGCTAGCTCTTGAGTAACCGTGATGGGGAAATGAGCGGCAGGTTGTATATTCTGTCTTTCCATCTTCTCTGCTTATTTGTTCATCTTGCACAGAGCCAGTGCTAGGTGGTCCCGAGCCTTGAATGGTGTTGGATTAATATAAATAATAGCAATAAAGAATGCCTACTGTGAGTTATTTAGTTGCCTAGCATCACCTTTGCAGCCTTTGCTGAGCTCTCCGTATTGTGTTTTCATAATGGCGTGCTATGATGAACATTACTTGATTTCTAACTCAAAATAAGCTTAGCATGATCAAATGGTTAAGGTGGGCAGCAGAAATCCAGGTTTTCTTGTTTACGGGAGGAAACACAAATGAATGCATTCTGCTGTAGTTAGTTAAATGTTTTTTTCAGAGCTGAATTGTTTCTTTTGTAATATACACATGCAGGCATTTCATCTCACCTCACTAAGCAGCATGTGTATTTTATTGGATTTTCTAAGGCTTTTGCAAATGGACGTTTGTTTCTTTGTAAATGATCTGGACTTGTTTAACTTCCCCTTCATTAGACCTGATTTTTGTATTCTAAATAATGTGCTCTGCAAGGATAATAACAACGTCCAGGGATCGAAAAAGCACTCTTCAAATATGAAGGGCCAGATTGTGCCGTCCTTTACTGCTGTTGATTTCAGGACTCTGCAGTAAAAAAGAGCAGCAACCTGTTCTACGTAAACTTCTCAGTCCTTTTGTGCTGCTAAGAAGACATGTTATTCCTGAGTTTTCTGTTGGTAAACTAAGGTAGAGGCAGCTTAAGTGACATATTCAGTGATTTACAAGGTATTTAAGAAATTGCATTGCCCAAGTGAACAGCATATGCATGATTTATGGGCTAATGGCTATGGCTGGCTATGGCAAAAAGTAAGAACTGAGCCAAAAATCTATGTGGGCGTGCTGTGGGTCCCAGTTTCTTCGTGCACCACCAGCAAGCCGTGCTATTTTACAGCAAAAATGAAAGGCTCTTGGGCCTCTGAGCTGGGCGGGTTCAGATGAGCCTGTGCAGTCAGAGCAATTTCCCTGGCACCCTGTGTTTCCTTTGAAGCCCGTGTGTTGACTCCTTCCTGCTGTGCGGCCACCGTTCCGTCAGTGGCCGCGCATCCTGACGGCGCAGGGGAGCGCGCCTGGCAGCCCGGCGGTGCCTGTCCCAGGGGTGTTTTGCAGTAACCAAAGGAGATGATCCACTGGAAGGCGGTAGCTCTTAATGCCATTTCGAGGAAACATCCAAAATGCCCTGCCCCTATTTCCGTATAAGAGCAGAGAAGGCTCTGGCTGGAATAGATGTTAGAAAGTAAAACGAACAACATTTTCCACACTAAATCTAAAGCTTTTCTTCACTGCTGGAGGAACTGCCTTTTTTTTTTTTTCTTTTTTTCCTCTTTTCTGCCTCCTGGTAGTGAGAGTCCTGGCTTATCCCAGCGGCAGTGCCCAGTCTGGAGCAGGGATTTGTGCGCTGGTGTTCCGTTCCCTGCCTCCCCACCGCCCTGGGGCCCTGCAGGCAGTCTCAGTCTGCTGCACTTCACACAAATGATTGGCAGAGGGGGAATTTAGAGGATGGGAGGCCCAGAGTCAAATCTTTGGTCTAAATCAGAGTTCTGTGTAGTTTGCGGTGGGTCATCTGGGGGATTGTGCTGAAGGCGAGCTTGTTCTCCGTGTATCCATGCAGTGCTTTATAATGCAGTGGTACCTCTTACAGTTATGCCCTGGAGTGGTTTTAAGTGAAGATTGCTTTCTTTAATAGGAATATCTTAAGGTGAGGAAGGTTCAGGAGCCGAGCTGGATATGCAAATAATGCGGGAGCTGATCTGACTCTGGCTGACTGCAGCAGATTGAGAGTTAAGCCTTTGTGCCTGGGTTGTCAGCGGTTAATGAGTGTCCCAGCCTGCCTGAAATTTAGGGGCTTACGCACCTGTGACTTTCAATGTCACTCTTCATAAACGGCAGACAATTTTAATTGTCACTACTGAGTCCACGCTTAGGCTTTGGTGCATTAGGCTTTGTGAACACAGAACAAAAAGGGCCAGTTCTGCAGCCTGATTTATCGATTAGAAACATCACTGGGTGCAAGGAGGAGGAGCTGGCTCTCGTGCTCGCCTCGGGGAGCTCGCTTGCTGCAGGCCCAGTCTGCACAGCGCCTTGCACAGAGCGCTGATAAGCTGCTCAGAAGCAAAGTAAGCCACAATAAACACGCTGGTGGGTGGATCGTGCGTGGCTGGCATGGCCCTGTCCTTGTTGCACCCTCCTCCAGAGCTCGACTCTGCCCGGGGAGCCTGAGGCAGAACTGCACCCCTGTGAAGGCAGAAGATGCACCAGCTCGCAGGGGAAACGTGGTTTTCTTTGAGTTTCATTTTCACAGCTCAACAAGCCTTGTCTGTGCTAGCAAGTGGTATTTGATTTCCCACTTTTGCTACCAGTTTTAGCTCTATTAGTAACAGCAGCAGTGAGAGCAGTAGTGTAGATAAGCATCTAGTAGCTTTTGGCACGCTGTACTCCATAGAGCTCCTGGACTTGGCTTGCTTGTCCGGTGTTTAAGATGAGAATAAGACCCGTTTTTTCCCCAAAAGCCATTGTGCAGGTGTCTTTGTGCAGTGAGATATCCTCCTGTTCATTGTTTCAGAGACTCCAAAATCTGGGTGTACCTTGACTCTGGGCTCCGGTGCTGAGAAGGTGACAGTCCATGTGCCTTGCACAACTGAGGAAGCTGCTGTTGGGGCTCACAGTTGTAAATTAGGTTTTATCCCTCAGACAGACACTCAAAACCTGTTTCAGTTCCCTCTGGATCTTGTAGGCAATTCTTCACTCACTACTAGCAATGCAGAGAAATGTAGAACTGTTTGTAGTTGTGACGGAAATACAACGTGCTTCTAAGAGCAACAATGAATGGCTTTTACTTCTTTGTTACACAGCACTATGGATGTGTATATTTTTCCCCTAGAAATACCTGGAAAATATTCCACAGATTATTTGGGCATGTCGTTATGAAAATAACTGCCTTGTTGTATTACGCGAACTATGAACGATTGCAATGAGCTCACCGATCAGAAGTCTGTAAAAGTCTCTCATTTTAGGCTTGTGAGAGGAAATGGCAGCAGGAAGCAAAATGAAGGGGCTGGAGCTCAGTGCTGTGTGTGCGAGCGAGGGCATGAAATATTTGAGTCTTAAATGCTGATGCATAAATAGCATTCATTTTCTTAATGATAAGGTTTATCACCATGCAGATATGATAGTTTTGAGGTCTTTTTGTTATCTCTTCCTGATGGAAGATTGTAATCAGTAGCTGCTGTAAGCCAGGGGAACTCATGAATTCGGTAGAGTCGGTCCAGCATGCGAAAGCGGAGTTTGGCTGAACGAATTGAAGGTCTGAACTCAGAGACACATAACTGAGCCCAGCTAAGTAAAAATAGGTCAGATCAGATTGTACAGATAGCAAATTTTTCAAGTGCACGTATTCTTTTAATTTTGATCTGGAAGAGAAAGCTTGAAAAGCAGTCTTATTGGCTATCAGGGATTTGGAATATGCTAAAGGTCAAGGGTGTCAGCATTTGGTTGGGGCCCAGATCTTAAAATGCAGCTAAAAAAAGAAAACGTTTGGAATTCCCCCTTTTATTTGTTTTAATTGTCATGTAACAGTTTGCAAGTCGGATGTTGTTGGTTGCGTTGTGTTTACTCCCATTTGTGTACTGGTTACCGCTGCTCTGCTGTGAGTGATCGAGGAGTTTCGTGTTTCTCTGGGAGAGAAGTGCAAATGGACCGTGCTTTCCCCTGCCAAACTCTTATGGTGGCCACATGGACACCGTGAATCATCGCTAGGCCAATGTGGGTGGTGGAGGAACAGCCCAAACAGAAAGCATACGTCTCTGGAGGAGATCCACCGTAAATCCTTCAGTTCGGCCATGCGGTGTAAAGCGAGGAGGTGGTGCTCTCTGTGCCCTTTGAACTGATGCAGCTGTCAAGGCCTCTGAAGCACGGACGCTCGAAGTCCGTTTGACAAAAATAAACCTTTCCAGCTCTAGATTCAAGCAGTGGAGTTCTGGTTGCTTTTTCGCTTGAGTTTCTGCACGTCAGTCACCTCGGTGGTATTTTCAGGACAGTGTTTTCTTAGGATGCTAATAGCTACAGCAGGTGAGCTCTTTTACAGGTGGTGCCTTTTACAGCCCATATGTGTTGTAAGTGTATAACTTGATATGCGTGTGCTCAAAATCAGCCAAGTGACTTAAAACGCCAAACAGTCTTCTGGCCAAGACAACTCACTATAGAAAGCGGTGATGGGATGGCATTATGGCGTGTATAATGTGAACACAATGTGGCTTGGTTGTTGGTTTTGGTGACAGTGAGGAACCACGGCTGAGGATCATGGGCCTTTGTGGGAAATGTGAAAGGACGTTATAAGACTGTTACAGAAATGTTCCCATTTTCTGTTGTGTCAAGTCTGAAATTTCTCACCGTGCCCCAAACAGGGAACTGAATGCCTGTTGGTAGCCTGGCAGTTCCATGAATGATCACGAAACTCCCCGGGAATGCAAAAAATAGCAAACTATTTTCAACAATTATCTCTTTGAACTTAATGATGCAAAATTAATGATGCCATTTTCTCAGGCAAATTACAGATTAAAAAGACACCAAAAGGTTTGGGTTTTTTTAGAACTTTCTTTCTTTCCCCAGATCCATCCGACAGAGATATTTGCTATCTGGCCCAGGCAAACAGTACTCTCACTGACTTCTTAATTAATGAGCTGAAATAGAACGTTTAAGTTATGGAGAACTGAGGGAACAGAACATATCTTAGAACTAGGATTATAACTCAGAGACATGGTCCGCTGCTGACCATGCATTACAGTGTAGGTTTTTAAGGTGTCTTAACCTGGGACAAAAGCCCAGTATCTGGGGAAGAAGAACAAACTTTGGGGGTTTTGTGTTTGTTTTTTAATGGGAGAGCCTAAGGAAAAAAGCACAAATATCTGGGATTAGTTATAAAGTTAGCAAAACCGAGAGTGAGACTGTCGTCTTAAATGATTCAATTTGTTTGCAACATACGAGGTTCTACAGAAAGTATATGAAGTAAATTTGCTATCTTGCTGTTTTCTCGGCAGTTTCAGAATGAGCGCACAGGCGCTTTCTCTGCTCCGTGCAGTCTGTGGCCCGAGTCCAGCATCTAGAGCTGGATGCACATCTCCGCTCCGAATCTGTGGAGCGATGGGATGAAACTGGGGAATGAATCGCAGATGTGTCTGTCCGGTGGCCCACCTGAGTTTTGCATTAGCTGAAGGTGATCACCTTGCAGCTTAATTCCTCGTGCCTTGCAGTGCGCCAGAAGAAGGCAGCAGCAAAGAATTACCGGTAGCAATCAGGAAGATGAGAGTTTGCCCTTTTTTTGCTGTGCGGATTAGGAAGTTTCAGGGTAAATGGGAAACCTCCTGCTTTTCCTTGCTGCTATAGCTGATGAAAACCCAGCAAACCTTCTTCCCCACAGGCTTACCCCTGGATTAAATGTGGTGTCTGCCCCAGGTGTTCTTGTAATCCCATGGGGCAATTGTCAGACATTAAATTGGGGATCCCAGAAAAACACTGCAAAACAGGAAAAAATCTAAGGATCACACACACAAAAATGCAAAAGAGTGTGGCTGCAGAAACGAAGTTGCCATAGCTGTTAGAGACTCAGCGAGACAGGGTGGAATCCAGTGTTTTGGAAGGTTTCCCTGTATGACACAAGATTTTGGAATTTTACAGCTGGTAAATCCTTATTAGCACAGGCAGCCACTACTGGCCTGGATTCCCTGGCTCACTGTTTACTATGGAGGCGCCTAGTGGAAGCGTGCCTGGTCCTGATTATTCAGCTTTGAATCTTAATTGTTTGAAGAGAATATTAAAAAATAAAAATATTTTTTGGAATAAACAAGAGGCAGAGAGACAGGCTCCCATCACCTGTTGACAGAAAATTGATCATGTAAAAAGCTGGCATGGGGAGTGGAATTCCCTATTCTCCCACTTAGTCATCGCATCCTGGTGTGACTCATTTTATTACATGGAGGTTCCCAGTGGTTTTATTTTGAGAGGAGCTTTTGTTTAATAATTTATACACACACACACAAACACACGTATAATCTTGAAAAAAACAACAAATCTATTTTGATGAATTGGCATAAGGAATCACTTGGAAGAGCTCTGGAATGACAGGCTGCCCCTGCTGCTTCACTACTCAACTACTGTATTTATGCTTTATTTTAGTGTGAGATTAATTCCTCAACAATAGATGGGGAGAAATCTCCTCTAGACTTGTTCTCACTGTGCAAAATGTCAGATTTGGGGCTGGGCTGGATGGCGGATGACTAATCCGTTGGCCTTTTACCTCCCAGACCTCGACTTGTATCTTTGGCCTTGGTGACTCAAACTTCTGTCCTCAGTGAAATGAAGGCACTGGCCTCAGGTCATCATAAACAGAGCTGCATTAACTGCAGTGGGCAGTCTTGCTTCAGAAAGGAAAACGTATCCACGGAAATCAAGCTCAGTGAAAAATTCAATAGCTCTACTTCTGTGAGTTTTAAATTCATTCATGCTGTGTGTGCTCTAAAGTTTGAAAACTAGTCTGAAGTAAAAGCGTGGAAGGAGACAGCTCCTCAGGACCAGGTGCTGAGCAACCTTGGACTGGCATGAAGCAGGATAACTTCCCAGCTGAAATCAGAATTCACCCCCGAAAAGAGCAGCAGAGGCTTTGTGTGAGCGTTTCCCTGCCCGTAAGGTTTCCCCATCCCAGAAGTGGTGTCTGTTCTGCTGGAAAGCGTTCATCGTTGTTTACTTGGTTCTTGGGGTGGCTCTAAAAAACCGTGCCTGTTTTCCAGAGATGCTTGTCATCTCCTGATAAAAGCTGACAGAGATAATCGCTGTGCTTTTTTGGAAGACCTTCCAAGAAACAGAGTGAATAGGGACGATTCATGAGAAGCCCGAAGGGAACTCTGCGGAAGCGTGCAGTCGGAGCAGCTGCCCCGCTAGCGACCAGGCTCAGCTTCTTTGGGGAGCTGGCATGGTTTGCTGCCCGGGAAAAAGGTAACAGGTTGTTCATTAAGTAATTTGTGTAATGCTTGACTGAAAAGCAGTGTACATTTTCAAGCATAAAATCACATGCAGGCGCAGAATCACATAGAGAATTGGCACAATAGTATGCTTAGTCTTCGACTGGAGAGAACTGCAAAGAAAATTTCCTGAACCTCTCAGTCCATCAGTCATGCTTGTTCAAATAAAGCAGTAAGTTTGTTTCTCTGCTAGTTACTGACCCCAAAGTCATGAGTAAGGGATCGTGAATAATGTGTAAAGGCTGTAGCTGGTTCAGAAAACCTTTAATTGGCTAATTAAAAAAAGGCCTATAAGGAGCTGCAGAGAATCACGCAAAATGTTCCTAATGCAGACTGACGTTTTGATTTTCCCCAAAGTTTCAAGCAAGACTTTTGGTATGATCATAGTTTGAGTTAGAGAGGGTAGAATTACTTTCTTCCAACAACTCATTCATTCCTCCAAAGAGTGCTGACACAATCAGATCTCTCACCAGGGTTTAATGCTAAGTCTCATAGCCCTGAAGCAGCACAAAAATCTCTATTTCCTGAACATTTCACTGACCTGCGGTGTTAAAGACTTGCCAACTAAGGCAAACCATTAAGTGAGCAGGGAACCACAACAGTAAAAATATTGCACGAAGCAGCCATGGCTGGTAAGACCTCAGGGTCTAAGTCCAAAAATATTTTATCATCTTTAGTGGAACTGCTGCTGTTTTCAGAGGTGCGGGTTGAATTCCCCATTGCGGAGGTAGAATTTGAGACACACCACACACAGAGACCCGGCACCAAGCTCTGGTGTGATCCACACGTGCCCTGGGACACCCCTGCAGGGCCCTGGCTGGTGTGTATCGCTGTACCCGCTCTCTGCGTCCGGGCGCTCCTAAAATACTGCAGCAAAAACGGTGCTGTTGCTCTTTTGCAGCTTTCCTACCCCTCCCCTGCTGAAGCAGGTTTAACTGCAAGCAGTTAACAGCTAGCTGTACTTGTAGACTTCAGATTAAGTTATTAGTCAAGCTGGTTCTTGGCCGTTTGTCCCGTTTGTGGCATGGCAGAGTTACAGGGTAATTAAGGCCAGAAGGGACCTCAGGAGGTCGTTGAGCCCAGGGTCCTGCCCAAAGCAAAATGCATCTGCAGCGTTTAGGCACTACCTGGGTCGCGCTGGAGAAAAGGGGCAACTTCGGAGTATCCAGGGTGTGACACATGCTTTGCACTGGGGCCTGTGCTCTGCCATCGTATCAGCATTACAATTTTTAGTATGTCTTTACAATAAAAGTCCCATTTTTTCTGATGTTTTTCTTTAAAAATTCACTTTCATTTTCCCCTCAAAAATTTATCATTTACACACAGTTTGAATGAATGCATTGACAGTTTGTATGTTTTCTCTATTTAAAATTTCCTCAAATTGTCCTACAGACAAGCCTTAAGACTTTTCAGTTTATTCTTTGTGCTCTCTGTTAACTCTTTGAGTGTGATAATCAAAAGATTTCTTTCCATTATTGGCAAAAAGGATAGGTTAAAGCAGAGAGATTTCTGAATGTGGTTGTATTTTTTGTTTTATTCATGACCTCATCCTTCTGCCAAAAGGTCGCCGTAATGCGTGTATCCAGAGGGGTTAAAAGAAAAGCCAATATTGATTGTCGCGAACTAAAGTTTGTACATTTGCAACTATAAAAGTGAAGCAGTGAGACAGATGGAGCCACGTCATGATATTTAAGCGTAAAGGTCAGGGAGTGAGCTGCACAGTGGATATATTCAACAGGGCTTTGGTGCTTTAAGAACAGGGATTGCTGCTGATGACAGATTTGTTAAAAACCTGTTTAGCAGCCACGAGCATAATATATCCAAACAGAAGCATCTATCATCATTAGAATGATAACCCGAAATACATTTATTTCTTGATTCATTTGGCTTATTCTCATTCTTACTCTTAATCCCCACAGACTTTGGACTCAGCCTAAATATCATTTGATTTTTATGGTTGGCTTCATTAGCTTTTAGTGCAATTTCAGTGGCTTGGTTACTAAATCAAATCCGCTGTGGTTGTGGTTGCATATGTTTCACAGGCCTCTTGAATACAGCAGATGACTTGGAGGCCCATTTCTCCTTTATTTTATGCATTTTGGACCAACAAATCCTTTTGATTTCTACCTTCTTTGTGAAGTTAGTGCTGTTGTATCTGCACAGACTGTTTGAATTTAGCAGTACAGAAACAAAAATGAAAACATTCTGCATGGAGGAAAACCGATGTCAAGTATTCCTGCTTGGCTGTCCGCGTTGTCAGGACATCTCCATATTGCATTGCTTAGTCAGTTCCCGATGTGTGTCTCTATCAGAGCTCTTATTTTACGACATAATTTGATGTTTCCTTTTCCCTCCTCTTTTCCTCAGAGAACTATAAAAATTTCTCTTTTGGGTTTGTTGTGGGTTTTTTTAGGGGTGGGGAGAGGTTCCTTAACGTACTATGGTGGTTTCTTCTCACAAAGATCACCTAGAAGAGGAATCCTCCCATTAAATATTTACTGCCTTGTCATCAGACAATGCATTTAGTATTTGCTGGTTTTCCCCTTCCCCAAGATGTTTACCATTTCAAGAACCATGAAGAGTCAGCTGCATTAACTAGGGGCATAGATTTAACCTGCAGCAGTCCAGAGCAGTGGCCAAAACGAATGCTTATTGTTAAATAACGGAGTGTTTTCCGCTCCTTTGCACAGCGGTCCTTTGGGATGTGAGGGCTAAACAGCAAACCGGGCGAGAGCCTTGCCAGCTCTCATTACACAGCTTGCCTAGGCCGTCTCCGCTCCGGCAGCCTGTCACTGACCCACGTGTTGGCGTAGAAAACACAACTGACTCACTGTGGAGGAACTCAAAACACTTTAAAAAGAATAAATAGTGTTTTCTGTTTGCACCGGTGCGCATACTGTGGTGGTAGTGGCATGAGGTGTTTGGAGACCTGGCTCTCCCTCTCTCCCCACCATGAGGCTCTTCCTCACAGGTGGAGGAGCCCAACAATGGATGGGGACAAATTTCCAGCTACTCCTCAGCTGTTTCCACTTCCCTGGGGGGAAGCACAGAGGAGGGGGAGGTGGAGAGGCCCAGCCAGGGCTGTGTGCCCACTCCTGCCCCACTGCAAGCCGGGCACCCTGCCCAGACCCCCTGGCAGCCCACGGGTCCTGGGGGAGGAAGGGGCACAGTGTTGAGGATGGATCAGGGACATCCCCGCTCTCCCTCCTGCATGTTTAGGGGCCAAAGCACAGCAGGGGTGTCTCAGGTGTAGGGTGCTGGGGGAGGTGATGTCCTGCCCAGTGTAAAATGGGCTGAAAGGACTGGGAAATGGGGCAGACAGGGTCCTCCTGGGGCCGTGGGCCTGGCCATGGAGCAGCAGCTCGGTCCGCGTTGGGGAGAGGCGGCCCGGGGAGCCGAGCACATCTGTCAGCTCATTGCCCACGCCGAGCCGAGAACAAAGAGGAAAACAACAGAAAAATAAAAATGCAGAATGCATTTAAAAATACTCTTTCATTTCCCTTTTTGCCAGAAGCAGAAGTGCTTAAATAACAGAGGACAAAGGCAGCTCTTGCAGAATTTCCAAGAACTGGGAAAAATAAAAAAGTCCTGTGAAAAGGGCTGGTTTTAGGACTTGCAGCCCTGTCCAGCCAGCCCTGGGCGCGCAGTCTGGGGAACCCCCGCAGAAACGCGCCCACGAGCTGCCTCCCCCTCTAAAGCAAACACCAGCCTTGCGGCTGCAGTATTTCAAGTCACGTCGGCTCGTTTGGATATGTGTCTCCTATTCATTTTAAAATCGAGCTTTCAGAAAGGTATGAGGCTTTTTTTTTTTTTTTTTAATTTTTTTTACCATTAGTATTTTTATTCTGGAAATTGCTTGGCTAAAAGGCTCTCCAGAATAGAAGAATTAAAGGGGTAGAGATTAAAATTGTTACTCGATCAGAGGAGATGTATTGATAGATATCACGTGCTGAGGTTTCATGTTGCACTTATAAGAAATGAGTATAAATAGTAAGAAGGCATCCGTAACAGAAATCCTGTGTAGTTGTTTTCCCGATGTGGTAAGAATCCATCCCTGTTGAACTACTTCAAGAAAAATCTACGATCCCATGAGAATTCAGGGCATCTGCCAGTTTCACTGTGCAGCACCTGAAAATCAGCCCCGAAGCGGCTCAGTTTGCTTGCTTCCATCTTCATGCACCCCATCCAAGATATGGATCTTTTGCTGGTCCTTCCTCCACCTCTTTGCCCATTCCACCATTTACAAGGGTAGTGGGGAGCCGTGTGTTCTTAGCTTAAACCAGCAGGAAGTTTGCTGAGCTGCTAATCAAATGTGACCATTAATGAGTTATCTGACCTTCTGGTGCCCTCCATCAGTCAAGCTGGCTGAAATCGAGTGTGGTAAAAAGCAGATGTTGTACCTGTGCTAAATATTTCATTCCTCAGTTTGGCTAATTTCTACACAAACATTTCCTTTTAATATGTATGTGCGCTTTTTCCTGGCAAGAGAAGTGTTCAATGATGTTTTTAAATTAAATGCTGTTGCTTTTGGTTAGGACTAGGAAGGTGTTTGAATTTAAGTCCATTTTGAGAACTTTGCTAACTTGATGCCCTTAGTTTGTTTCCTTTTTTAAGTCAAGCTTTATGATAAAAAAAAAATACAGTGAGGTTAATATTGTGATATCCTTCTAGATGGGCAGCAGATCTGGGAAATGGAGGCAACAGTGGACAAAGATAAGAGCCAGCCTGTAAGTATGCAAAACACTGGATGTCCTCCCCTTGAGCTTCTCAGACAGCAAGTTGTATTCAAGGGGTAGTTTTCAAAGAGCATCTCAAAAGCAGAAAGAACAGCTGTCTTACTGCTGTGATGAACAAATGTCAAATGCTTCAGTAGCAAATGTGTTGCAAAAAGAAACTATTCATTTAGCAGTAACCCGCAGTAAATTGAATAAGTGCTGGATTTTGTGTCCTTGCAGAAGACTCTATTGTATCAGCCCAGTCCTCTGCAGGATGCTGGCTGTCCTGACTTCCTTTCTCCTGCATGAAAGTCTTGGGTACTCTGTGCTTTGCAGGACAGGATTTGCACTGTAGTATTTAAAATGAACATTGATCTTTGTTCGCTTTGCTTAACGGGACCGCACTGTAGTTGTTCACTGCATTTAAGAGCGAGCACTTACATTGCCATGGGCCATGCCTGCCCTTGCAGAAGAGAACGGGACGCTCACTCTTAATTTCCGTGGAAGCAAGATCTGGCTGTGTATGAGTAAAAAGCCTATGGAATAAGCAAGTTCACTCTAACAAAAAGAGGGAATTCTGCAGTACCTACTTCTTTATCAAGCACTATGTGATTAGCAGTGCTGCTGCACTTTTCACCGTTCTGTTTTATTTGTAGCTCAGACTTCTTTCCAAGTTCAGAACAATATCAAGTATAAGAGAGAATATAGTACATAGAAGCCAGGTTCCTAGTACCAAAAATCTTCTAGTATTTCGTCATCTGCCCTTTTTTTCGTTTCTTCTCCTCATACCCTTTTTTAGAGGATGAATAGGAAGATTTCTCTTCCTTTATGCCTGGATGAATCACGGAGGAGATGCACGGAAAAATCTCTGGTCAGCCTCAGTTACTAATTCTATATTGTCACCCTTTGTTGTTTCAGAGCATGCTCTTTGTAGAAATACCAGAGTACCGTAACAAGCACATTCGCACAGCTGTGAAGGTGAATTTCTATGTCATCAACGGGAAAAGAAAAAGAAGCCAACCCCAGCATTTTACCTATCACCCAGGTAATTCTCAAGGACAGAGCAAGTTGTTGCCTAGTTCTCATGAGCAAGATTTTATTTTCTGCTATGTTGTTTTCTTGCCATTATTTGAGGATCTCAGTTTTACTGATTTAATTCAGCTGAGTGCAGCTAAGCGCTCAACAACTGTTTGTTTTAAAGGATGCGTGTGATTCACAATCAGGAATTTCCATGAATTTAAGGGGACAGTTATCTTGGCAATGGGCTGATGGTGGCCCTTTCACTTGATGGAAGTTTGCCAGCAGCCTCAGTGGGACCAGACTCAGTCTGTGACATGATGTGACCCTGTGAAAACCATGAGTATTGCCTTCCCCAGCTGACGTGTATGACAGTAAGATAACATCAGGTCTGGGAAAGTAACAAGGGCTTGGTATGGAGGAAGACTAGCAATATATATTCTTCAGAATGAGGCTGGTTGAGAAAAAAAATGAATGCTTTTCTGATGTTCTTCCTCTTGGGAACTGGTGAGCCATGTCACCATAAATGCAATAGGATTACTAATGAGATTCCCAGAATTTCTCAGCTTTGGCTGGGAGAAAAATATTGTGAGAAAGTCTGAGTATTGTGTTTGTGGAAACCAGAAAGCATAAAATAACTACCAGATTTTATGCAAGCTTCAAAATGATGTCTTAATTTGGCTGGTTTCTAAGGACGGGCAAACATTCATTCTGATTCTTATTTTGGTCTCCTCCAGCCTAAAAATCTCTGGTCCTCTCCCTGAGTTTATGAGCTGCATAGAGTATCACCAGTGTGAAGGTTTTGTGTGGTTACTAAGTTGTTCTGCCGTGGAATAGCATTGAGAAGTACTATATTATCTCAATACAATACCTAAAATAGACCAATTTGGAGAAAGAATTCTTACACTGCCAAAAAATAACCCTTTTACATGAACATTATATGGTTTCCGTTGTATTTTATTTCTGCTCTGAGTTTTGGGAAAGATTTGACAAAAAAAGCATTAGAAATGTGAAAATTTGTCTGTATAGAGGGCCATCATTTATCCACACCGAGATTCACACAAGTCTTACTAAATCATGGTCTTTTAAATGATGGTGTCAGAAAGCTCTTCAGCTCTCAGTACTGAGGAAGTTACACACAGCAAATGGATTAAAAAGGAAACTCCAAAATAGTTCAGCTGTGTCTTTGGTCACTAGTAAATGTTTGACAGAAAAATAGGGAGTTGTATATGTCATAGGTTTTCCATTTATTCAGTCTTCCTTTGAGATGGGAGTAGTACATGAAACACCTATCTATGGCTTCTTATTTTGCTTGTATTCCAGAATGGCCCTTAAATGTATTAAAATAGGAACTAACTTAAATGAATTAAAATAGAAGCTAAAGTATTGAATTTTTTTATTTTTAGAAATTTGTGGTTAAATAGATCATTAAAGATTTTCAAGAACACCCTAGTACAGAGTGCTTTCAAGAGAGACTTGGCCGTGGTTGCATATACGTGATTTATTTAACTCAGTGCCTGTGAGATCTGAGCTTGCACATGCCCATCTTGTAAATGGCTTAAATCTCTTATTGCATCAAGGAAAACCTCTCTGTTTCTCATCGTCTTGTTGCGAATAATGTCCTTTGCATGCTTTATTCTAGTACCATCAATCAAAACAGAGCCCATTGATGACTATGATCCAGCCTTAATCTGCAGTGCAGTACACAGTGGTCTGGGAACAGTAACACAGCCTTACTATTCACAGCACACAATGGTCACCGAATCCCCTTCCTGCCTCGTGGCCACTATGGCTCCTTGCCAGCAGTTGCGCTCAGGCCTTTCTTCTCCCGATTCTCGATACCATCAGCAGAATCCGGCTGCTGTAATATACCAAAGAAGCAAGAGCCTTAGCCCGAGCCAACTGGGCTACCAGCAATCCAATCTGATGGCTACACCAGTTGCTATTTCAGATGCCCATAGGTCAGTGCTGGTGCACACCGGTTCTCCAGGCCAAACTTCAGCGGTGCTCCACCATTCTCCAGGCAACCAGCAGCCTTCTCCAGTGATTCACTATTCTCCAACCAACCAGCAGCTGAGGTGTGGAAGCCACCAAGAATTTCAGCACATCATGTGCTGTGAAAATTTTACATCCAATGTCGCAAGATCCAGCCAGCCCCAGGTCAGTCAAGCACAAAGGTTAAGTCCGAGTTCATACCCTACGGTGATCCAGCAGCAGGCAGCCTCAGGCCAGCGAGCAGCGAAAAACGGACCCCCGGTTAGCGACCAGAAAGAAGTGTTACCAGCCGGAGTCACTATTAAACAGGAGCAGAATCTGGACCAAGCGTATCTGGATGACGGTAAGCACCGCTCTTCTCTTCTATGGGTCGGTTTGTTGGAGGGAAGGAGGAGATTTAGGATTTATAAATCCCACCTGTTCCTTGGCACAAAGTCAACGTGGCCTCCGTTTGAGGGGTGTGGATATTTGCTGTTTGCTTATGCTGCATTTTGGTGTTTCATCAACTGCGTTTTTGGTAGATGGCAATGCACTTTGGCAACCGAACAAAGAACAGTGTTCTGCAGAAACCCTCTGTCTTGCTTTGTGCCATGGAGTGAGCTGTCAGGTTCTAAGCCATTGCCGTTTTGTTTCAATTTGCCAAAGGTTAGCTTGGAAAATGGAGAATCTGAAACAAAATGCACTTTCTAGTTTTTATTATTATTATTATTATTATTATTATTATTGTTATTATTCATATCAGGGCAACATCCACTTTGTAAAATGCTTTTGTACATTTTGTACCAAAAAAAAGCCCATTGAACAGTCTATCAAGGCCTGTAATGAATGGGGTAGCGCTGCTGGCAAAACTATTGCAGATGTTCTAGATGAACAGTAGGACATTGATAAGCAAAACAATGATGTTTCTTTGTTGTGAGCCCAACAGATTTAGCCTTTAGGAATGAATATAAGTTAGAGTAAAGCTTTCTTTGAACATTTCCTGCTTATTGTTAGGTAGGCAGCTATTGGCAATCTGGCTGATTGGTTCTTTTATTGAAGTACGTTCCTTGCAAGAGGAAATCAATGCAAAGTTAATAGAGCAGCTGGACGCTGCAGTCGCGAAGGCCAGCAGCTAAACCACCACTGATTTCAGTGGGAGCGGAGTGAGGTTGCTGCATGTATTACTGCAAATATAGGATGTTCTTGTGCATGAAGTACAGACCTGATGTTCACATATATTCACTGCTGCTGTGGTCTCCAGGCAATTGCATGCGCGGTTTGATCCTGTGGATGTGCAGTTATGTGCTTTGTGAGCACCCAGTGCCTTGGGATATGTCCTGCAGTTGCTCACCTAGAGTTGTGAAATAGTGCCCATGACAGTTTTGTTTTCTTGAACTTAAGCACTGAGTGCCCTGTGACTGTATCATATATGGTCTTCATTGCTGTGTTTGTGGGCAGAATTTGGTTTTCTCCATTTGGTTTTCTCCATTAGTCTGTGTTTGAAATTTGGTTGATATAGCATTGGTGCCATCACAGCAAAATCTGGGGAGTTTTTACTGGCCCTGCTGTCTGAAGTGGAATTTATTGGATTTTGACAGTGAACTTGATTCAGGAGATTTGCTGGACCTGCGAGAAAACGGCTAAGTAAAATTCGGGGAATGGGGCATGATAACAAAGCAAGGTAATCTTTCCGATAGTAAAAATGAATGCTGTGGTTTAAAGTAGTTTTAATACAAGAAGCGGAGAGATTATTCCACGTTTCTAAGAATACTTGGTACAAACCTTGTAAAAGTAATAAAGAAGAAAGGATATTGAAGTTAAAGCTAGCAAACTTCAGAGCTGAGCCGAAGTCCACTTAAATGAACTCCCCAAGTGGACGGCAAAATTAATTTCACTGGGTTTTGAATCAGGCCAGTAACATCTAACTATAGCATCGCTCACAAGGGACGTGCCAAGAGGAGCCATTAGGCGGAACAGCATCAAGTTAATACTGGAATTCCAGGGTTCTGCTTGGTTGACTGGATCATCCTGGATTGATTTCAACTAGAGATTAATTTATCAATTGTACCACCCAAGTCAGGCCAGGCGAGATCGGTCACATCAAGTCTCTTTACTGACCTCAGTGAGTTTATATTAGTTAGAAGTATGACTTGGAGGATTGTGATTTACTTTAGGACTTTGCAAAACATTTCACTCGGAAATGTTCAGGACTTGAATTGAAAAGCCACTTTGTTTGCTGCTGGGGAAAAGTGACTCAGAACAAAACAAAAGCCATATTTTCCCTAACTAGAAAGTTTATTTTTGTGCTTTACAGTATTAAAAGAAAGCAAACCCAAAGGATTAGAGAGGCCTTACTCTCAAATCCCTTTTATCCAGAAAGCTATTCCAAGATACAGTGAGCCGTTGGGTCTTGCTGTGATTTTTCATGGGTAGATAACGGAGATGCTGGCCCCCCAGCAGGGCTCGCCGTGGGTGCCCAGCACTGCCGCTGGTGCACAGGCTCTTAGGCAACCCCTGTTTCAGTGTCTCTCGCTTCCCTTCTGTCTTCTCCCCTTCCCCCATCTTCCTCCTCGCTCCTCTTTGTTCTTCTTTCTCCATATTTCTGCTGACAGTCCAGCTTCCGTCCCTTTCCGCAGTTGTGATCTCCTCTTGTCAACTCTCGCCCTCTGCCTTCGTGGTTAATGCGCAGCCGTGGTTTTCTGGACTTTGCTTCTATTCTGAGCTTTGCCACCAACTTCTTGAGGGGCCTGGGACAAGCCCCCTTCCATCGGTTCCTCATTCCGAAGCTCTCGCCCCTCAGGGCGGGTATGGTGTCCCAGTCTTTGAGCTGTCCTAGAAGTGACCAGAGAACATCTCATAATTATCACAGTTGCTGTTTCACTTTGCCTCTTCCAGCTTCTTGCTGCTGCTGCTGACAGGACCCTTCATTAATTTCTTATCTTCCTTGCTGTGCAAAAGGAGTATTTGTGCTTCTGGAGACCATGGTTTCTTCTTTGCTCAGAGCCTCCACTGCTCTATGCGGCACATAAAACGGGGGACCTGCCATGTCTTTTCTTGGAAGGAGACGTTTGCCCCCATTCTCATCTTGCTGGTGCTACCTCAGAGCAAGAGGTGCCCGGCCCAGCTGCTGCAGCCCCCTTACAACTTCTCAGCTCTCCCCTCCCAGGCAGAATAACAACACCCGTGGTTTCTAGAAGGAATGCTCTAGCTATAAAGTCCTAGAGCTTGGGTTTGGAAATTCAGCTATTAGGGAGGCTGATGAAGGTTAGACATCACCACATATAGGTATACCTTCATATACATCCTCCTCCATATTTCTCTGTAAAAAATATATATTTATCTGTAAATTTTTGGTATAAAATTGTGTAAAGGTGAATCCCCAGAGGAAGGGACTATTCATGAAAAATTGGCAGAGAAACCTTTGTTACACATCTGCCTCAGAGATTAATTACTATTGGGAATACTTTGGGAGTGAAGATGAACCACGGTCAGGAGATCCTTCAGGAGGCATCAGCTGTCCAGTCTAATGCTGGCAAACAAGGAATAGCTTTAAATGGAAGTGAAAGCCTTAGGGTGAGAGAGTGCTCAGCACGTTTCAGCTGAGCCCTTATCTTAGTACTAATCATAACCAAAACCACCCACAATGGTAAAAGTTACACAAACAACCACAGAAATATGTTGACAAATAGAATTTAGTTCTTCCAGGACCTTCAGAGCAATCGGCTCAGCTCTTTAAAGCACAAACTCAGCCCAAAATTTAGTTATTTGCGGCGCCATCCAAAATCCCGTAGTGGGTCAGGATTGAGAGGGGGACCCAGGGCTTGGCTGTGCCCGGGGTGGCCGCGCTCGCACTGCGGAGATGGGGGTCCCTGTGCAGCCCTGGGGTCCCTGTGCAGCCCTGTGGGTCCCTGTGCAGCCCGGGGAGTCCCTGTGCAGCCCCGGGGGGTCCCTGTGCAGCCCTGGGGGGTCCCTGTGCATCCCTTGGGGGACCCTGNGGTCCCTGTGCAGCCCCAGGGGGTCCCTGTGCAGCCCCAGGGTCCCTGTGCAGCCCCGTGGGTCCCTGTGCAGCCTTGGGGGTCCCTGTGCAGCCTCGTGGGTCCCTGTGCAGCCCCGGGGACGCCGCTCAGCTGCCCTGTGCTGTCGTTCCCTTCTGTGGCACAGAGGTACGAGCGTCGTGTGATGAGCAACAGGAGGAGAAGTGCATCGCAGACTAAAGCACTCAGATGCCGCGTGATCTAGAAGTGCCTTGTAGACATTGAGTGTCAAGTATGGTGTTAGGCTTTTTCCATATACAATTAATGGATGCGTAGCTGTTGCCTTGAATATTATCAACCTACCTGCCTTAGGTTTAGTTCTTTTTGGTTTAGCTGTCACGTTATGTGCTTTTTACTTTACAAAAGAAAAAAAAAAGATTCAAGTAGTGACTATCTAACCACATCTGGCACTCAGGACTGTCGGATACAGCAGCTCTAAATTATTTTTGGTGCACCAGTAATCTTTAACGGGGAGGAGAGAAGCAAGGCAGATGCTCGTGTAGTGGTTTATCAGACTGCCGATCAGCAGAGATGTTCTGTAGTGAACTCGTGTATTTCACAGAAAATTTAAGGCACAGCAGATATTTCTTTAGAAAATGGATCACAGGGTGTAAAATGTGGTGTTTGTAAATCCCCCAACACTTTCAATCACCTTCACTACGAGCATTGTGTTAATTCGTGCAGTTTTGCTCCCCACCGCAGGAACCATTGCCCTAACTGTGGGTCTCATCAAAGACCATTTGCAGTATGTTAGGCCCTTACGTTTTCTTTTTGTGTTCTTTCATTCAATAGCAAGAAAATCCAGTCTGAATGAAATTCAAATCCTTTCTTTCTTCCATGTTCGGGAAGAACCTTTCTTTTCTGAGCAGCTTTTTCTCTTCGGGCCGGCAGCTGTAAGGCACCAGCCTGGGCAGGGTGTATCTCCAGGAAACCCCGGGTCTCCAGAACTACTGTGTCAGCCCTGAGCAAGCGGCAGCCGGGACTGAGCCCTTTCCTGCCGGCTCTCTTGCTGCTGTCCCCGCAGTGCGCATCCCGCTCTGCACCCACGCCGGTCCCGCCTGGTCCGTGGGGAGCCCCATGTGCGTGCGCAGTGGAGGGAGGGGGTCAGTACAGCCAGGAGGGGACACAGGGACCCCCCCAGTCAGCGCGGTCCGTAGGGCTGTGGCTCGGGAGCCACACGTTGTGAGCATCCTGCTCGCCCTCCGCAGCCCCTGCTCGGCGGATGGAGGAGAGGGTGGCGCGAAGCCAGCGCTCTCAGCTTGCTGCCAGCGGGGGTTTCCCTGTGCCGCGAACCCAGCCGCACCGGGGAGCTCTTTTAAGCCCTCGGTGCATCAGAGCGGTGGAGCTGCACTGGCAGGGCCGGGGGCCCGGCCGTCTCCCTGGCTGTGGAGGAGCTGCTTTTCTCCCTTAACACCGTATTGACTTCGTCTGCAGAAGTCACAGAGGATGGTGGCTTCAGGAGTAATTTTAGTTTGGTTCGTAGTTGTTTTCTGCGTGTGTCCACGCTCAGAGTAAAATAGCAATACGGGGCAGGAGGGAAGATGTTCCTGTTTCCTAGAATTTTAGATAGGAGTGAGTTCGAATGTTGCAAATGGGCTGTGGTTCAGTTAGAGCAACAATTTGCATCAAAAAAAGCCGCGCGCTGTTTTTAATTAGAACTCCTTTTCGTGGAAGGTGTGGTCATTTTTGTTCAGGCAGAGTTTGACTAAGAGTGAAGCATGTACGTTCTCTAAGACATTTTGCTCAAACACTCTAGCAAATCTATGTATTCGTCAGCCTCATTCTTGAAGCTCTGACTCACTATATTCCAGGTTTTCGGTTCTCTCCTGGGACCTTACAGCATTCTGTGAGTACACTACATGCTTTATTTTTGGATCACTGCTATTGTGGTTTTGTGTCACATTAGTGTCTAAGTGCCCCCGTCAAATGCCAGAGTGTTGCTTTTCTAGAGGCAATACGAAAAGAGAACAAGAAGGTGGTTCTGCTCCCAAAAGTCTGTAGTCGGCTGGCAGGAAGGTCTTCTGGGTTGTGTCTGAGCTTGGCCTTTCAGCAGAGTATTTAACTTCCCTGTACCTCAGTTTACCATTATTAAAAGGAACACTTAGGAATTTAAATCATTCGTGTTATTAAAACTCACATGGATTCTCAGAAAAAAAAGAAAAGCTGCATACCTGAATAAGAATTAAGTATTGGTATTGTTATGGCAGGCTGGCATCTTATGTTCTTCTTCACCTCTAGAAACAATTAGCAATTTGAAAACTGAGACAAATCCAGTCCCTTTCCAGGACAGCTCTTTCCCCAGCAGTCTGTCTCAGCAGCACAACTAAACAAAGCAAGAAAAAGAAAAACCCATACATCTAAAATCAGCAGCGGAGGAAGGAAGAAAATGAATCAAGTGATTAAAACCATAGTTCCACTGGCACCTCTTTGTTCTCCAGCTCAGGAATCTTTAATTGGTGCAGTAAGTGCCCACAGGCAAGTTGTGTTACAAAGCGTTTCCTGTTCAAAAGAACATGCAGAGTCCATTAGGAGACCACGGGCACGGCGGCCAAGAGCCGGCGCTGCAGGACGGGTACGTGGGCGCCCTCTCCGTGCCGCGGTGGGCAGGGTCCCACCACCATCTGATGCACCAAGGCAATAAACCCCAATTCTAGCGATTTGCTGGTGGAAGGCATGGCACCGTCCGAAGGCCAAACTAGGGGGCTGTTATCAGCAGAAAGCACTCGGTTTTCGGAAGGCATCAAGCAATTTTCAGTTATAGTTTTGAAATACTGGCAAAGAGTTACTTGAAAAAAAGAACTTGTTCATACAGTTGGGAATTGAAAGCTTCTAAACCACAATAAAGTCCTTTCCCAGACTTGCTGTCCATTTACTCCACGCTCATGGCATTCCTTAGGCGGTCTGAATCACAGACAGCAGACAGCTCTTATAAAGACGACCATAGACACCCATCTGTTGGAAGACATCTGCCAAAATAGACCATACATTTACTTTTATTCCTGCGATCCACTTTCAGTTTAAAGGGATAACAAGAATAACATTTTTCAGTCGAGTGACACTATCCATCCAGTGCAGAGAAATGGTAATGGATTAGAGGAATCCCCCCGCAGCAAGGAGACAAGCTTTCCTCCAGCTCTTACAGATGGGTGAAGGGGGGCTCGGAGCTTTTAAATGAGTTGCCCCAGCTGATGCAAGAAGTTGGCTGGGTGTCCCCCCCGGGCCCCCAGCTGCATCCCTCGCACAGATGGGGGCACCAGGGGCACGGGAAGCTGCTGTGCGGGCGTGCAGGGGCTCGGCAGCGCTGGCTGTGCCGGCCCTTGGTAAAACACATCGCACGGAAGGCAGGAGTTGGCAGAGCTACTCTCTCCCTTTGCTGTCTCTCCGCCACACTCATTCCTTTCGCACTGTATGTGCGAAAGAATATTACCTGCTTTCTAGAAGTGAACGATTGATTGCTGGCGAGTAATGCGCTCCCTGTCACCAGGAACAGATGTGTCTGTTAGAAACACCCTGATTTCTTAGGGCGAAGTCTGGAGACAGAGCAAAACTGTCGTGTGAGCAAGTACAGGATGGAAGGAAAATGAATCAGCGGTCTTCCTGCCAGCCAGGGGTGACATTAATGCAGAAATTCTTTCAGTTCAGTCAAAATCGTAACTGTTTTGACAACAGTTTTTAAAAATGGGGGATTTGGAGATGAGAAGCAAGAGATGTGTGGATAGGAAATGTCTTATAACAAAACTGCAAAGCAAGAAAGGGAGTTAACTCCTTCTAGAGCTAAATTCACCCTTTTGCATTGAGCCAGAGAAGCGCTCTCTGGGAAACCTTCAGCAAGGCTTGTTTTACACTTAGGCAGCTCACCACGTAACTATGCTGGTTAAGGTGGTTGGTGGCGGTTTTTTATTATTTATTTTTTATTTCTTTTTTTATTTTGCTAACACAGCTATTACGGTAAAAGCCCTCGTACAGACACAGCTCTGTTGGTGTCGGAACACTGGACTCAGCACATCTCCTGCCAAGCCGGGGAGCCACCAGCAGCTGCTTCACTGAGGGGTTTTTGTGCGGGGTGCCGATGTGGGCAGTGCCAGGAGGGTTCCTGCCGGCAGAGCCGGTGCCGTCAGGCTGGCTGAACTTGTGGAGGTGGCTACAGCCTGTGCAATAGAAGGGGTTTTCACACGGGCAATAACTGCGTGAGCTCAGCCTGCTTGCTGTGTGTGTTGACCACCTCAGAATGAATCCTTGTGTTAATAACTTCCAGCAAAGATGATGCAATGGGCTGGATTCATTTATTAGATGCTTTGCTGAGGGGAGTTGTACCCTCCCTGACGACTATGTAAGGAACACGTAGCTAGGCATGTATTTGTTATCCTGTTATCTCATCTTTAAAATTAGCACGATGTAATTGAATAAGTATAAGCAGTGAACTGGCTTACATCCACATGGAAGCTCGAAGCTCTGGCTAATTCTTTGCAGTTTCATTTGGAGTCTTGGGATATTTAGAGTGATTTGAAAGTCCCTGTGCAGGTGACTGCAGCAAAATACGAGAGTTATTTTTTTCTTAGTGATCTTTTCAAGTCCAATCCAAGAAAAACCGAAACATTAAAAGTACGATCCTCAGTGTTTTGGTCTTTCCAAATCCAGGCAGACAAAAAAATGACAGAACTTTGGGGGCAGGGGTTTGATTCCATAATGTTAAAACAAATCTCGTGGTTATTAGAGGCCTGACTCATGAACCCTGAATGCCTGGATTTGGCATTGCTGCTCTTCACAGTTTCGTTTGTTACGAATTGTGTTAATGTTAGGAATGTGCGAAGGTGGGAGAAGGGTAGGGATCTTTTCTCCCCTTGAAGTGTAATATAACACGTGGAAGGACTCAGCTCCTCCCAACAAGGCAGCTTGAGCCGTTTTTGAACGGCGCTTCTGAAGTCTTGCAAGCAGCTGCAAGAGCCCCGCTGCTTTGAAAAGTTTGGACAACATCTGCACATTTCTTTAACTATTGTGAAATAGAATGCCTGGCAAGAATAACCATCTTAAAGATATACAGTCTGTTTACGGTGCAAACTGACAGCCAGTTATAAAGTCTTCTACTGTAGAATATGTCTAAGTTCTTAGCATTATTCACACAATAACTTTTTCAGTGAGGGTCACATCCTGCCAGGCAGCGTGGATAGTTGATGGGGGACTTTTTGTCTGTATAGATCTTTTCTCTCTAAAGAATGAAGACCTATAGGTGACTGATTTAAAATCCATTTTTCTTCCACCTGCTTTTCGTACTTTGTTTCTTATGAAAATATAATTATTGTTATTTATAAATCCCTAGCCATTTTTAGATAAAAATTTGAGGATGAATCATCTGAATTTCCCATCAAAGTTAGGTTTTTTTATGAGAGCTGTAAGCAGTGAGAGCCAATGATCTGCTCAGCAGAAGCTGGTATGGCTTACACTCCCTGGTCATTTCATAGTGCTGCTTACTCACCGGTTCCAAGAGCCTTCTGTGCTCTAATTTGGATTCAGTATGTTTTTAGAGGAATTTTAAAAGCAGACTGGACAAACGTACAAGAAGACAATCATGCATTGGCTATGAGAGGTGCTATATGACCTAATAGGTCAGTCCTGCTTCTCTGATTTGAAAAACAAGCAGCGTATTTATAGTCGTGCCAGCAGGAAAGTCAGAGGTAGGGGAAGGGGAGCAAATACTCAAAGACCACAAAACTCCCCAGCATATTAGCTCCTAATTTGAATTTTCAACTGGCTGCTGCCTTTCACGCTCTTTCTCCTTTTGTAACGTAACTTTCTCTAAATTTACCAAGAAAAAAACAGAGGAAGGTAAAAGCCAACTAAAATGCATAAACAATGCGGTTGTGTCTGAATCATCACTCCAAGTCTCCATGCTTCAATTTTGCAAGCACAAAAATCTGGGCGTATATCCAGCTGCGAATTTCACAGATGGATCCTCTCTCTAAAAGGGTCTGCACAAAAACCCTAAAAGCAAGTGCTCCTGACTTTGCAGACATTCATATTCTCCAGTTTAGGTGTGTGTCTGTAAGAAATACTGCAGGCTGCTTGGCAATTCGAACTCTGATCCCTCTATGTTCACGTGACTAATGGTCTGATAACAATGACTTTGAAAACTTAGTCTTGAGTTGGATTTAAGCAGTGTTAGGTATAAAAGAGTTAAATCTTCAGCTACTGTTAACTGGAGTAAACCCAGGGAGGATCAAAGGGCTTCAGCAGTGATGCCCGTGTGACTCAGCAGAGCAACACTCACTGACTGGGTGAGAAACCCGCCCGATACTCTCCACCTTCCCGCAGGTCCTCCTGTCCTTTTGTGGGTTTTTAATTTGGAACCTTTGCACTCCAAAACACGGGCTATGCGCTGCCCTCAGCTGAACAAACACGAAATTGTAGTTGCACTGGATTTAGTGAGAAAAGCCTTAGTGACTTCTGCCTGCGGACGCTGAAGTGAGCGGTGGGGTTGCGTATGAGGGAGAGTTTTTGCACGTGGGTAATTGTCAGGTGTGGAAGTAAAGGTTGAAGCAGACTGTGTGCCAGACCTGTTTGTGCACCGGAGCAGCGTGCACTGCGTGGCCAAAAACCCGTGGGGTCCTGCAGAAGCAGCCAGGTGACACCACAGCAGTGACAGCGCAGTTTGGTCCTTTCTCGGTGCTTATGTGCTGACTGGTTCCACCTTTGTGCAAGGACTCTGAATCTCTGATTTTAACATGCAGAGAAGAATCTGGGCCAGGGCGACAGCAGCAGTGAATTAGAGGAGTGTGAGTTTTGCAATCATTGCCTGTGATCATCTCTGCCAGGGGAGCCTAGTCAAAGATTCCCAAATTGTGGTGTGGTTTGGTTTGGTTTCTTAATGAAGAATGACTTCATCATCCGTGAATGAATCGAGTCAAATGTAGGACAAATAGTGAGACACATGAATGACTCTTATGACATTTTCAATGTCTCAATCGGTGCTGGTTTATTTAGGTGGTTTCTAAGTTTCTTTGGAAAGTGTGAGAATGACTAAATGAAGGGGGTGCCGCTTCAGAAGTATGGGAGTCAATGGTGAAAGTATTGTGACAGAAGAACGTCCCTGGGTTACAGACCTGTCATTATGAGCAACACAGCGTTGGTTATTTTGTAAGGGCTCAGTTCCAGGAGACTCCACAGCACAGGGCCAGAGGCAGCTGGATGAGGTACCAGACACTGCGTACCCTTTACGGGCAGATACCTCCCGCTGCTCGCGCTGGGTCGGCATCAGCCCCTTTGGGTTTCTGATTCTTAGCGGGAGGCAGCAGGACTGTTCTCTGCACGTGTCTGGTGAAGGTCCCAGCTTTGAAAGGCCTGCGGTACCTGCGCTTCCGTCGCCTTTCACAGGGCTGACAGAGCCACTTAAAAATGAGGCCCAGCATTTCCGTAGGTAAATTGTCACCGACCTAGGAAGCTGTCCTTAGGACTTGGGGAAATCCCCCAGTTCAAGTCACTGGTTATGAATTAACTATAATTTTGTACAAATTGATGCTTGCAAAGGCTGGAAATAGTCTTCGAACACTGGTCATTCTGGGCATTGGGCAGGCCCGGTGGCCAAACTGTCTTGGTTAAAACCAGAAATGAGGCAAATCAGAGGAGGACTTTTAGCAGCTGTATTTTTTAATTACTTTGTGTTTTGTGAGTCTTTTTTCCTTAAAATTACATTTAATTTTTTCTTATCTGGTTTCTTCTTCACACCTATTAATTTCCTTTGAGTGAGGTGGTGTTTTCTTCCTTGGAAAGCATCCCAAACTCCTGATTTCCAGCAGGCAAACCCTAGGGTGAGATTTTCAGCTAGGGAGGCTGGGTTACGTGAGTGCTCTTCTCCTGAGGTCATTCTGCAGCTTCCTGCCTTCAAATAACTTCTACTATGTTTTCAGATATTTTTTCTTTTTAAAAAATGCCATTGATTTTAATACAGATTTTTCTTCAGTGTAAATTTCACAGGCTATCACTAAAATAAAAAGCACACAAAACTATTATTACGTCTGTTTTAGAAATTAATGTCTGTGGACCTTTGTTTTACACTTGATCACATTTCATAGCTCTTCCCATCTTTAAGACTAGTGCGAGTTTTAGGTCAAGATTAAGACTTCCCAAAAATTCAGGCTGTTCTGATAGCAGTCTTGGTTTAGATGTAGCATTAAATGCTCCTCTAGATTTTTCTGTCATGCAGAAAAACATCTCTGCTTTTCAGAAACCGCTGCTGAGTGCAAGTGTCTCTGCAGAACGGCTGTGAGAAACATCTCCCGTGTGTGACATTCCAGTGCAGATTTTGCTCTCGGGGAGCGTGTCCCAGCCATGCAAGTAATCTAGCCCTTAATTACAGTTAGACTCTAATATTTACTAGCATTTCGGCAGATTGTGGTCAATATAGCAAGGCGTTCATTTCCTCCTGTGTGCGCAGCGAGGGATGCACACGGTTGATGGCTGGTTTATTGCAGGAAGCTGGTGCTGGCGCACGCAGACACACTGTGCTGAGCCCGGCTCAGCTGGGCAGGATCAGAGCCCGGGGAACGAGAGGGATTAGCCAAGGGCAGCCTCTCCCCAGCCTCTGCAGCTGAGGTAACGTGCATCGTGCCACACGGACCAAAACTTGTTGGGGATTTTTCTGTTTGAGATGTGCGCTGCGTTCAGCCGACAGGCAGATGCACGAGTTATCAGGGGAGTCCCTGTCTGTGGCACCCGGACAAAAATGCTTTGGCAGACAAATAAGCGAGGAAATTAATTTTCTTGTCTTTAGAAAACAGTGCGCGCCATCACGCCTGGATAGATCGAATTTGTTATGATAGCAAAACAAGTTCTATGGAAACCATTGTGAACCCTGGAGTGAGGCTGCCCAGGAGAGTTGGGGAAAGCCGCTTTTGTTTGTTGTGCTTGGCATCGTTTTGCTCTGGATGAAGATGCTTTAATTTTGTGGGGAGACCCAAGAGAGCATTCCTCCTTTTCCATACCAGAAAGGCTTCCAAGCTGGCATAAAAGTCCCCTCTTTCCAGCTGCTCCTTTCCAAACACACTGGGCCTCCTAAAGATAGTCTTTACAGTGGCTGGGGCTGGTGGAAAACATGAAGCCTGCATGGATTAGCAGAGGAATTCATTTGGGCTGACGAATTGGGTTTCCCTCTATAAACAGCACTAGTGTTTTCATCCTCTGGACAGCACAGCAAACTTCACGTCCTCTTGCTCCTCGCCCCTCCTCTCCCGCACTGTGAAAAACGCCGGCGTCCAGGCCGAGCCGTGGCAAAAGACACTGAGGTTTGCTTGTGGGGCATGGAAAACAGCACGTGTTCCGAGAGGTGGTGTCAGCCGTCTCCCTCCTCACACAGGTTTTTTCTAACCATTTAAAGAGGTGGCGGGGTTATTTTGTGTTTTTCAGTTTATTTTTCTTTCTAGGTAAAAGGGAAATTAAAGTTATCCACTGGTTTAGTGACCTTACAAGCAGCCCAAACTATATATTTTCTTTTCTTCTCTTCTTCGTTTAACTTCAGCTAAAATGCGCTCATCATTTGCAGAAGTCAGGGATTCTCTAGAGAGGATTTTGTCTGCCCCTTTCCCCCAGAGCTTTAGGCGTGCACAGACTGGGTTGCAGGAGCACAGCTCCGCGCTGCATCCCCGCATCGCTGCATCCCCGCATTGCTGCATCCCTGCATTGACACATTGCTGCATTGCCGCATTGCTGCATCACTGCCTCGGGGGACTGTCCTGCCCCTGCCAGGGAAGCACTGAATGTCTCTGCTGCAGCAAATATACTTCTGCATTGCTTATGCTTTCTTTTATAGCTTACTTGGTAAACAGTATCATCAGGGGTTATTAATTACCCAGCATTGCTTCCATCATTGCTCGGGAGGAAAAAGATATGTAAAGACCAAATACAGGCTAAATTTAGTGGTGGTTTGCATTTACCTGCCTATTCAGTAATGGATTATCTTGTCTGTGTCACTGAGTAACCAAGCATGGAATAAGAGTTGTGTGGACAAATACTGGGGACTTGGGATTCGGCTGTCAAATGGAAGAATTATTTAAATAACAAAGCCCTGCCCCTTAACTTTACTTAATCACCATGTTTTCACATGTATAACTGACACCTCATTAAAAGTTTGTTCCTTGGAAATGTCTCAGCAAGCCCCCTCCTCCTGGTAACAGGCAGCAGCCTCTCCTGCCCTTTCAAGGCACTCTGGGCCCAGCCGGTCCCCACCTCTGTTCGGGGTGTCTGCTCTGGATAGGGGAAAGAAGAGGGGGTTGTCGTGGCCTCGAGAGAGAGCAGGCAACTGAAATGGGCCTGGGAGAAGCCTCCTGGAAAGGTACAGGGGTAAAGGCATTACCCTCATGTATAACCTGCCCTGTTGCTGAATCGCAGTCTTTTTATAGAGAACAGATCATACTCGTGACAATATGGGATTTAAAAAAACAAACTCCAAAAAAATCAGGAAACATGAAAGTGGATAGCAATGCCATAGTGTTTTGGGAGTTTATCAATTTACGGTGTATCTATTACAGTGCAGTTCACCTTGTAAGCATTGCCATGTGTTCAGAAGTCGGGGTCAGGATGCTGTTTGCTGCAACTGAAGTATTTTCTGTGCCACATCATTTGATGCAGACACCTATTTGTGCATTTCCTGACCAGCACACTCTCATCTGGTGTGGTTGTGCTGGAGTTAAGCATCGTTCCCCTTGGGGTGATGAGGAGGCTGCCCAGGGGGACCCGCAGGGTGCTCCCGGGAGGGGAGGTGCAGGCCAGGACACGGCCTTTCATGTGTAGTTGCTTTAAGCAGCCTCGCTGGCTGCCAAGGGGTTTGCAGCTGGAGCATCAGCCGCACTGAACCACATGAGGAAAACAAAACCCAGCAGAATTCCAAAATACTTAACAGCTGGATGCAGATGACGTTTCTGAATCAAGAAAAAAAAAAAAAGCAAGCCCAACCAAACCAGCCACTCTTGTGCTGCTCTCTGTCCCCCTCGATGCTGTTCGCCAGCAGCAGGGCCGTGCTGGGAGCCTCCCACAACCAGGTGGAGAAGAAATGCAGCTGGGGGATGTTTCTGGGGGACCTAACACGGGCGATGGGAAGGGGCAGGGTGCCCGCTGGAGCTGGTCGCCCCCTTGAACCATAGAACTTGCCTCCCTTTGCAGCCACAAGGCTGCAGCCCTCTCTATCCTGATCATCTGTCAGGTCTCAGCCAGGGTCAGCAGTGATCAGACCCTCTCTGGAGACTCTGCTGGCTGTCACTGTTAACTGTGGTGATTCCCAGCCCAAATATAAACCGCGCTATTATTTTTCGTGTTGATTACAGTCATGTCAAGGAGGCTCCCAGGGAGGAAAGCCCCATCGTGTGACCTGTGCCGCAGCCGGGGCAGAGCGCTCCCACCGTGCCGGGTCCCTCAGGGGTGCTGATGAGAGCTTGGCCGTGATACAGGACTGATCTCTGCTTGACGGGCTTCTCCAAAGGCCACTGGTCACTGTCAGCACAAAATGGGAGAGTTTTCAGTTCTGCGGTGCTCCTTCTGCCCTCTCCCAGCGCCCACTGTGGCATGAGCCTGCTCTGGAGTCACCCGCGGCTTAACCACCCACTTAAACTTGAGTGCATTTCAGCTCCTTGGTTGAAAAGGAGGAAGACCCACCTTCTTGGGTAGTTTAACTTTTCCCGCCAGTTTCTGTTGTAGGACATCCTCTCTTGGTGTTCCCCAACACTTGTTCCATCTTGTCCGTCAGGGAAGCGTTGGGTACGGGTTAGGCCGGATTCTGAGAGATGCTGCATGCTTGTCTCTGTGGTTTTGATTTTTTTTTTAAGTGGCTAGATGTCTAATCCATAGTGATTTAGCTGAGAGTTAGCTACTGAAATACCTTTAAAAATCTGGCCTTGCAGAAGATACCTGGTGGCTTCATACGGATTCATTATGCTGTGGGTGTTAGGTGGGGCATTTTTTTTGTGTTGGCAGTCACTCTCCTTCCAAGACCGCTCAGAAGGAGCTATGGTGATCTTGGCCTTCAACTTTGCTCCTCCTGTGTCTTCCAGCTGTCTGTGGCTAGTTCCCCAAGAGCAGGACAAACACTATTCCCATTCAGTCCACGTTCCTAGCTGAGGGGACAGCCTGCCAATTGCTTCTGAATGTGTTCTGTAGTCAGATGAGATCATATCAAACGTAAGCAAGTTTTAACTTTATTTTAGGCAAGAGGGTGTTTTATCATGATGTGGTTCCAAAGCCTTCGTTGTTTGATTGGAATTCACCCAGGAAGTGTAGCAATGGATGGTTAAATGCAAACTAATAGGTTCAATATGAGTTGCAAATGTGGAGCTCGTGAGCTGGCTGTGCAAACTCGTGTATAAAGAGAATGTTGTCATACAGCTGATGAGAACTTGGGAGTGATGAGGATGGTCTTGCTAGGTACTTGCAGCATCTTGTAGCAAGCCCGGAGATGCTGCAATGAGCTTGGTGCTTTGCCTCCTGCCTGGGTTGCATGGGGATACACGCAGCGCTCAGACCTCACAGCTGGAAAATTTGGGATGGCTCATCATTCAGTCCTGGGAAGGTTTCCCTGGGCAGTCTCTTTGGGTGGTTGTTCCTGTGTCTTGATCTGGAATTGGGATGGGAGGTCTGCAAATAATTGAGGGCTAATTTCTGAACAAATGTAGGTTATTGCTGTTGTGGTGAGGTTGGGAATTGCCCAACCTCAATAGCACTGGCTGAACTTCAGCTAAAGATAGTCACCTCAGCAGCTATTGAACATCGGGGAGCTCGGTTCCATTGCTGGTAATTTCTACCTCCTCTCCTCTGCTCCTCTCCTTCTTTCCTTTTTTTTTTCTGTTTTTTTTTCTGGAGCAAAAGTTTTCTTGTTGGTGCCATTGACTCAAATTGAAAGTTTGAAGTCTTTGGATGATGCATACACCTTTTTCTTATTCTCTCAAACTATTTACTGTCAGACATTCCTGGCCTTCTTGAGGTGAGATGCAAAGTCAATTGCAGTATCTGCACCCCGTAGTCTTTTGCACTCTTTTTTTCTCATTATAGGTGTCTCTTATAATTAGCTCTCTCTTTCAGTTCATAATAATCTCTGATTGATACATGTACTCCATAGCATTATGTAGTATTTTTATTATTACATTATCTTATGTTAGAAACCCATGCACAGATGAGAACTTCATTGTGGCAGATGCTGTGTTGACTCCAAAGGAAAAAAAAAAAAAAGCAGTTCCTGCCTCAAAGAACTTACAGTCAAAGTGCAGAATAACAGCAAACAGATGGATGTGGGCAGACACGCAGTGCCTTGTATGTGGCACCTCCTCGACATTGTTACATGTGAATTGTAACACTCTGTCAATACCACTTAAATATTTAATGGTCTGGATTCTTTCCAGCTAACTTGGGACTCATAGCTGTTGGGTTGGGTGCTCGGCTGTCCTGGGCTCCCATTGCCAAGCGGTGCCCGTCCCTTTCTGTGGCCTGCAGGGGCAGGTCCTGATAGCAGGGCTCCTAAAACAGCTCCTAAACCAGCGCTCGCCACTCAGTGCCTGGCGCAAAGCGGGGAAGAATCTGGCCCAAACATTCGTTTGCTGAGGGATGTGGAGTCATGATAGAAAAATAATCTGTGCAAAAGTGATTTCATGTGTTCCCATGCTCGGTGTTTTTCATTAGGAACAGTGTGCCTACTGCCCATAATCCTCTTTAAAATAAGGCACATAAGAAACACATGCCTCCTTTGCGCTGGCTGTTCCGAAGTTGTTTGTGAAAGCAGAGTAATTGCAAGCAGAAGGTTATGTGCATGCCTGTTCTGGAGAGCTTGGTTTGTCTGGCAAAGCCGTTCCTCGGCCACTCGTGCGTCGTCCCCGTTACCCTGGGACAGGGGTTTTCTGCTGGCTGTTTTCCTGAGAGCCGGGCTCACAGTTCAGCTCAGGCACGTTCGGAGGGAAACCTGGTTTGCTGGAGAGGCCCAGGTTCTGCAAGAACCCACAAGCCCTGCAGCAGGGGTGCTCGCGGAGTCGAGACACAGCAGAAGATAAGATGCCAGAGAATTAGAGCCAGTAAATAGTTTTGTGGATTAATAGACATAAGCGCTAGTGCTCAAGGGAAGAAAATAGATTACATTATTGACTGTTCATCCCCTGCAAAACTGCCTGAAGGGAAGGGTAATATGGCTTGTTTCCCTTCATTAAATATTTGTTAAATGGTTTCTTTCCCCTGAATTAAATATTTGTCCCTGTAGTTCCTTTGTGACAGAAATAAAAAAGCAGCGGCATCACCTATTCTTGTTACTTTCAGCTAATCCTGAACATGCTGTAACTGTTCTTCGGTTCCTACCCCCCCAATTATTTCCTGTAAAAAATGACTTTCTCCTATCCATTCTCTTTGCTCTCTTTGTTTTTGAAGCACTTCGCTCAATGACTCATATCGCCTCTTAGTAAATAGGTTAAGTCTCGGAGAGCGATGAAACTGCAAACTGCCCTGTGAACAAATAGCGCTATCGTTTGTGTGCTTTTCCTGCCAGCAATTACTATTTTAGAGGCATTGTGGTATTTATTACCAATTTCATTAGCTTTTAAACTGTGAGGTGCAAGCTACCGTAGGAAAAAATCATCACCAACCTCCTTTGATTTTGCTGGTTTTGATCTAAAAGAAACGGCACTGCTTATCTCAGCAGTGATGTAGCAAATTCATGAGGTCCGAACCACACACAAAAATAGATACGAGCACAGATCGCCCTTGTGCTTTGCAGCAGCTGCTGCAGAGTTAGATCAGGAGTTCGGAGGGACAAAAGGAAGATTCTTGCCTTGTGTTTCTTAAGCTTCAGTCCATCAGCCTAAAGCTTCTGTACTGGTTTAGCCAAGTAATGTGGTTTAAAAAAATGAACTCCATCCACCGCTGGTGTAAGTTTTTGTATATTTATTTATTATGTGTGTGTCCTGCTTGGAATATTCTATTTGGTCTCATTGCATGTTAACTAAAACTAAATACAAACTTCATCTTTTCTCAGTAACTCGGTAACTATCAACTCGAGAGAGCCAACTGCATGACTCAAACACGTGTCCCTTCCCTCACAGTTTCAGCCAAAATTATCTGGCACCAGAGTACTGCAGAACGAAAGTCATATCTAAATATATGTGAGCAGAAAGAAAGTCAGTTAAAAAAAGACTTTGTTATGGAAAGCTACTACAAACCAAACCCACGGTGGCCTGGAGTTCCTCCTCACACCCAGGCTGATCTGGTTTTCCACTCTCAAGGTACGCTTCCCAAAGCGCCTGCCGACACTCGTGGGACTGCACAAAGCTGGCGCATCTTGTTGCGGCCCCTTTATGCCTTAGGTGTAGTGACTAAACGGACTTAGAGTGTGAGTGTTTATGTAGGAAGTAAATAGGATACTTATCGTCCTCTTAGCAAATTTAATAATGCACCCCGGGTTGATGGGGTGCCTGTTCCCGTTGTACTAATGAAGTGAATAAGATGCAGTTCCTCTAGGTTAAGGTGTTTTCACACCCTGCGGATGAGCTCCAAGGGGTTCCCACAGTGACACGCTGGAGCCCAGCGGGGCAGGAGGGACAGGGCACGGCGTTGCGCCCAAAGGGCGATTTCCAGGTTGCCAGCTGATGCAGATCCTTCCTCCAGTCAATGTGTAGGCAGGGTTTGCACCCATCTTAGAATCTGCTGGTAAAAATTGGTGACTAAATACTGAAACCCATCCAGCAAGCAGGAAATCACACTCTGTAGCAAAAATTGCTCTTTCTGTTGCTGTTCCAGCCAACAATCAGGGATGAAAAAGCTCGTGCATGCGTGTGCTGCAAATATCACGTAATCCCACTTTCCTGGTTCATGGGGAAGGTACCTAGAAAACACCTTGATTTTAAATAGATTCAAATGGAACCTGCTTAGCTTAAAATTCCTCCATTCGTCTCTACTTTAGGGCAACATTTCGCACCTGTTTCTCAAGGAGAATGTGTCGTTTGTAAGCAATGTAATTCTCCTATATATTGTGTGCATTTCAGATTTCAGTCCTCTTGCTATGGGGTCTCAATAAACTGGTCTTCCAGGGAATTAAACCACCAGTTAACACCCAGTTCTTTTCCTAGCTGATTAACTGTGTGAAAGTCCTCTGGCCATGGAAGTGTACTGATTTTTTTTTACTAATCACTTACAGTTTCAGGTGCAACTTATTACTGATTTACAAGATTGTAACCGTTTGTGTAACAAGGTGAAGTGAAGCATGGCAGAATAGGACAGGCATCCAAGAGCTCCATTCACGCAGGTAGCACAGAGAGAGCGGCACAGGTTTCACATCATCTCCGCTGCTGCGAGCTCTGTTTTCCTGCCCTTGTAACTGGGCATTTTGCTTTGCATCACTGTGGAGAGCTTGGCTGGAGGGAACTGCAGATTAACAACCTCTCTCTGAGGATAATGCGTGAATAAACAAAAGCAAAGGGCTGCTTGGCTAAAAGAAATTATTCCGGCTACCAACTGTCCGGGGATACCAGCCCCAGACTTGCTGCACAGTCAGTGGGGAGAACATCGGTGCAGCTTCTCCCAGGTGGTGCCCCCGTGTCTCCCAAACAGGGCATCCCCAGGGCTGAGGGATGCTCCTCGGTCTCCCGGCTTTAGATGCTATACCGCAAAGTCACGGGCTTTGAAGAACTCTCCTGTGTTGGCTCCGTTTCCCGATAGAAACACTTAGGACCTAATTTTTAGAGGTATTGACCACTCCAATGTTGACTGACATTTACAGGTTCAAAGGTTTTAGGCTGGTAACTGAAGTCGTTGCCTATTAGGATTTCTAGAGTGTCTAAGAGAGCTCAGCACCTCGTGGCTTTGGTATTTTGCGATCTAAACTGCCGAGGGACTTCAAACCATCCCTGAAGGGCAGGGCTGTCAAACTCATTTTCACTGGGGGCCACATCAGCCTTGCGGTTGCCTTCAAAGGGCCAAATGTAATTTTAGGACGCTATAAACGTGGGAGTAGTTACATTTACAGGGACTTTTGGAAACGACTGCTCTCTGCTACATCCTCGCACTTGGCATAGGCTCGTTCTATGCAGGTCATCATCATCTCAGGCTTTTTTCTGTTAGCTAGGAATGCATTATTTAGGTTCCTTGAGTGTGACCTTCAGAGTCTTCCTGCATTTTTCAGACCGAAGCAAACCTGTAGTAAATCTGGTCCTGCAGGGAGACTTTGGGCTTGGCCAGGGCCGTATGGCGAGGTGACGATATAGCAGAGCTCCAGTCTCCGGAGTCCCACTGTCCAGTCTCCTGCTTTAACCACTACACCACCCTTTTCCCTGAGTCTTAATGCGGTTGTTTTGTGGTGCCAGGCTGTTGGTCTTTTTTGGAACCCTACCGACTATAGCAAAAGTACTTGGAAAATCCTTAGAACTTCTGTGGCAGTGTCAGAGACAGATCTGTATTTTGAGTATTGCCTTCTTAATAGTTTTGATGTATAGTGCATTTAGGACACTAAATTTTTTTTTTTTTAGCAGAAATGCTATCTTTATTTTCTGCTCTTTTCTAAAAGGCACACCCAGCTTCCTGTTAAAGATTTTGGATAGGATAGTATCGTAAATACCGATTGTTTCCTTTTTGCACCTCACTCTGGAACTGTATTGAAATGTAAGGGAAGGATATTTAAATGTTGTGAGTGAAATTCAGATCCTGTGAATCAGGAGTTTAGATCTCGATTTCAGTTGGGACAGGCTTTAGCCAAAAAGATGCATTTTATTTAGATTCTGTTTGCCATCAGATATCTATATTATGATGTTAAATTCATGGAAAGATGCCCATGGGGTTTGAGTCTATTGAAACTATTACAGCAAAAATGCATCATGGGACTCGAATTGCCACTTAATTTGAGATCAGTACCTTCTTCCAAGAGTTTGCTTATTTAATGGAGGTGACCTGATTGCTGTTGGTCTGGATGGCTTTGGAGAGGTTTGTAATTTACAAAGACTACATAGATTACAAACAGGACATGGAAGAAAAGTTGCAGGGTGCACCTATTGCCATTATTTCAATAAGGAGTAAAACCTTTTTTTTGACTTGTAATTCAAGCTTTACAGCTAAGAAACCCTTAGTAGTTGTATGTCCCCATTTAAAAAAAAAGCGCCTTTCATTGCTGTTGATTTATAAACCTTCCCCCACCCCCTCACCCTCGGTATTTTTCCCCAATACATTTTGTTGGGTTGGGCTCCTTGTGCCTGATACACCTAAGTTTGTATTTGCCAGTCAATTAGTTGCTCTGCTTGTGTGTGCAAAAGCTGATTTTCCAGGATGCAGAATATAAAATAGGCCGTGTACTGAGTGGTAGGTTCCAGCGTATGATACGTGGCTGCACAATCTTAGGGAGCCAAGTAAAATATTTCTTTTCTATATATAGTCACCTGAAATCCAGCAGCAGAGACACTCCTGAATCTTGCACTCAAAACTCACTTAGTTTTTAAGAAACACTTTTTCCTCCTTAATATTGTAATTTTAAAAAATATTTCCATGGTTTTGCACAAGTGCCAAATGCTTTCTTGATGAATTCAAAAGAAATCGAAAAAGACAGACAAAAAAAAAGAAACCATTTAAAATATTGCCATTTTATAAGAAAAAAAATCACCTTATTTGTGTTTGAAGCAAAGACTGTAACTTTCATAATTTCTTTGCGCATATCTTTCCTGTTCTTTACAATTAAGGCAAAGTCTAATTTACACGGCCACTGTGGTTAGATCTCTTATTTAAAAGGGACTGACTTTTGATCTGGCATAGATGTGTCATGTTTTATTTGGGCCACTAAGGTGATAATACAACTGAATTTTGCAAAAGGCAGCAACTAGTCCTTGACCTGACTCGCAAGGCGCAGGGACCTCCTGTGCCTCTGAAGTCTCAGATCAAATTATCAGCATTTTGCGTATGTTTTGTGATCAATTTAGGAGTGTAATTTTTTTGCATATTATTTTTAGATAAAATGAGTTGAGAAAAGGGGAAAAAAAGTAAAATCTAGTGCTGGATCTGAGCAAACAGAAAGGTCAGTGGTTAAGTTCTGCCTTATGTATTGTATCTGCTGAAATGTTCTTTTAATAAATTAAACCACAAAATGAAAGAGTAGCTGAAAACTGTAACATTTGGCCTTGCAACATAGGTCAAAGGTTCCCTTTTTTTCTCAAAAATGGTTTTGCAAATCTTTTTCAGAGCTGATAGATACACACCTTAGCTGGATACAAAACATTATATGAAAAAGAATGGCTGTGATCTTTGATCCAAGCAATCAAAAAGAAAGGTAATTGGTATTTTTCTGCCTTTTCTCCAGCTGTGTGTTTCTCTTAACCTTTATTTACTTATTTTTTTTCAATGAAAAAGTCATGCCCCTTTTTACTTGGCTTAGAGGGTTTAAAAGCTTATTTAATGTATTTTTTTGTTGTTTTCCATTCCTTTCCTTCCCCGTTGCGTACCACCAAGCTGTCCCGCAGCGGCTGGGGCCCGGCGGGCAGGGAAGGAGCGATGGGGCTGTGCATGCCGGGCAGCAGCCAGGACCGGGCCTTGCCAGGTCCACACTTAAAATTCAGGGTTCAGCTTCCCCCCGGTCCCTCTGAGGCCATCGGTTCCCCCCGTGTGTCTAGTGTTCGCTTTGCATGTGAAACGCCTCTTGGCCGCGTTGGCGCAGCAGACGTGGAAGGTGCAGGGCCCCTACCCGGTGCGTATTCGGGACATATACATGGAATAACACGAGTAAAAGTTGTTATTCTGATGCGCGTGTGAATGTCCGTGCACACATGCGTGTGAGTGTGTGTGCGTGTATAGAGCCAATTAGGAGGAGCCTGACTCACTGCCAGCTAAAATTGGAGGCAGTTTTCTGTCTCTGGACTACTAGTTGAAGCTTGGTATTTAATACAACCCACTATCATCCCGCAAGTGAATACGCTCCAGATTTCTATCTGAGCGGATGTGAATTAGAGTCTTAATGTCTTTGAGGACTGGAGCCTGCGAGACTGACTCTAACCCATCAAAGCCGAATAATTAGAAGAACACAGACATTCTCCCATGATTTCAGCTGCCTTGGGGATCTCCAGGCACTGGGGATGCTGTAATACTCGTACAACAGCAGTAACTAACGGAGCATGTGCTGAAGGGATTCAGGCCTAACTGGGCATTTCCTTGGTCTGGATGGCTGATATCAGCTGTGATTTCAGTATCTTATTTTATTATTTAATCTTTTATTATCCTCATGGCCCCATTTAATCAGTTCTCTCTCATTAAATGGATCAATAGCAGCGTGCTCTAGAGCTGCCACGTTACGCACCTTAAGTAACAATGTTTTATTTATTAATCACATAATCTCTTTTTCCTTTCCGCTAGAAATGAGCAAACAATGAGAACTGATACTCGAGATGCATTTTAACCATGCCACCAAAAAAAAGATAGGTGGGAGTTCAGAATAGCAAGGTCAGCACATGATCTCAGCTTCCTCTGAAGTTTAGATATGCCTCAGTTTGCTGATTTTATTTAACCTGCTGTTGAAACCCCAGTCACTGAGATTACACCTGGATCTGGATCCATGTGCTCCCAAATCTGGAGCAGATCACCACAGACTCAGTCTGGAGGTCACTCTAAGCTGGGAGAGAGGTAATTGCCCTGAGATCCATATATTTTCATTAGACTGAGGGGCTTTGGTTGCCAATTAGTACTCTTTGTGCTGGGACAATGCTTGACTTACACATCCTTCCATTAGAGCTCCCAGACTAGTTTTGCCCAGCCTAAATTACACCTAAATTACGCCTTGCCACGTGGATTTAGGTGAAATTCAGGGTTGACTACAGGATGTTCAGGATCTCCCTTGTTGTTTAGATGCTTAGAACAAAACTCCAACTTGCCACCCCTAAGAGGCTGCAGAGGGAGGGCGAGCTGTGCCCGAGCGCGGCCCTGCGGCCTGTCTCCGGCTGAACCTTTCATTCCGTTCCCCTGCAGCTTTGCAGCTCTTTGCAGATTGTAGTCCCCCTATAACCTCAGCCCACAAAACCCACTGCTGACCTCCCGTGCGGCACACAGGAGGGAAAGTGAAGTTTGAGGCTGAGTCTGCATGCTGAGTAAGGCCTTTACCACACTGTCCAACCGGCCCGGAGCCGCAGGGCCCAGGGCCCCGCTGGCCGGGCTCCCAACCTGCGGGCGCTGCACCATGGGTTGGGAAACAGAGCCCAAAATGGACCCCTCAAAAGCCTGTAGGTTTAGTGAACTCAATTATCTGCTCATTTTCCACTTAATAATGAACCCTTCCTAGATGAAGATGACTGTTGGCTCAGATATTTCCGAGCGGTGGCTTTATTAAGTGAAAGGAAACTCACACGCGGCATTTTTGGTACTCCGGCTGCTCAAACAAACGCGCCGATAAATAAATCGGCCTGCAGTCCTGGCCCACTTGTTTTTAGAAAGGAAATGGCCCTGTAAGAGTGGGTGCCCGCTTCTTTTACCTCACCGCTATTTTTAGCCCAGGCTGTGAAAAATTTCCATCGAAGACCTGCTCCCCTCATTTCCTGGGCAGAGCAAACAGGAAGCTCCTCTGACCGAGCCCAGGGAGGTTTTTTGCCTCAACGTGGACCAACCTCACCTCCCGCTGGCTGCTGGCTTGCACTGCAGAGCAGCAGCACACCAGGCACCCCACGGATGCGCTTGATTTGCAAGGAGTCGCCCAAAAGGCTGGTAGGAGGTTGGTGGCAGGCAGGAGGGTGGGTAAGGGGGAGAGGACGGGAGTTCCGCTGTCAGCCGCACTTTTTTTGCCCACGTTCTCTCTCAGGGGCACCAGTCTGGTTGGAATCAGGCGTTTCCTGGCTGGGATTAGAAAGAGCGAAACTCTGGGCTGTTAGCGGTGGGATTTTTGAGCACGGAGGGATGGAGCGTTGTGTGGCACCGGAGGATTTGGTGGGGCTGGCTCCCTGCTCCCCCAGGCACCGGTGCCTCGAGGAGTGTAGCCCAGCCCAGCAGACATCCCGACAGGAATAAGATGGAACCTCGCAAAAAACAGAGATTTTACCTTCTCAGAGAGAAATTCCATTGCGTGTAGAGTGGAGGGAGCTTTCGAGCTACTAGTCACAACTACTCAAAATTAATACGTGTTCCCCTTAGGAGACAATAAGAGATCAGGCACTTTGGGTTTTTGTTAGTTGTTGGGAAGAGGTGAAATAATATGTTAATGAAATTTTTTCATAAACATTTGTTAGAAATTGGCCTAAATATAGGGGAATCTTACAGCTGCATACCTGAGGATTAATCAGTCTTGGGTGAGGGTCTGAAACCTTAGAAAATTTGGTCTTTTGGTTTTTAAAGCAAATTTGTCAAAGTAGATAAAGAGTTTCCGAACCGCGGACCCCCTTGTTGAATACAGCGCCAAGGAGCTGCGTGTGAAACGGAGCCCCAAACCGGGCAATTCTGGAGCGCTGCACCAGAATGCTCGTATTTTAGGTCTCTCTTAATGGAAGTGCAGCCCAGAGGGAGAGTTGTTGTTCCAGGAGGTACCAAAGGGTGCTTCAGGCACACAAGTGTGAAAGGCAGACAGGAGCGAACGGCCGTGGTGTATAACGTGTAGTATTGTTCTGGTTTGTTAAACAGAACGGAAGTTTTTCGGTGTCCTCTCCTGAGCTTTATGAAGAAGCCTGTCCCAGCCTTCTAGAAGTATCCCAGTGGTGCATGGAAGTTTGCTTATGCCACAATCTACAGACAAACTATAACAAAGATGTAGAGCAAATAGAATTTACAGTGAGATTTAAAAAAAAAAAAAAGCCAACACTTTTTCACTTGAGAATCTCTTTCACTTGCAATCTCTCTGTTTTCAGCACTGTCCACTATATTTCCTCCAAATCTGGCCTTTCTCTTTCCAAAATATTCTTATTTCAGCCTAATGAAAATGTTAAAATGCTCAGATACTTAGAGATTTTTGTTTGGTTTTAACCCGGGTAAAGGAAATACCTGTGAAAGAGGGAGAGCGTTGTGTATGTGAGGGATGTAGCGTGTCCTGGGCCGGCGGCACCGCTGGCCAGCTGTGTTTTCTGGTGCCTGAAGCATGCTGAGCACAGTGCGAACCCCCTCTCCGCTCCTTCCCCTTTGCCTTTCAAAAATACATAGTCTGGGTAATGAGGCTAAAAGTTTTAAGTTTTAATAAAATTATGTTATGAATACACAGCGTACACTTTCAGCTTAACAGCAAACTGCCCAGGGATTGCTTTTACTTCTTGCGGTTTTGAAAGTGCTCTAACATTTCTTCCTCTTTTATTTCGCAGTTAACGAAATTATCAGGAAGGAATTTTCTGGACTCCCTGCCAGAAACCAGACATAGAAGAAGCGATTTGTGAGACAACTTTTACCAAATCCTTCCATAACTGACCTCTTAGATCCTTCCAGTGCCCCTGCAGCCTCCTGCTTCCTTAACCGTTCATCTCAAGGCACCAGTTCAATGCGAGGAACAATGTATTGGCATCAAGCTGACAGCCTTGACTAAGCAACTCGCCACCTCTCTCTGTAAACATCGAGAGGGACACCCTTCCTTTCGACCAAAGATCGTATTGTTCTCATATAACAGAGCATCTGTCTGAGGAAACTCTTCAAGCCTGCTGCAAAGTATCTGTCTATGTATCGATCCATCTTAGCAATAAGGGAGAAGTGAGATGTCACTCCTGAACACCGCACAAAGCAAGGGAGGTTATATATTAGTGCTTATTTGGGTGGGGTGGGAAACGGGGGAAGAAAGAGTAATATATTCCATAAAAGAGTAACGACATTTTGCGGTTCACTAACAATGACTTGCCCTCCAGGTCTCAAAGCCCTTTTGAGAAATTTTATTGTTGTAGGAAACTGAGGCAACCCAAGCTTGCTCGGCCTTTCTCCGACCTGGGACCAAGAGCCATCTGTTCTGCCTCGAGCACCGTGATCAGTTCAAACTGTTCATGTCCGCTGAATCCAGGAGTTCTCTTCATTTTTCTTGTCAGACTGGAAGGGAATTTGAAGGAGAAGGATGCTCACAGAGAACCAGTGAAAAGAGCAATTCAGCAGTTGTAGCACCTGTCCCAAGGTAAAACAGATATTAATATATAGGAGTCAGAGTAAATCCAAAGATTTTTTATGGTTGATCCTTATTAATGTTTAGTCAGTGTATGAACACATCTTAGATATTTTCTCTCTTTAAAATTGTTGCTGTTTCTTTTCATATAGAACCTGCTATTGGCTCGTAACTTATCTCATTTAGCAGCTCTAACATTTAACCACGCAAGCTGCAGAGGAAAATAATTGCATCTGACAGAAACCGTATGTCCCAGCAAAAGTATACACTTACTTATATTCACCTTGTCTCTCTAGCTTTGCAAAGCTGCCAGCAATTTCTGGAAAGGTTAAATTTTCATGTGCGTTAGTGTGTTTGTTATGTTTTGCTTCATGTGTTAGAATATACTGTACTGACACAGGCTTATTGTGATAAGAGATAACCGCTGCCATCTGCAGTTGTACAGCTAGCACGTTTATAACGTTTTGGTTACTGCTACCACGGTGTGATAAAAAGGCATTAGGAGTGGACAATCCATGTACAGTGAAAGACAGCCGTAGTATTGTAGGAAATACGTAGTAATCTTTCCTGGTTTTGTAAGTGAGAAACACTGACGTTTTGAAGAGCGCAGAGCCTGAGCTCTCGTCTAGAACACACAGTGAACCTGTCCCGTTCTCGGGCGTTTCACAGTGAGCTTTGCTCAATATCAATGTATCCGCACGCTCACAGCAGGAATTAGGTTATATGAATAAAGCAGAGCAGCTGCATAAACCCGTTCGCGGAAAACCAAAAAAATCCCCAAATAACTGACAGAAACTTTTTTCTTGCTGGATTTTAAATAGGATATCAAAGATGACCATGAACTTCTTTTCAAATCTGTAGGCGCACTGATGTAATCTAAAAATCTTGCTCTTATTTGGTGACTGTCCATAGCAACTGCTTGTCAATAGTCCTCTGTGTGCAGACGAGCAGCTGATCTCCAAGTCAGAGCACAGCTCCACCAGCGACTTCTGCAAGGAGCCGCTGCAGCGCGGTCGGCCTGCGCACTGACCGTCATTGCTCTTTTTTTGCCACTGCCCCCCACTGATCCCTTAAGCATCTTTCTCCCCTTTTTACTGTAAGGCATAAATGTATATAGCAGACAAGAAAGGTGTGGACGCATCGAAAGGCTGCTCAGCATCCAAAGGGACCCAGGTAGGCAAAGCCCTGAGCGCCTGCAATCTTCCATTGAAGTGGCTTTGCAGGATGCACCCATGAAACACGGGCGCGTTCACTGAGCATTGAGATTGCCACTGCTCTGCTCTGGTCCTTTGGACACGTTGCTATAGTGAGGGGGAGAGGAATATATATATAAAAATATATATATATATATTTTTTTTAAACTGTTTTACAGGTGCTTTACTTGTGTTTGCAATAGCTGTATTGCTGCCTCATTTTTAATGCATAGTTATTAATCTGTATGTGTGTTTGTGTAGGTGCATATACATATATTTATATAATATGACCACACATAAGTTTGGCTGTATGTGGATATATTATATACGTATTACTATATGTGACCACCCCACATCACAAACCTGGGTCGCAATCCTGTTGGTGGCTCAGTCAGCCAGATGTGCACGGGCTCTTGGAACCAGCTACTGGATCGAGGGTTCCTAGGATGTATAGAATCTAGACTACAGTTTAGTGGTTTCATTTACAGCTGCGCGAGCTCAGGCTGTGCGTCTCTGTCTGCTTTCACATGCAACTGCTAGTTACATAACACAGCTTTAACCAACTTTATATTTATTACCAGAGAAAGGGAGTATCCTCAGACATAGCGTTGCGCGTTGTTGTTTCTTTTTAAAAAGAAAACCGATATGTTAAAATTATATAGCTAGGCTGAAGAACTTAAAAATATACAATACTAAATTATTTCCTGTTCTTGCTGAGCAGTGTTTTTGCAGTATTAATATTTTTTTTTTACTTAACACATCTTGCTTGCTGTAGAAGCATTAGGTTAACCTTGGAAGAGTTAATACCATTTGTGAGTAATTTGTTCTCACTTTATCTGGAAGATAGCCATATTTGCACATGAGGAAATTCTGTCTTTCCTCAGCTGTCCGAATGTTTCACCACAGTGCCTTCCTGCCATTGTACCAAAGGCCTCCAAATACATTGTCTGCAGGGTGAACAACTCTAATGCGTTTTCCATCAAAGTTTTACCATGCGAAGTACATGGGGCTCCTTGGCACTCACAGTTCATCTCGTTTATTTTTGTGTGTGTCCGTGCGCTTTTTTTTTAAACTTCCATTTTTTCCATCCAAGCTTTGGCTGCAAATACAGGATGAGCTTCAATAAACTTCTGCATCAAATATACAAATATGTAGAATAAAAATCATCGTTCATGATACGTAAACAGTCTGAGAGTGGAATGGGAGCAGACAGATATCAGGAAGATTGGTTTTTGCATTTATGAGTGTTGGAAGTGCAGTTTGCCAGGAGAGTAATTGCTCGTGAGGATACGTGCACGGAAGTATGAAGTTTTTGTTTTTCTCCATGAGAATGAGCAAAATGTAGGATCTGAACAACAGCGACAGGGTGAAAGTGTCTAATGTATGTGTTTTTATTGGTAGAAAGAATGTAGAAGAGCCATGGGTTTTGCACTTGCTTTCTTTGTATCCATGTAAATATGTATCACTTCCATTCTTCTTGTAGGAATATGGCATTTTCTGAATGTAGAATATTTCCAAAACCAGCACTATGTTATTCTCTATTGTATAAAATGCTGCTGCTTAATAACATATCTAAAACAGTTCTCAAATTAGCTAGCATGTTTTAAAGTATATTTTGTAATCCATATCTTTACAAAAAAGTGTCTGTGCTTTTTGTCTGACCAAATATGCAACACCTTTTGGATTAAGGGTAGTATTTATAAAGGATCAATTTTCATTTTCTAAGTGTATTAATTTTCTATGCAAGTGTTGTTGAACTGTTGTTGTCCAAAAAAAAAAAAAGTATTGGGCCGTTTTTCCGAAGACTTCAAAGACAGCTTTAAACGCTTCAGAAATGTGGTTCTAAATATTTCAATCTGACTTTTCCCCCTGCATTTCTTTCCAAATTGCTACTTAATAGGGAACAATTATCTGCCAGATGGGATTCAAGAAAATTACTCTTTTAATTTCGAATCTTAAATTGATTCAGATCTTCATAAATTTTGCAATGCTTTTTAGATCATCTGATGTTCCAGTTGGTCTGTAATTCTGAGCGTTTTGCTATTTATATTACGTGTTCCTGTGCAATGGGAAGAGACGCCTGTGTTGGCTTTAGACTGAGTGAATTGCAAATTCTCCAGAAATCAACTGTTTTCCTCATCGTTTGCACTGCAGTGATTTCTCACCTGTAAATGTGAGGTATCTAGCTGCCGCCACACTTGCAAAGTTTTAATTCTTTATTCATCTCAGTTCAGAATGAATGCTCCACCTTTTGGGATGGTTGACGTGTCTTTCGTAGCGTCTGCTAGGTTCGAACTGCAGTGGGTGAGAGCTGAGAGCGATTTGTTTAACTCGCAGTCAGTATCTCAGCTACTCCGGTCCGTTTGAGGTTGGTTCAGCCTTTTTTGTTGTTCCTGGGGTATAAAAAAATAAATAAATTGGTACCTGACCCACATTGGAATAAATTTCAAATGAAGTTGCTGGTGCTGTAAATGTCATAGAGGCTGCGAATGAGTGGTCATCTGCGGAAAAGTTAGTGTTTGGAGTTTCTTTCCAATAACTCTCATAAAATAGCAAAACTGGGTAGAAACTTCTAGAATGACAGAGTGATAAAGGTGAATAATGATTGATGTGTTTGCAATAGCCCAGAAATCCACAGATGTGTTGTTGGGATAATCCGTTATTCCAGGATTGATCTGCCATCGGTTTACTGATGCTGCAACACAAGCTGTGAGACCTGGGAGCAGAGAATTGAGGTACAGCCTCAGTCTTAGTAACGGTGGCCTAATTGGACTTAACTATTTGTGTGTGTGTTTAATGATGAAGTGACCCCCCCCCTCCCTGAAGTCCAAGCCTCCTTGCTGAAGCCCTACCCTGTATGTTTAGGTAAAACCATATGTTTATAGCTACACAAGTGAGCGATTGTCACATAACTCACCCTAACAGATGTCTTTTAAATCAAATTGTTTGGTCAAAAGCCTAACTTTAAAAATTGAAAAGGGGTTTATATCAGTCACATTCCTACAACAACATTGTTAACCTCCAATGTAATGATTTTTTGCTATCTGTAAAATATTTTTATATATTGCCTGTACTATGGTAGTTTAGCAATAAATGAAAGGATAACAGCTGCTTCATGAGTGTTCGCTCTATTCTTACATACTTTTTTCGTCTTTGCTAAACTAATATCAAGGGGTGAGTCTTCTCATCCCCTCCTAACTGCTCACAGCTGGATGTGCACAAGGGTTTCTGAGGACTGAGCACGTCTTGGTGAGCGAGGTGCCCAGTGCCCCTTGGCATCACCATCCCATCCAGGTTCTGGAGCTGGGACAGATTGAGTCATACACTGACAATTTTATTAACTTCTTCATTTTCTCTTATTGTCTATTTCCTCCCATTTAATTTTCTGTTCCCGCCAGCACCCTCCCCATAAAAAGCACTGAACACCCCTCACCAACAGGTACTGCACAGAGTTTTCACATCAATTACCACCTGTGTAAATGTCCAGCTGCAGCAGCAAATGCTTTCTGGAGACTGGAGATGTACTGCATTTAATTTTTGTTCATTTACATCTTAATTCTGCATTTCTCTACTGAAGACACTAAAAGATACATTTTTCATACTGCTGTGCTGGAGGAATGCCCAGAGCCCATTATGTCTCAGTAAGAGTCGTGTTTATATAGCATACAATTGAAGACATTTACCTTAACAAAAAAAATCAATATTATCCTTTGCATTTAAAAAGAGAGAATTCAAACCACACTTGATGCATTTGTTGGACACAGAGCAAGCGCTTTGCTTCGCTAACTCTCAAAAGCCTCAGAGCAAGCGCCATGTGGAAGTTCTTAAGTCCCAGCACACTGTACAAAGGCTGGGAAGCTCATAAACCAGACGCTTCGCCAACAAAGAAGCTGTTACTGGCTGGGAGAGAGCATTTGATGATGAGCAAATATACGGCACACAGGATTTGAGCTTTACTCAGCAACAGGAAAATTTAAGTAACTTAACCTGGAAATTCCACAGCTGAGGGCTGAGAACGTGGGCACCTGACCTGATACTCTGGCTTTAATTTATGTCTTGGGTCCAAATTAAGAGATTACAATAGCACCCCAGAGTTTTAGTCTTAACGGGAAATTTCCTGGACTGTATAGACTTAACTCACTCCTCTATACCCCTTCAACACAGCTGACTTTTTTCCCAGGTTTACTTTTCATGGTAGCGGCAAGGAAGAAAAATTAACGTGTCTAATGAACATCTGGGTTTTGTATGAGAACTCGCTTGCTCGCCTGCTCCATTGTGTAAATACGTGATTTACAAGCTTTAAAACAAACAAACAAAAAGGTGTAATTTACTCAATTTAAGAAGCTGCCTTTCAGCTTCCTACCAGATTATTTTCTAAATACATCATCCCTGGCTTGCTCGGGTGGCCGCACTCAACGGGCTGCTAAGGGAGCTTTGAGCGCCCACCACCACTGTCCCCATCTTCCCTGCCCCTGCTCCCCAGCCGGGCTGGTGCTCCTGCCAGCAGCAGCTCTCTCACCTACCAGGGCCTTGCACTATTTTTATGTAGGGAAGGGAAGGGAAGGGAAGGCCGCGGCACAGGATTTGAGCTCCCGCTAAACCGAAGGGCAAGGCTGCGGGCACAGCAGAACGGCTGAGGTTGTGCGGAGCCTCTGACCCTAAAAGCTCGGGGCAGGGGGAGGTGGGAGAGGCGGCGGAGCTGCACCGCACATGAAGTGGCCAAATCCGGGCACCGGAGGGGACCGCAGCACAAAGGCATCTCCTTATTCAGCAGAAGGTAGAACCAAAATTGCAGCTGTAATCAAGCAGGAGAGCACAGAGGCAGGCAGAGCAGGGCAGGCAGGCGAGTAAAATATACACAATTATCTGCCTCTCAGCAAGAAATATAGATAGTAAAACTATGTAATTTTTTGAGCATTGCAGCCTATGAAATAACTACCTACGAGAGCTAATGCTGCTCAGGGATTTTGGATGACAGGGACTTTCAGGCTGGTCTACGGGGAGGAAGCAGCCAACGCTCATCATTCCAGCCTTGTTTTCTTCAGAAAACAAGCTAAAAATAATAACAAACCTTCCTTGACCAACTGCAGCACAACTGTGGGAGTGCCCGCAGCTGAAGGAGTTCTTTCCAGGCAGTATTAACCGCTCTAAGGGCAAGGCTGCTCCTTGGGCTCCGGATAGTGCCCAGCACTAAGAAACCATGGCATAATGCGGTGTTTGGCCTAATCCATGCTACACATGCAGCCGCTTGCTTTAACTCTGCCCTTTACATACCAGAATACACACCTGCTTCGAGCTGAAAAACTACAGCCTGGCTGGGGAGGGGTGAGGAGCCGTGGTGGTGGCCGCGCTGCAGGGCGGGAGCTGCTCTGAGTCTCCATCCCTTCTCCGGGAGCGGGTGCAGGAAGGACGACCATGGGTGCAGGTTTACTGCAGCTACCAGCTAACTTTCCCCACCTGAAGGAAAATTAAAGGGTTTCCAGCATAAGAAAAAACATCCATGGGAAGTGAGGCCTCGTTAGAGTCATTTACTTACCACGAGAGCTGTTAATGCTAACTCCCCAGACTGTCCAGGCTGATTTACAACGTAGCTTCCCCGCGCTGGCGTTTCTCACGTCTCCAGCACAGCGATATCTGCTCAGTGGTGTACAAGGACCCCAAGAGCAGCGCAGCCGCTGGGCCCCCCAGGGCGGCACTTTGGCCACACTGCACCCCGCTGGGAAGAGCTCGAGAACACGACCCCGATGGGAACCTGTGGACCTCCCACGTCCCTGGCTGCGACTCAAAGTCAAGCTTCATTGACTAGGAGGGAGAGTAAGGACTCAGCTTTGACCTGCTCCCTGCGCACACCCTTAATAGCTCAAATACTTAGTACAGCAGGATCACTGGTGAGACAAACAGTCCTGAGGTTTAGGCTGGCCTGAGTAAATTTTTCATGGAGCCTTCACTTAACCTTACGAAGGATGAGCAGCATCAGGAAAACCTCCTCAGATGCCTGATCATATCAGCAGGAGCAAGCTGCTGAAATCTAAGCCCAACAGATGTTTAACTTCTAAGCTTTTTCGTGTTAGGCTTCACTAAAGGAAAAGGAGGCAGAGACATTTCTTTTTTGAGTTGAAATCTCCTGTGTCTAGTTCAGTCTACCATTAGCACAGGACTGCCTTTCTTCCCTTGCTATTTTTTTTTCCCCCAATGCTAAGCTCAAACAGGTCTATAAATCAGGATTCATGCTAGCTATGTAGCTCTTTCAAGAAACCATATTGGCTTCATTTACCTTTAAAAAGACCATATAACATAAGAAATAAATAGAAGGAACAAACATAATTGAATCATGCCCACATATCTTACATTTTCTAGGCTTTTATATGAGAATGGGCCATGTAATACTTTGCCTTACAACAGCACTGCTCCCTCTAGGCTGCAGGCTGGGGCCAAAGCAAAGTTTATATAAAATTTGCTCTTTAGGCTGCACAGAGGGTTTGGTTTATTTTTTTTCCCTTAGCAAGAAAAAAGATCTGAGGAAATAGAGCGGAGGGTTTGCTGCAGCACAGAATATCACTGCCATCTGCAGGGAAGGCGTGCTCAGCGCTGACCCACGGCCCCTCAACCCTCCCCACGGCCCCCATGGGACACCACCCCACCGAGACCCCCCCTTCCAGCAGGGCAGAGCTGCAAAGAGCAGCACCCAAGGGTGCTGAGGAACAGAACCATCTGGAGGTGACGAAAAGGCAAATTCACTTCTGAATGAGATGAACCTGCCAGGTGTTTTATAAGCAATCAGTTTTATAAGCAATTCTGACCTGGCAGGAGCTGAAAGTTAAACTCGCCCATTCAGCCCAGCCATCGCTTTACCCAGAGCATTTTTTGGTGGCAAAGGAATCCCAGAGCAACAAAAAGAGAAGAGTACTGAAATAGTATTTGTAGACTCACCAGTGAGTGAATGGCTGCAGGTTAAGGTGTCTCCTTTGAAGAACTATGCACAGTGACATGCTTGTGACTCTTTAGCAGGACAGTCCACGCGGTTATCCTTTGGAAGACACGGTGGTTTTCCAGCCAGTGAACTCCTACACATATCAGTGCATCCAGTTTTCCATGTGGGAACATAAAGCAGAAGACCCTCTGCATATGCTGTCAGGCACACAGAAATCAAAACATTCCAAAACTTTAAACATTTTAAAATTACAAAATTCCTTGGGTTTATCCAGTGTTTTTTCACCCACACAGCACAAATTTCTCAAGGCAATACTCTAACCTTGTTTGTACAGATGGCAAAACTACGGCACAGGGAAGGGGCTCATCCAAGGCCCCAGCTCCACCAGCCGCGATGACAACCGTGGACAGGGTCCAGCTCTCAGAGCTCTAAGCCCAGGTCAACATCCACGCTCCTCTTCCCCCACATTCACGAAGCCTGAGGTGGCTGCCAGCACCTCGTTCTGAGCAACGAGCCCTGGGGAAGGCTGCATGCTGGCTCCATTCACTGACCAGCAACCACCGCACCCCATAGAACCGGCTGGCACGGCAACCGCGGTTCACGCGGACATTGTTGCTGTTGGCATGGGGCATCTGGTTCTCCAGAAGGAGAAACACCACCCCGTTATTCTGCTATCCCTCCTTTCGGATTTATGGATCCCTCTAAACTACAAGCGAAAGGTATTCACTTCATTTATGGTATGTGGTAGAAGTGGGATTTCAAGAATGGACCAAATACCTCCTACTTCTGCTGCAAAGACAGCAAATTCCACATTTATTTCCTTTCCAACAGGTACAAAGTTTGCATACTAATAAAGAAGTCACTGGATAGTTGTTGTGAGTAGAAATTCAAGGAATATTTTCCACCCTGTAATAACATGGTTTCAATGATCAGTGTTTGATCCCAGATCTTGCTGGTTTAGAGGCTGGGATTATGCTCCCTGTATATTGTATATTTGATTTCAGGCTTAACCATTTGAAAATTTTTCTTTTCTCTCAAATTATATTGTGGGCATTAGTCTAGTCCTTAATGAAGAAACATCGATGTCACCAACACATCAGTAACCGATGGCAGCAGGGACACGTGGGGGGTCTTGGCATGGTAAGGTGGCACAAGCCTCTCACCTTGTTGTAGACCCAGCTCAAAACCCATGGGCCCTCCAGGCATATGGAGTTTTGTCCCACTTAGGCTGGGTCTGGGTGCAGCTGCGTTCCCTCTATGGGAAGGAGAAGGCTGGTGGTGAGGTGACAGGACAGAGGGAACAGCAGCAGAGCCGGCTCTGCCACCAGACCCTGGGGCGTGGGGCAGCCTGCCCTGCTTGGACCTGCCCAGGACCAGGACCAGTCCTGCCAGAACCACCCAGAAAAGAGGCGCTGGCCGGGAGCCCTCCGCACGCCAGCCCGGCTGCTCAACCTGCCTGTCCGGCTGCCCTCCCTGCCTGTCCGGCTGCCCCCCCACCTGTGCTGTGCTTACCTGCAGCGTTGCTTAAATCCCAGCTCGTTAAGCGCACACATTTTTCCTGCTCATCTTTGTGCAATTTTAAATATTCCTCTCTAGAGCACTGAGTCTGCGAGATGTACAAAACCTCTCTGAATAGTCAACGCTGTCTCTACGTTTGTGGTGTTGCACATCAGCACAGAGTCTGTCTGCTGATAGCATCGGGCCAGGGTTTTCCCAGACCTTTTCTTTCACTTCGCTGTTAAAAGAGAAAAGGGGGAAAGAAGGAGGGGAGAGTTCATCCCACAAAGCATATTTCTTGGTTGCTGAGAGACTTCAAATCTCCCTAATGAATAAACACGGTGCACTTCATTTTGTTTATGAAAACAGACTTATTGTGATGGCAAAAAGCATGAGTCAGTGCCCTGAGTGCAGGGAGCGCAGCAGCTGCAGACACTCACCAAAAAGCAACGCCTCGGAAACCAGAACAACTCTCATCTCAACCAGTGCCAAGAGATGCAATTTCTCCCCTAACAAAAACCACCAGGACGCAGGGAGTGGGAGAATGCTTCCTCGCGGCCTGGCGATCGGCTGTCGAGCACGTATTGCCGTGGCTATGAAAAAGCCGAGGGTTTGTGAAGGAGCAGCGTGTGCCGGCTGCCACCGCGCACCCTGCCCGCAGCACCCTGCCCATGCTCGTGCTGAAGTCGGCCCGAGCCTGGCTTGTGAGTTTGGGCTCCTGGGTAACAACTCCAGAGCTGCTGAAGCACAGCAGAGAAACAAGAGGGAAGGTAGATACTTGAGCCCCACAAGGAAGAGGATTTGCTGATTCCAAGCAGCACATTCTCCATCCATCTCTGCGTCCCCTCTGATATCTGTTGGCACTTATTTTGCTTGGACAAAACGAGCAAATTGGGATCTGAAACCATCACTGTGGCTTCCTGGCTTGGTGAAGGTCCTCAGGCTTCAAGTAAGTGCAAAGGGAACACTATTTCCTTTAACTCATTTTACTGCCTGCACTCACCCTTGGATTTCTGATACACGTGCCCCATCTTCTAAAGGAGAGAGTCTAGCGTACAAAATGCTCACCACAACACGCCTTTAAGGGACCCCAAGTTACCAAACACGTTGTCCTCACTGCAGCGTCGGGTGGTGTCTCACCCTGCCACCAGCACCCTTGCAGACCGAGGCTGATCAGATCTTCATCTAGTCCTCAGCATATTACTGGCGCTTCATAAATAACGCCAGCCCTTCCTTCAGATCGTGGGCCTTTTATTTTTCTTCCTCAGTTTCACTGATGTAAATCTGCCATGTATGCACAAGGCCGTGCCGTGGTGATGAATGATGCTGAATAAGGACCCACTTAGCCAATTTTCACTGTACAGAGTTTCATTGTGCAGAGGAGGGTTAACACACAGGGCTCTGTTCAAACAAAATGAGGTAAACAGAAGTTCAACGCTTTTCCTTCCTTCCTCAAATTAAAAAAAAAATAAAAAGAAAAAAATAAAACCATTTTCTGAAGGCCAAGCGTGGAGGAAGGAAAGACATTTCAATTAAAAACCCAAAATTGCTCATCCTACATTGGTGCCTAGGTCAGATATGCAGGCAATATACTGGCCATAAGCACAAACCGCATCAAGAATAAGGTCTGTAGGTGACACAGGGAAGTCAGCCACAGGCGGCACCGCACGCCCCGCAGAGAGCAGATCAGGCTAACCAATCTCCCTAAAAATGTCCCCAAATACTGAAGCAGGTAGCAATTGAAAATTCTGGGTGTTCTACTTTCTGCACAAGGCAGAGAAGAGCCGGGGGGAGCCCCAGGCTCACACTCGCAGCCGCTGCTCTTGGCAGCATCAACTGGCACATCCAGCTCCCCCGGTGTTTGATACCCACAGACAAGGCTGCCAGCTGCCATCGGCTGCTGGATAACCAAAAACACCACGGCCACACACTCAGCCTCCAACTGGCGCATATTTTTAAACACCCACCTACCGGGACTGATCCCCAGAAATTAGGGTGAGAAACTAGCAGGTTTTCCATAAGGAGAGTGTAGTTAATATCTTGCGGGCTAAAAGAAAACTAACCAGAAAAGAATGACAGATTTTAGCTCTGGGCTATCCATTATTAAGGGACCTTTCAAGCTTTCGCCATTTAGCAGAAGAAAGCATGGACTGATGAACCGATGAAGATTGTACTTTGCCCTACCACCACACAGTCATTTAGTATTTTAAACTATTTAACCCATTTCTCCAACAAGCCAAAACTATTGCAGCAAACACAACCTGCCTGCTAGCAGGGGAAGGCAGAGGAGGGATGCGACTCGTGGATTTTCATCACTGAAGCCTACACTTTTGAGTCAAAAAATCACCAGCTATGGAAAACATGCATAAAACAAACTCCCCAGAAAGGAGTAAAACTCCTACAGGCTGAAAGGTCAGATTAATCCTACGGAAAAGTTTGCACAGGCTGAGATCTCAGCAATACAGATTCTGGGACCCCACAAGGTGCCTTAGGCTTTTGGTGACATGCTGCTGTGGTCACAAAGGGTATAACATACAAACAGGCTGACAGAGGGAGATTTTTACACTGGTTTTGCACTAGCACACATCTAAATACAGGTACAAAGCGCTGAGATGGGAGCGCTAATTGTTCACAGTGCTACTGCTGCATTGTATTAGTTGCTTTAGTGTTTTTTCTTTCTCAGTATAATTAATTTGCCCTCTCCCTCATCCAGCCAATGCTCCTAACCCATTTTCCCCGTATTAAAAGGAAATTGTAGTTTCAGAGTGTTATTCGTTCAGCACCTTTCAACAGTAACTGTATGTTCAACTTAAAAAGTTCTATTAGAAGTGTGTTATGTATAAAGTGGAGCCTTGGACAAATAAAAGACAGCAAGTAATACAAGAAGTCCTTCTGTAGACTGTGTTAGTCACAGGTCAGTGCTTTCTTTTACTGTAATTCATGGAAAAAATGCCATAAAAAAGTGAAAACTCTGTGATCTAAGACCTTTTCCTCTTTTTGGTAACCAAAGCTTAAGATGGTTGAATCACAGACGGATCCTTTTCCAGTTCCTTTGAAGTTTCTGATTGAACAGTGACTTTTCACGTATCTTCAATACTAAACCAATTCTTTACCTGCCACAACGGCAGCAAATGGAAGAGGAGGTGACACCACCAGCCCGAACGAACGAGTGCAAAACCTGTGGAAATTCCTCCCCCCGTTCTCCCAAAGCCGAACTTTTCTGATTCAGGACCCGTCTCCCTGCAGCATCCTGGACACCTCGAGGACCTGCGGAGGTCTTGGCCCTTCCCAACAGTCACACACCAAGCACCGATACAAAGAAATAACGGTGAATAATAATTTCCCCATAAAATCCATTTGAAATAGCCTGTATCCAAAAGTACTTATAATTCGGGGGGGAAAAAAAAGTCTATTAAAAACTAGTTCTGTGGTACTAAACTTGGCTCAAACCAGCCCCTTAAAAACAAACAAAAAAATCCCTAAGCACTGTAGATTAGTTGGCTTTTCACCAACCGAGACTTGATTGAAAATCAAATGCAGATGTGAACAGAAAAAAAAGCGGCAACTTCAGTTCTCCGAGCAGCGGCTCGTTGTTGGCACGCTGCGGAGAAATATCAGTGCAAACTGGTACCGTCTGGACCACGCCGTAGCCTCCGTGGCAATTACGCGGCCAGAGTGTTCTTGCTGTCCCCATTAAGATAAACAGTGCTCTCCACAAGGGAAAGGAGGGATTAAGGCAAGCAAAAATAATAATAAAAAAAAAGGACTCAGATGGGAAAGCTTAGTTTTCTTACAGCTAAGGGGTATGTGTGCAACTCAGTGTGAGGAGGGAAGAATAAGCCAAGAATTCATCGCCTGGCTTGTCCCTGCCGATGCTCCAGCAGCGCAGGCTGTAACCACCCACCAGAGAACAGCACCAGGCTGCTAAAGGAGGGCAAAAACACTGAGCGGCTTTAAACTCCTCTAAAAAAGAAACGAAGAAGGAAGGCTGATGATAAAAGATGTTTTGTGCTGCACTGGCAGAGGAGCAGGACTGATGATGTGATGAGTCAGCTCCCTCTCCAGCACTAACAATTCTCAACACGCATCTTCCAAAAGCAGCCTCTGTTTGGGGTCCCTGACTCTGACAGCAGCAATACTGCCCTTGGGACCAGCATCTGCCTTCTCTCAAACTTAACTCTTCTTTCAGGGGAAGAAAAAACTGCCCCTGCACCATTACAAATTATTTTAGGGGTGGAGGGGCTGCTTGAGTAGCTGGTTACCTTCAAGGCAAGAGAGAACATTTTGTATCAAAATAAATTTCATGTGAAGGATCCTATTTATTGTACAAAATTCAGCCAATTCTAGCTTGCCATACCCAGAAATCCTAAGAGAATTAAACTCGAAATACTGAAAATCTAATCAATTTCCACATGCAGAATTGAACTTTGCAGGATTCCTTTTTTCTTTTTTCTCCAGTCCATGGATGCACCCTCCTGCACACCCCAGCTCTCCCTCCCTTGCGCAGGATGCTTGCAGTGCCCATCACACAGATGACACATTGCCTCTTGGCAAAAAGGTGCACAAAATGAGACTTGACTCAGAGACCTGCTCCCCAACAGCAGCAAAAATTCCCCTTAAAGTTTCCTACAGAAGCAGAGCCAGAAGGTAACTCTGTCTGTCTTGATTAATTCTCTCTGGAGAGTGAGAACTTGGAATGTCTCTGCAATACTGCATAGCTGTGTGTTTTTAAAAGAAAATAATTAAGTCTGTAATAACACATAGCCCCAGAAGCATTCGTTTTCCTCATTTTGTCCTATTTATCTACAACAAAATAATCTGAGAACAGAAATACCATTAAAGCAGAGAGAGTGGAAATAAGATTCTTGCATTAGAAAACTATTCACCAACATGGCCACGGATAAAATATCAGCTCTGCTTCATGACTCATCTCTGAATCTATAACTAAATACCAAAGTACTTTGAATTTTATGTGGTCACAATAAATAGCAACAGGCAATTGAATTCACATCCTCAATGTGTAATACTGTATTAAGGAAAGCTCCCCACCTAGCCATCTGCTTTCTCTTCCCTCTTTTTCTCATTTCTTCATCATATTGGATTCCTACCTCCTTTTTCTCCCAAGACAGCATCCAAACCCAAAAAGCACTTGCAACTTTGCAGAACCATATTGAAAGAAATGTGGAAATATTCTTTGAATTTTCACAGGAACAGCTTTCACACTCTTTACACAGCAAGATGCTGCACACTTCTTATTATAAAGAAATTCTTTGACACTATCTCCGTATTGTTCAGCCATCAGTTATCAGCCCCAGCAAAAGAACAAAGATAGCATTCATTAATCGCTGTGTGACTCTAAAAACGAAGATTTTTCTCTGCGTTTGACTCTGGTATCTCCTGGAACATCTGCACAGAGCAGATACAACCACGGGAGCCCCAGCTCGTGCTGGTGCAGCTACCAAAGTGACTCTGACCCCTCTGCACACTCAAATCCGACCTTCAAACTTCCTGATCACAAGAGGTGAATAATAAAAGAATTTTGCTACTCCAAAAAAATAGATTACAGTGACTGTACCCTTAACTCTTCTCTTAGAGCCACCGGGCACCTTGCAAGCCTCTTGTTTGGAAACCGACCAGATCCCCAGATTGCCTGTGAATTTGCTCCCTGCTCCCCAAGCGTGGGGCTGCCCAAGGTTGGTCTGTCCTGGCATTGGGGGACCAAGCTGTCCCTACGTTCTACTGGCTGCTGTCAGTGGCACAAGGACACAGCTTTCCCCACATGGTACCTGGGAATGAGAAGATGAAAGTGGACATGGAGAAAGCTGAAATGTCTCTGCCTGGTGTGGAGCAGCTGCCGAGGTGGGGACAGCCCAGGGACGGCATGCGGAGGGACGCAAGGTGACCAGACATCCTCCTCTGTACCCTTCGACTCCGTTTTGCTTGCAGACTCTGGGCACTGCAGGCAGAAACACAGTGTGTTATGGTCCACATCCATCCTTCCATCAGCAAGGAAACTTGTTTTCACTCTTTTAATAACAGTTGCTAAACCAGCTTCAGATCTTTACAAGCCTGCAATCTTCAAAGGAAAAAGAGAGGGAGTTCAATTTGCAGTTAGGGACCTATGAATACCCAGTTTGTTTCTGCAGGGAGACCTGCAGACACAGTCCCAAGGAGAACGGCTCTGTGAGCTCAGTGGGGCGGAACTGCCGGGCCAGGGCAGAGGTGGCTCATGCTGGCTGCAGTTCAAGCAAAATGTGCCATAAAGAAAACAGAAATAAACGGACCTTTCAAAAAAATTATTATTATCTTGACCTGTTAACTCTTCAGTGCTGAGCTCCTTCTCCAATTTGCACTTACAAATCTACACGTATCCAGTGTTAATATAAGATTATAATCACTGACACCCCAAAATGCAGACACTATTGCAATGTCCTTCAGTGGGCCTGGAAGTCCTGCCTAAATGTTGTTTCACCTGTGCTAACACACTTCAGTTATTTGATCTCAATGAAATAGGGTGCTGCCATCCATTTTGAAGAGCCAGCTGGTTTATCAGTAGGCAAGCCACTAACAAGGCCCATTAGCACAAATTAATTAAAAGCCAGGAGTCCTGGCTCACACTCCCTCCTCTCCCAGCTGTGATCTCTGCATGATCAGGCTCCTTCCCCTCATCCTGACACTGCAATACCAGAGGTCTCTCCCAGCCCTGTAAGGAACCATTACTGCACAAAACCTGGATTTCCTAGCTTATTCTTTCCATCATGTTCACTTGGTTTGTGTGGGGGTGTATTCAGACCCTCGCAGCTGAAATACTCCAGACCTCCCTTTCCTGCCCCACTGCACATGGGGGGCACTTCTCGCTGACCCACCCCTGAATCCTGAGCTCAGGCAAAGTGCCAGTGTCTCATAGGCAGCCCCTCAGACAACCAAGGGTTTAAACTGACATAGAAAGGACTGTCTGGATTTCTAGTCCTCTGGATTGTGCAAAAAATCTCCTTTCTCAAAAGACGACCCAAGAGAAGTTGATCTCAGAGCCAGCCCGTGTGTGATGAGCACCCACACACGGGGACAAGCTTGGTGACAGGCAAGTTTCTGTCCCTTTGGCTAGCTGCTGGCCTGGTGTGCACACAAAGTGCTTCAACCCAAGTCTGGGATTCATGCTGGAAAACTGAAGCCCTGTACACACAGCCCTGTTTTTGTCTGATCCACCCAGGCTGTGCTGATGAGAGCCTGGCTCTGTACAAAGACACCCATTTTGCTCATGCTCTTCCCTCAAGACAGAGCTAGAGCTGGACTTGAGCCTGTGCCAGAGTTCGCATGAAAGCAAGCTGCTCGTGGGCAAGTCTGGGCCTGGAAATGGACTTGAACATATGGTCCATTAACAGCGTAAGCATATCCCAAAAGCTGGGTGATCTGGCTCTTCTGAGCTTGATGGCTGCTGATCCTGAACCGCAAAGGTATTATTTCAATGGCAATAACTTTAGCAGAACCTTCCAGCTACTCTGGAGCTGGATTTTCAGCCTTTCTCCTGTTGCCAGATGGGACCTTAGCACACGTGCTAAACCCAAAGCCTTCCAGTGCCTTTGCTGTGAAGCTCTGTCCTGCACTGGGACAGCCTGGGCCAGAAAGCACTTCCCAGCTCCTCCAGCATGTCGGGGGCCTCCACCCAGAGAGATTTAGGTCCTTTTCTACCACATCTGCAGAGGGACCTTTCACAAGGGCATGTGGTGATAGGACAAGCAGTAGTGGCTTTAAACTCAAAGAGAGTAGATTTAGATCAGCTATAAGGAAGGCATGTTGGAACTGGGCGATCCTTAAGGTCCCTTCCAACCCAAACCATTCTATCATCCGTTAGTTCTTACTTGTTTTCTTTTAGACTTCGGGTATCTGTCAAGCTCCATGGCTCCACCATTTATCTCCCATGCGTCAAAGTGTGGATCCACCTGCGGTATTCCTGATGCCGCAGTCGCTGTAAGAGAACGTGTGTGGGAATTTCAGCCAGAGTGCTATTTCAGCATCGGGTCTTATCAGTCACAACCGCCCTGGTTACATCCCTACCTTCTAGAGAGGGACACAACCTCTATGTTGCTCCCTTCATCTTTTTCTAAGGGAATTCATGACATCTGTGATACATTATCAGTCTTTTCAAAGAAACGTTGTCTACATTAAGTAGAAGTATTCAATTAGCACTTCATTTAGAGCATGTGGTACAGTTCACAGCTCCATTTTGGGCCAGAAACTATTTTCAAGGGTGGGTGGAAAACAGCCGAAAATACCAGGGGGGCAGTGTAGTTTGCAACAGCCACTTACCGCTTATTTCTGTTTTCACATTACAGCCGACTTTGCAGGGAGGCTGCCATAGTTTGTAGCCCCGGTGAACTGAAAACAGACCCTGAAAGCAAATACACAACAGAACAAAAGTCCTCGGAAGGCCCTGTGGCACCTCAGTCCTGCCCCTCGGCTGTGACTGCCCTGGGGTGTGAGCTCCGGCGGGGAGGCGGCGCGGGCTGCAGCTCGATGGAGCCGGAAGCTCCCCCCGCGTGCGCCCCGGTGCGCGGGCACGGGGCGGGGCGCTGTGCCGGGCCCGGCCCCACCCGGGGAAGCCCCGATGATTCAGACACCCCCCTGAGTCACCGCCCCCCGGAGAGGCTGGTGTGGCGGGCCCAACCACAAACAGCGCGTAAACCCCGGCTGCGGACAGTGCGTGCAGGGCAGTGTCACCCGGCTGCGGACAGTGTGTGCAGGGCAGTGCCACCCGGCTGTGGACAGTGTGTGCAGGGCAGTGTCACACGTGTCACCCGGCTGCGGACAGTGCGTGCAGGGCAGTGTCACCCGGCTGCGGACAGTGCGTGCAGGGGCGGTGTCACCCCGGCCCCGAGCCAGCAGGGAGCTCCCCCAGGCCCCTCACTCCCCCTCCCAGGTACCCAGCCTCAGTCCCACATGCATGACCTAGTTCTAAGTCATTTTAAAAACGAAACCCTGCAGTATCATTTAATGGAGATTGCCCACCAGTTGCTGCGAGGACGGAGAGATTCAAGTGTCCATATTGGCCTAAATGCTCCTCTTTGGGAGGAGAGCCAAAGCCTCAAACGCCAGCTTCTCGCCAAGACTGAGAGCAAGTCGAAAGACACCTTACAGACAGACAGGAGCAAAACCATTGCACTAGGACTGCTGGAGTGATCCAGCTGTGTATGTCACCCTTCTCAAGCTAAAATCTTGGTCTGGCTGGCCTCAGATTATTGCATCTGCCTGAATCTCAAAATATAGCTACCTAGTACCTTCCTGGTGCCTACAATAACCCCTGCCCCCCAAAAAAACCACCAGCAAACCAACCTGATACATGTGGCAAATACACTGCAATATCAGATAAAATCTCTGTAAGTCTTTCTAAACACTATAGCAAAAGGAAAAGCCCAAGAAGCAGTGAGTTCGTGTGGCTTTATACATATATGCATACACATCTATCTATTCAGGTATATAGATGTATAAATATATCAATTTAAATATATGTATATGTCTGATAAAAATTCTCCCTTGGCTGTGTACGTACGACTGCTATTAAAATCAATGTGACTCTGTGGTGAATATACACATACAATTATTGATCACCACATATGTTTTCTGTGCAGCGTTGGAACCATTTTCTATGCTGCAGCAATATACTAGGCCACCTCTTTGCAAAAGTTTTCACTGCTGCAAGCGACACCGCTAATCTATTTTTCACATTTAACTCTTTAGCATATTTCCTTCAACTATTAAAATCTACAAGAACACAGCCATTATGATCCAGTAAACACTGGGGGTAGTAAATGACACAATTCACAGACAAGCAGGACTGCTGTTATTTTGATGATGAGAGATTCACACAAAAAATTTAAACGTTAGTACTAGATGGAGGGCAATATACATCTCTGGAAGAGATTTCTGATTTCCAAAATACAGCTAACAGAACACTGCTGCAAAATCTACAGTTCGGGCTATAAAACAACCTTCTGAGACTCACATTTCATAGTCTGGCCCTCGCTGCCAAAGAGTTTATAGCTGTCTCCATCCCGCATGTGTACAGCATGCGCTCCTGGAACCCTGCAGCTGCATTGGTAAAGCAGACACTCCACAGCGGGCGCTGATGCTCATGTATACGTAGCTATACAGACTTCTTCTTCGGTAGGAAGTTCTGAACACACTGCTATTACGGGCACAAACTTGGATTTCCTTTGAAAACGCAGTCTATAATGTTTCATGAGGTAGAGCTTCTAATACCGTATCTAACACTGGGAAGCTTTGTCCTCTGTAGCAGTATTTGAGCTGACGCCTCTTTGAAGGCTGTTGTGTTAAGGAGCTGTTCTGTGTCTCATGGGGTTATAGATCTCATAGCAGAATACAATTTAGTGACTCTGCTCCAGCAGATTACAAAGCCCACAGCAGAGGCTGGCCTGGCACGGTGCAGTGATCAGTGTGTGCCACCAGGACAGCTCTCCTGGGGGCTCCGCAAACTAAAAGGTTGGTCCCAGTTTGACAAAATCTAAATGCAAAAGGTGCTTGTCCTGATATTTGCAATTACTGTAACTATGTGGCTGCCACAGTAAAAGCAGTTGGAAAAGGCTAAATTTGCTTTTTAGAATCACGTAATTCCAATTACGTACACGGGCTCCTGGGAGAAGCGTGGCTGGTCGGCTCCAGCGGCCCTTGCAGAAGTCAATAACCGAGTGTGAACGTTAACAGATGCAGGATCAGCACTTCAGCACTGAGCATCTCTGCGGCTGCTGCCTTGCGCTGCAGCGAAGGGAGGAGTTGCCTGTTGGGAGGAAGCAGCGCATGGAGCTTCTTGGGGACGTAAGGATGAGGAAAGCGAATATAAGGGGTCTCAAGGGGAAAAAACTTTGATTTACACTCTCTGAAGAAATAGAGATAGGACATAATGAGGGGAGAGGAAAGACACCCTAGGCCGTGATTCTGCTGGCTTTCCTCCTCCTCTCTGCATATTCCCTGGAAGGTTTCCTGGTGGCACAAACTGCTTCATGTGTATCTTGTTTATTTTTGGCCTGAATAACTTCCTCTGGAGCCATCCCAGCCCCTGTTGGGAACATAAGATAAATCTGGATTCATTTGAAACTCCCTTTTGGAATAGGCAGGGGTGTCCTTGTCAACATGTCAGATTAGGAATGCTCCATTTGGTTTAATGGAGTTGGCCTTTGGTTTAATCCAAATGGTTCCATAAACTTCCATTGTCATTTATGCTCCAAAACCTGCAGTCTTCAGAATTACAGACTTATTTTTTCCCTCATTTTTTCTGGAAGATAGTGGCTTCCTTGTTAAATTGTATTCCTTTACTGTTCGATTTGCTAGTAAATCAATTAAATTATATCCACCAGAGACTCTCCATTTATCCTGGCATAAGGAAGTGCTTCTATCAATCTGAAAACAATAAAATTTTAATGATCTGCAAAGTTAAAAAATGCATCAAAGAATGGAGGAAGACTGAGGAACAAAATACTAATGAAGGATACCTGAACATCACTGCAGCACAGAGTGGAATCAGAATTATTTCTTCTAACACAGACTTCTCAGGTGTTGTTTGCAAGTCACTTTAGACATGTGCTGTAATATCCACTTCTGAAAAGCTGCTCTAATTGCTATTTTCTTAACTCATGGAAGGCTAAACTCATTCTTTCCTAAAGCAGATGATCAGGGTAGTGAAAATAGTCTTTCACATTAATAAATGGTAGGGTTCTCTGAAATATCACTTTACGGCAGCCAAAATTTTCTAAATACTGAATCAACCTGAAAGCCCTCTTGGATGTTGGAGAAGATGGATAGCTACGGATGTACAACACTGGGCTGGCACTCAGGACACCTGGGTTCCAACCTCACCTCTGGCACCCACACATCTCGTGAGGCTCCCGTGAGTAACTGCCTTCCACTCCCCAGGCCGCGGAACAGGGGTGGTGACCCCTCCTCAGCTCCATTTCATCCTTCTGACCCAGCTGGGTGCAAAGTCCCCCGGATCAGAGCCTGTCCTTTCACAGACACCAACCAGCAAAGTGGGACCTGCTCAGCTCATCAGTGTCAACGCGATTTGTCAGCACACCATGTTTTCCAGAGACTGCTCAACCCTGTTGGAGGAGGCACCGTGCTCCAGTTTATAACCCAGCCTTGTCATGCAAAGATCTTGCTACCAGTTGTGGCACAATGGAAAGGCAATTTCTAACGGGAATGCGCCTGCATCCCTACCAGACTGTCAAAATGGGAAGAAACTGTTCTGAGAAAAAGTGGTTTGGACAATGGACAAAGTCATTAAACAAAAAATTTTCTTAAATTTATCCAGAACCTCAGCCATATGTACAACAAGTATAGAAAACAACAGGAAAGTGCTTTTGCAGTTTCCATGACTATCCATTTTTTAGTTCAAAGTATTTAAAAGTCATAATTGCTGATGTCTAGGTAGTCTGACCTGATTTTTGTCCATAAATACCAGGCTGGCAGTTCCCAGGGTGCTGAATCTGCAGTGCCCGGCTGCCGAGCTGCAAGGCAGAACCGTTTGTTTGATTTTTGTATGTGCACACGTAATTACTGAAACCCAATTCAATCCAAAGAAACCTGCATCGTGACACAGAGACTTCTACATCCTTGCTGATCCCAGACACATCACTTGGTCATTCAGTGTAATAGACAGTGTGACCTTAGTTTGAGCTGCACCCCAAACTCAATACCAACGTAAAAAAAAAAAAGAAGAATAATCCCTTAGGAACAATAGACTATAGAAATATTTTGTGTCTCTGTTTCTCATTTTCTTAAGCCTGATACTTATATTGAAATTAAAAAACAACAACAAAAAAAGCAAAAACAACAAACACCACCAAAAAATCAGCCAACAAAAAACCCCCACAAAAAAACCCACCAAAACCCCCACCACAAACATGCATTTCAGATTAAATTCTCATCTGATGGGCTCTCCACCAGACCAGTGTCCAGCTGATGGTATTAATTTAGTCCTGACCAGTCATTTAGATGGCAAACTTACGTTTTAGTCTTATGCAAAGATTGCTGCAACACAAGCAAATCAAATCCTATATCCTTGTGCTAGCAAAGCAAAATATAGAAAGTAATTAGAAGGAGACAAAAAAATGAGTGACATTCTTTTCCTAAAATATGAAGTTCTGTAGACAACCTAGAATTTGTAAATTAAACACCTTATTAAGGGCAGCAGACTGCTGATCATCTGCTTTCACCATTGCAGAGGAGTGCAGAGCAAAAGGTGTACAACTAAAGTTGAAATCAGGAGTTACCAAATCCTTCCAGCTCAAATACGCAAACTCCAAAGTTACCAGTAAGATAAGAAATAGGGGAAGTGACTAGGAAAACATTATCCTTAACTTCACTTATGAGAAATCCAGTTCCTAAAGCTACACGTACTGGAAAACGACTTGGATATTAGCTACGGCAACAAAACCGGTTGTCACAGAGACTCTAAAAACGACTCCAAGCCCCACAGCCTTATCAGTGCTGGTGCTGGCAGGGGCGCGCTGGCCGCACACAGCTCTGCCGGGCACTGCCCTGCATCGGGCTGAACCCCCTCCTCCTGGCCCAGACCTGCACCATACCGAGAACACTCAGCAAATTCAGGACGATGTTCACCCGTAATCCTCAGAGCTGGAGCAAACAAAGCTGCCATACATTTTTAATATTTCTCAGCTATTGAGAATGTGAATATTCATCATTCTTGCAAACCAGAGCCTAATTAGATTCATAAATTATTATTGCTTAAATGTAAAGCAGAAAAGCAGAACGCATTTCTGAAGCTCATTTCACCCAGAGGAATCCTAGTTACCTTACGCACAATAATGAGATAGCAAGTGTGCATAGCTTTTACTCTTTGCAAAGCATTAAGAAGCAGATACAAAGCTGAACTCCACAAACCAAGCCAAGCGTGGGCCCTTGCCCTCCAAGGCAGCAGTTTAATGGAAGTCACGGGCACTTTGGTGTCTGTTCACCCAGCTCCTGCTCCGGGTTTTGGAACACGCGGCTGATGCTGAGGCCTGGTGGGTGCCGGGAGCAGCCCCAACAGGCAAAGCGAGAGCAACACATAGGCAGGACGCGGTGGAGAGGGATAAGGGGATGAAGGCCATCATGCAGCTGCTATCACCTCCCGCATCCTCGCGTATTAACTGTCCGAAAGTTTCTTCAGAAACCAGTGACTTACAGAAACAGTACAGACCAAACTTCCAAGCTGGAAGGGTTAAATACATCAGCTTACATCGCCAAAAAAGGCTTTTGAAGCAGATGCTGAGCAGCAGGAATGGGTGGGAAGGGATCTGCTCTGCAAGGGCGCTCTGTACCTGAGCTCTTCCCCGCACAGAGCAAGGAGAGAGCCTGGCCCTCATTTCGACCTCTCACATCACCAAAGGATGCTGCTGGTTTGCTGTTTTCAGCGGAGATCACAGAACTCTGGAAGATGCTTCTTAAAAAAAAATTCTGCAAAGGATGTGAAAAGGTCTTAATCTGGATGGCAGGGGATTAACACAGGACCCTTCCAGCTCTCCACGCTGAGCTGCAAACAGCACAGACAGATCCCCGGGTGCCCCTCTCCCCTCCAGCAGAGTTTGCTCAGATCAGGCTGAGAGTCGAAAGGCAGCAGGACGCAACTGCCTTCTCAGGAATATTGTTGTTTATCAGAGGGAAGAATAAATAGCTGGCTACAGTGTGATTATGGCCGCATCTCCTGAGAAGCCCTCCACGTATCTAAGGACATCCATAATGCATGCCCACTAATTACGTCGTGTAGATTTGGGGATATCTCCAGCTCCCAAAGCTTCGGATTTTTTTCTGTTTTGTAAATGGACAGGAACGCTCCGTTTCCCGGTGGCATTGCCCTGTGCAGGTGCCTCGGCCCCAGAAAGACACCAGGGAAAGCAAACGGCACCGGGCAGAACATTGCCAAAGGCAGGACACAGGCCCAGAGCAACCCGGACTCTCATCAGACACAAGAAATAATATTCACACAAGTGCCGCGACTTCCTCTGTTCTTAGAGCAATTCCCTTTCCATCCCCTTTTCGGGTCTTTTTCAATAGAAGTACTCAACGCAGGGAAAATAACAGGGTTTAGTGCCACAGACTAATAATTAAAAGTGAACCGTTCTATATGTGCCAAAGTATTGGGCCAAATGCATGTCATTTTAAAGATAATACATTACAACAACAACAACAACAACAATAATAATAATAGAGATGCAGTAAATCTGAAAATCATAAGTCCTCCTCAAGAGAAAAAAATGCTTTAGAAATCAAAAAGGAACTGTTTATATTTGGATTTTCATTACATAAAAGACTTCCCATTTTAGCTTCTTTATAGTATAAAAATAGCACCAGGCTAAAAACTAAAATCTAAATCTGTTCTATTATATTTGTATTAACAACTGTTCTAGTTTCAGGCTGCCTCTTTCCTGAGCTACATTTTTCTATATTTGCTTTTGAGGTCATCCAAGAGTGTAGCCTTGAATCCAAAACTTCTACCGTTTTCTTGTAGGTCCAGTTCAAATCCCAGGATTAAATTATTTCCTGGAATTTAAGTGTCTCTACAATAGACAAAATACAGATTTAAGAACAAAAATAGAGTCTATAACATGCTTGTTTCTTTCAAAAATAAACAAGTTTTTAAAGTAAATCTGAAATAATAACAGGTATACATTTAATATCAGCTATTTAAAATTTTATGCGAATTATATACTTCTCAAATAGCACATCTTTGCTGCTGATATTGTAAAGAAAGTCAAGCAAGTGGGCTGAAGGAAGTTATTCTCCCAGAAGCTGGACAGTTAAATGAGTAAATGACCTCTACTTTAAGGAGTAATTTTTTCTTCTGTAGGAACACAAGGAAAAGAAAATTCAGTGTATTTGAGTTTCACTATGTCTGTGTTCAACGAGCAGGACGTTCAATACTGAGCAAGCAGCTGGGAGCCGAAAAAGCAACCAAGTTTGTTTTCTTCTTCCAACTTACCCGTACAAAGGAGGTGTGAGAGGCTGAGGCCCGTCAGCCCCAAAACTTGGGCAGATACATGGACAAGAAACGAGAGCTTCAGTTTACTGGCTTTGAGAAAAACCTCCCTTTGTTCACGAATGCATTCGTTTTAATTGCCCAGCATGCCTGGGTAAACTCACTGCTTTTCTTTCTGATGCATCTGAAGTATTTAAAGACAGCTTTTAACTAAGTATTTTAAGCTGCTGCTTTTGTGATTTTTAAATTAAATTTCAAGTTTTGTTCAAAAGCAGTTTCACACCAACTGGAAATGCAATCAGCCATCCTGTAAATAATATATGCTTTTCAGCATTGCTAACATAATAAAAACAGAAAACCCGGTAATCTGAATGACCGCCCACTAAGTTACAGAACATTTTAAACATTTATGTATAAGCTCTTCTCTCCAAGAACAGACTTTACAGAGCAAAATAAATCCAACACATAAAAATCAACATTTACTAAGAAAGTATTTTACAAGTATAAATGCTCAGCAGCTCTAAATCAGTTCTTTAAATCTAGTGTTTCTGACTGATGATATAGATCATTACTTTCAGTTTTTATTTAAATAACTTAAATCAGTTCCACTCCAATATTTCCCTTTACCCCAAAGCAGAGTCGGCAGCTATGGAAGGGACAGGTAAAACATAGCCACAGCACACCAGGGTGGCAAAGCTCCACGCTGTGGTATGAACGCAAGATGCCTGGAATTTTATAACTTTTATTTTTCTCCAACTAAGTGGAGAAGACAGCACAGAAAATGTGATTTTCCTTCGCAGCCACAAGAGGGGAGCCTTTTCCTTCTGTAACTCGGGGAAAGCCTGGCAATAAACTCCTCACCACATGGAAACAATTCGAGAGGGAAAGTCAGCTCCTTTGATTGAGCGAAAAAGTTTGGCGTCGTTTTCAAAGTCGATAAATACATACATACAGTCAATTAAAAAGAAACCAGCCAACTTATAACCGCACTAATTATTTATATATGCATGCTGAAGACTCATTGTTCTAGGGCTTTGACAGGAAAAGTTAATTTATATAGGAGCCTGCAGTGCTTTTCCTCCCTTGTGTGGGAGCGCGTGTAAAACCCGCACTGTTATTCAGCGCGTTACGGTCACTGGGGGAATCCATGGGCTCCTGCTGAAAGGCCAAATAATCTGAAGATGAATCTTCAGTGACAAAGGAGGGGCTCGCTGTAGACTGGGAGCTCATTAATTGTTGGCTCAAATGTCAGGCCTGCTATTAAGCCTCAGCAGTTTACTGTGCATGTTCTTCTCTTACATGGCCAGGTTAATTATTTGGTGAGCGAGACTTGCACTTACCTACAGGAACGAGCAGGTGTTTTGTTCTTGTTGAGCATTAGTGAGTCGGGGCTGGATCTGCACCCACCAGGGTCACCTAAGCCTTTCCACTGACCGCAAAGAGCTTGGACCATCCCTCGGCTGAGCACGGCTGCAGAGGAGCTCCGGGAGGCCCACTATGCTCCAGCATCGCTGAAGGGGGCACCATGGCCTTTGCCGGCACATTCTGTGCTCCTCCTGGTCCCATGAAGGTGCTGGCGCGGCCCTTTGGAGAGAGGTGGATGGCAAAGGAAGACTGAAGTGACTCAAATCCAAACCACGTCATTCAGGTCAGAGGGATCCTTGCAAAGCTGGGAACAAGAAACCTGAGCGTTACTCTGCTATCGTCTGCAAACTCCCCTCCGTTTTTAAAAAAGAACCCCTGGTTGTAGGACGCCTGAGGTGATTCCTGCCCAACCTCATGGAGCAGTCTGTGTGAGCCCCCCCGCCGCAGGGCCAGCACCCTCACCTAAAGGGAGGTGAAGGTTCAGTGGTGACTGCAGGCTGCCCAGGAGAATGTAGAGCTAAGGCCTGAGACGAGAGATACTACAAGGTGCAAATAGAAAACACTAAACATTAAAGAAGGTAGGAAAACGAGTTAAACTGTTTTTCTAATTCAATAAATAGACTGGAATGCGAATACATCTTTATTTTGCAGATGCAAGAAAGCCCAGCTTGACATTCATATCCGCAGAATCGCGCCTGTACCTCTGAACAAGCCTAAGCTCTCAGGATGAAGAGCAGCGAGAGTCCGATCCTGTGCTGGGTACTACTCGTGCTGCAAACGCATTTCTTCCCGGCTCCAAAAGAGCAGCCTTGTGTCCTTGAAAGCTGAAACCCTCAAATCAGCTCACGCGCTATTGAGCAGGCTCCCGGGGCAGCGGTCGGCAGGTCCTGCCCTCCCGCCGGGCTCAGAGCTGCCACCGCGCCTTGGGGAGCACCCGAAGCTCTACCCCATCCCCAAGAGCCGGGTCAAGGGTGCGACAACCTGCCTCCCGCCGTTCGTGCGCCCGCCCGTGAGCCAGGCAGAGGTTAACGCGGCAGCGCGAGGGGGAGTCACCCAGGAATTTGCTGCCTCTGGTTGTATGGGGCTGAATTTGGACTGGAGCGTTTTCACTCAATCTACGACCCTGTGATAGGATTATCTGCTGGCTGCCCAAGAGCTCTAGTGTGAGTATCTGGATATTATATCCCTTCATTCTACTTACAATTCAATCTCTTCGTCTTAAGGACAGTTTTTCTCTCTCCTCCCACTTCCACCCTCCTTTCCGAAGCTGCGGAGTCAGAGAGCATCTGTTAAAAAAGAGAGCTCAGTTAAAAAAGAGAAATAATAATTAAAAAAAAAAACAAAACAGAGAACATGTAGTACCAGAAGAGATACAATGGGATTTTCATCTCTTGCTCTGCCTTTGTAAGAGACTATTATCCATTGAGCACCAAGCACTGCTCTAGCACTAACAGATGTCTCCACAATAGTCTGAGCCAAGCTGGGACAGGTCTCAGGTGATGCTGCCTCCGGCCTAACTATCCATCCAAAGCCCGTTACCTTCTAATAAACACTGTTGGCTGCTAGAAAGCCCGAGGTAAGGCACAGCTGGCTGTCAGCGGTGGAACCTCTGAGACCTCTGGTTTCCACTGACTGACATTTCAAGAGCATAAATTATCTGAAGTAGTTCGAGCAGCCTTTAGAAAGGCGGCTCCTGGCAAAAGCCGACTCAGCAGCCGTCTTGACTGCTTTCCAGCCTCTCGTTGGGAACCCCGTTGTCTTCCTACCGCAACATCATTTTCATGGAGCAAATGGGCGTGGGACATTGTTCTGGTTGTGCACTGCACATGTTCAACCCTTTGTGCGGTATAACCCGTACAGCTGCGGATGAAGAAACAAGCTTTGATTGCTGCATTGTCAGAATTCATGGATTAAAGCTTTCCCAAAGGAAGAACTACGTTTTATTACCAATGTACTTTGTTTTCAGAGAAGAAACTGCATATAACAAAAAACCTTGTCTTGAAACAGGTCCATAGAAGAGAAAAATAATTGAGATCATGTTCTTTATTTATCACCAGAAAGGGATGTGGTTTTTAAGTAGTTTTGTTCTTCTTTACAGCTGCTATCAATTCTGACCTTGCCATATAACTCATCAGCAGTCTCTGATTCAGACTCTTATTTCTCCTTCTTTAAATAAAGGGAGAGAAGTAATGAATTTTAACAAAGACATCTTTATGCCTCAGAGTTTCTCAGAAGTCTGAGTTAAAGTAGTCCTAAGAAAAACTTCAGAGCTTCAAATAGTTTGAAAAAGTCCTCATCCTCACCATGGATCAGCCCTTATTTGCACGGTATCTCTTACTTCATCATCCTGCCAGTTCTCCAGTCATCTAGGTAGAAAGGACATGGTATAAAAAAACCCACACAGAGAAGGAATTTAACAAGTTGAAATGTTTGAGGCTTCTTTAAACAAGTATCACAAAGTAAATTTTTTTTTTAATATCACACACTTTTCATTCAGGTGGAGTCCACCTCACCAAGAGAAACATACTGAACCTCTTTGTACGTGGTTCTATAAATGGCGCTTTTTCTTTAACATGGTACCCACTGTTTCTTATGACCTTACGTACGAGATAACTGAGGAGTGAACCAGCTCCAGACAAACTCAAATGGAAAGAACACTAATCTACTCCAGAGAACCAGGCCCCCTTTCAGAGGCACGAGAGAGCTTTATTTAGAAGCGTAACTTTATTTACCTCCACTTACAGAACCCTTGGCCCCAAGCCTCTTCCCACCTCGTGAGGCCGCTGCACGCTGACGATGAGCAGGTTTCAGCGGCTCTCCTGCAGCAGCTCTGCCCCGCGGCAACGCCTCCGAGCAGCTCCCTTAATGAGTTACCTGGGTGAAAACAAGTTCAAGCCGTTGCCTAGTGAGAGGAGGTTAATCTGCTGTGAGGTACCAGTCCTTCTGCATAATTAGTGACTGTCTCTTGATGATATAAATAGTGTTGTTAATTACACTGATATTAATACTGCCACTAACATTATAAGGGTTCATTATGGGTACAAATTGAGTCTGCTGCAGGATCACCAGTCATTAACAGAAGGAACCTACAGATCAACCCTCTCTGCATCCCTAAGCAGGGTGCAGACACGGACACAGCGATGTAGACGACAGTGGTTTCTGTAATTTTCTGTCCATCGCTTTCACTGAACAAGGGGTCCAGGCAGACAAACATCGAGATGTGATGCCCCAGCATCACTATAAGAGGCTGCAACTTGTGTCTGTTTTGCCTGTTGAAATCAAGTGAGGGTAGAGTGCACTAAACACAAACTACGAGACATTAGGGAAAAACAGACTGCCACATCCCCAGTAGCTGTTTACATGCCTTGCTAACTCAAGATTCTATTTAACTTGCCCTTAAGACGCTTGTTGGTCCTATTTATTTGAGCAAACAAACAGGCCAGAAGCTGGTGTGGTAGAACGTCCCTCATTCATCTCCTTCCCCTGTCCGTTTCTATATATTTAAATTCCCCTAGAAAGCCAGGCAGAACCTGCCAAACTGTACTGCCTGTCTTCTCTACCCAAGCAAAGCAATCTCAGAGCTCCAGCCTGCATAAACACCCCAAAGCAAAGCTGCCTCTCCCTCCTCTTTGGTCACCTCGAGAAAAAAAATCCCATTATGTTTAGTGGTTTGTCACATTTACTCTCAGGTCAGAAATTCCTGCTTCTAACAATATTTCACTGTATTTACCAGATTCTGCTTGTGGCTCTAACTGGAATAAAATAAACACACTCTTTGGCACTTGCAGAGACTGGTGGGGTAGGAGAAACTGCCCGCCCTCAGAAACAAAGAAAATCTTATTAATATCTGTGTCTGCAGAGAGGCTGAGGTTCTGTTTCTTTGGATTGAGTCATGAATCTGGTTTTATTGCTTTCATTAATATTGCCATCCATGCTTCTGCTACTTTACGCTTTATCAAATTAATTAACGCTAAAGATTAAAATGCAGCTGCCTAAAACATCTACCAGGATTCAAGGTGATAAAAAGATTCCAGAACTGAAGTTTTCTGAAAGAACTGGTCGAGCAGCATTCTTAGACGTCAGAAGCGAGCTGATCTTCAAAAAGGACTGCGATCTCCAGGATTTCTCATTCGTGAGGCAGATTAGAGAAAGCAAAGAAAAACCAGCAGATCTATTTTTCGGCTTGAAGACTGTTTAAATAACACCCGTACTCGGACAGAATTGTGCCTGGGAACATAAAACCACGAAGGAGTTCCAGACCAGTACGCAATCAACGGACCGCTCTGCCTGCCCAGGAACACCAGACCCAGCGCGAAGCCCCGGGGGCCCCCAGGGCTGAGCGGGCTGCAAACGGCAGCTGGAGCCCCAGGTTGCCGCTGGCTCGCAGCCCGGCCGGGATTCATCACCCAGGCCTCGGTGCAAGCACAGACATTGGAATTCATGGAGCTCATAAAATAAAATAGTGCCTCTAACTACCATACGCAAGCACGCATTTTGTCCCAGGCTGTTAGGAAGTTGTAGGTCTCAATGTAACAAGCATTAAGGCAACAAATATTTTGGGGCTTTTGAAACCTCATAGAAGCAAAGGCTTATAATGATACTTAATATCAAAAGCTCAACTTTCAGAGATCAAAAACTGTGAGATGGGTGGTTAAATAAGGATAAACCCATATACTGCACTTAAAAACCAGTTGTGCCTAGCAAGAACCACCAGAGAATTCGTGAGGACGTTCTACTGGAAGAAATCACCAAGCATTTTAACTACTAATGAAACGATATAACCGTGAGTTGCTCAAGGGGGTGAGGAAAAAAAGAAGAATAAAACCAAAAATACTGGAGGCGGAGTGCTAAATGCATAAATTGGCGCATTTGTACATATTTTCATCCTTCTTATATTTCTGAATCAACTTGGTCTTCATTAAAAAAAATCCCCGACCAAACAAACTCTTTCGAGAGCCCCGTGGAGGCAGGCGCTCCTCTGACGAAAGGGACACGGCTTCGCGGTGGCTCGCTGAGCATCAGAGGCGCAGCAGAGACGCGCACAGCAGGCTGCGGGTGTCCGCATCCCGCACAGCAGCAACGCACGGAACTCACAGCATCAAAGGTATTTCCCACACTAACAACCCAGTGCAGCGTGGCAGGAAAAGAAGATGGGGTATTTATTCGTAAAGAGAGCACTTAGACCTATCGTATTAATGCTTTGCTGTAATACTTGTATATTCTCTCTCTAATCGTGTATCAAAATGAGCAACAGTTTTTACTAACAATACACGAGTCAGTACAAAAGTATGTGTAGGGGCATTTTGAACTATAAACCAGCTGAGCTGGATGACGATGTTGTGGAGTCACAACCTCAAGAGTTTAAATTTGAAAAAAAAAATAAAAAAAACCCAACAGAATTATGATTTTTGCAGCTTAATTTAACACCTTAGACCCCAAAATTTCACCATTGCTATCTGGAGCCAAATGAGAGTTCTGTGGCATTGCCAGGCACAAAGTCCAACTAGACTTGTTTTCTTTTTCCACCTTCTTTCTTCCGAGCACAAGAGAAGGCCCGTGAGCTCGCTGGAGTCACGTACCCAGCCCCGCGCACGTGGTGCGCTGGCCAGGCTGAAGGCAGCAGCTCCTCCTCAGCCCTCCCCAAAACTACACCCCAAACCCCCCAGGATGCTTTGTATTCCAACCAGAAGACAGCTGGCAGCCTTTGGCTTCACAACATCAAACAGCCTTGTGTTTGCTGGGATTTTACCTCAAGCTAATCAGTTAATTGGAGTTAAGTACTCCGAGATGTTACACATCCCTCTTCTGCTAATGAAGAGGCCGCCGCCAGCCAGGCTCCGCACCGGGTCCACTGCTCCCTGCCCCTCCGACATGCTCAGAATTATAAGCTAAAGAAATCAAGAGGATTTCAATTGAATCCGGCAGTTTTCAAGCCCAAACACTCAAGCACTGCGAAGCTTTTGGAAGTATGTGGCTAGGGAATTGCAAAACTTTACTACTGAACCAAATCTCGGAGGTTTTATCCTTCTTTGGTGCCTCTTGCCAATGAGCTGGAGTTTGGCAGGAGTGTGCAGCGAGTCGCCAAGATCTGCTCCACTCCAGCAGGACCTTGCAGAGCAGGCTTTTCTGTGGAAAAGGAATTCAGGTCCAAGCGGCTGTTAGTAATAACCGATGGCAAGTGATCACTCTGGCGCATAACTATTAATAATTAAAAAAATAACACCACCTCAGTGCTCATATACGAGGCTTTTCATCCACAGTTTAACCAGCTCCACACACTAGTCACAATTATTGCTAACATTTTCAAGGCGCAGGAAAATTTCGCTGTTAGCGCGTGGAGCGGCTGATGCTCCCCAGGAGCCCTTTGCCCAGCGACGGGGACAGGACCGGCAGTGACGAGCACCGGGGGCTGTCACCTCTCCCTCCGGTGACACAGGACCCCAACAGGCCGTGTCCACCTGCCGTGGGAGCCTCTGTTCTCAGACCTCCGGTATCACGTCTCATCCACATTCCAAGCAGCGGGACTGTTAGCACACACTGCACTGAAAGGCATTCAGAAGCTGTCAAGAGATTTCCAACCCCTCGCTGCCTCCTCCGAGACTTGCCTGTGATCTGTGTCTCGTGGGAGATTTTCAGCTGCTTTGATTAAATACTTACACCATCCATCTTTGTTCCAGCACTGAGTCCCTGGCTAATATTTTGACTGTCAATTTTGCCTCCTATTCTTTTTCTATAAAATTTACTATCTTTTTTCATTTATCTACCTCATCTCATATTTTCAGTTTTCTTTTCCGCTGTTCTTTTAACAGCATTATTGATTCAAATGGATGCAATAAATCCTTTTGAGATGAATATGGTTCCTATTTAAGATCAAATCAGAATGCTGAGACAAGTTAATTGTCTTAAAAGCTGCAGTTAGGATCACTGGACAAAAGACTTTTTAATGGGTCAGATTCTGATCACAGATTTAATGAGACTTGCATGGTATAAGACGGGACAAATTTGGCCTTTAACATTTACAGTTCTGCAATAAATCTTGGCAATTAGTATTTAAATAGCAGCAGCAATACGCACACTATCGCTTACTGTGAAACCTTCAGGTACCTCAAACCTTTACCATAGGAGAGCTTTCCTACAAAAACCATTTTTCAAACCTTGGTGGTGTGGATACAAACAAAATACTAAAAATACCTTTCTGTGCAGAACACTGATGTTATTTGTTCCAAGTCATCCCATGTCTGAAACCCTGAAAGCCAATGCCCATGTGTTTTAGAGTCACAGGATTTTATTTGAATTTTACATACAGGCTACCTTAGATTAGCAATATTGAGCCCCGTGATGACAGGGATGCAAGTGAACCTGTTCTAGCAAAAAGGCCAAAAGGGAGTCTATCCTGCCTGTGTAACTGACTCATTTAGAACAAGCAACATCCGCTGCAGCGGCGCAGCAAGCGCTGCTGGTAGGGAAAAAGATCATAATCTGTGGAGGATAAACAATTCTCGAAACATTCTGCTTTGTTGGGAAGCAAACCCATTCAGAGCGCAGAAACTCATGTTCTGGGCAACAAATGCAATCTGTAAAACAGGGGAATTGCAAATGCCCCCGCTCACCGAAGTGCCGGAGTGTTCCATTAGCGAAAGCCGGGGCAGCTCCTCGTTTTCCCTCTGGCAGTCCCCAGAGGGAAAGTCTTCCAACAGGCAGAGTCAGCATTCCGAAAAAACGGCTTTGAGAACATTCTCGTTGGAGAAACTCATTAAACCTGCAAAAACCTGCTGGCAGTGTCTCTGTCAAACAGCTAAATTAGCACTTCCTGCACTGAATACCTCCTCAAGCACAAAAAGCCTTAAATCTACACCTCTCATCCCACATCAGGCTTGCACTGCATTAATTCATTGATATCATTCCCAGACTTAGAATTAGGACCCTTGATCCTGTGCAGTTGAAATACTATCCTACATATCAAGTTTTACCTGGGATCGCCCCAAACTAGAAAAACAATATATTTTTTGGTAGCACACTTACCAATGTGCTTTCTTCCTGTCTGGTTTTCTCCATTTGTCTATGTAAGTAGACAAATAATAATATGTTGTTTATAAAGATTCATGACAGTAAAGGTACTCCAAAGGTGTTTTCCCTTCTCGTCTCATTGTGCCCAGACACATCCAAGTTAGGTATGTGCTTAAATTCGAACACAGGAATCCACTGAAGCCACCAAACCTACCTGTGTGTGTAATGAGAGGCGTACGATAAATGCTTTGATGAAACAGGTGTGTTTGTTGGGGTTTGTTTAGGTCGGGGGGGTGGTTTGGTTTGGTTGGAGCGTGTGTGTTTGTTCTACAATAAAAGAGTTATAACTTGCCATTCACCCTCGCCCCGATTGCCATAACCCATCCTGGGGCTCCATTTCGGTCCTGGCTCCGAAGCAACAGGCAAGAGCACCGAGCAGCACCGCTAGGAGGAGGAGGCTGGTATTGATCGTTAATGCATCAGCAAGACACAAAGGGCCAACAATTTGTGGTTCAGTGAAAGTGTTCGTTCCTTTCACTTTTATTCCCTATGAGCATCTCCTTTTCCCCTCCTCCACTTCCTACAGCTCACTGTTAGGGCTTTCACAGCCATAAATTCAGTGGTACGTGCTTGAACCCATCATTTATATGGGGTGACAAATTAGAGCATCATCATTTGCAGATGCAGAAGTTCGCCCACAGAAATGTAGGCTGGGGTTCAATATCTGATGCCGCTGTGCAGAATATTGCCTATTTTCTACTTCACACTGTACATTACTTGAAGTTACATAGATGAAGAATCAGCTCCCTGCAGCCTTTAGATAGAGAATTTTATGGGTCAATGAGTGACAGACTCCAGAGAGCCTGGGACAATTCATTTCTTTACCGCAACGTCCCTCAGCGTCGGTAGGGATGGGAGCTGGAAATCACAACCACACAGAGAAGCTGAAATATTTACTTTTAAATGGGGGGTTCTACTTATTTTGTTCTTTGCTACAAAGCAGTAAACACATCATTTTTTGCAACCTGCAACAAATGACAGAACAACAACAACCACCACCAAACCAAAACCAACACTGGTTTTGACTTGTAAAACGAATAAATTTGATACAGAAATGGTAGCTGGAGAATAAGAGACAGAATCCTAGTGTTGGTGTTTCTACGCTCTGTGTTTTGACCATAATAAACTTTCTAAAAATAAGATGTTAGATATTTTATGTGTTATCTGAAACTTTGAGAAAGAGATCTGAAGGAAAAAATCACCCATAACTGCAGACTCTCAGTCCCAGAACTGTAGTACGCGGTTCAAATGCCAAGACAGATATGAAATACCATTATAAACCCAAGACTTTCAAATTTTCCTTGTGGTTTCACGGGGTCATCTGGAGATCTGTGGGAAGGCAGGTTTGTAAGACCACGTTTGACTCCAGGCTGATGCTCCCGTACCCACAGAAGCACCCTCAGCTCTGCCATGGGAAGGAGCTCGGAGCTCTTTGCCGCTCGCTTAGAAAACAACCCGGATTTTCAGAAATCTCACTCACTAAAAATGCTGCTCCTCAACTGTGAGAAACCAAAAGATACCGGCGGCTGGAGCTGCCCAGAGGGAAAGGAGGAACTGGCTTTCCTAATCCATAGAAAAAAGCTTCTTAACAATCGCATTCCAGTACAGACCAAAAGCCACTGATAAATCAGACCACATTAAGGCACTGCCATTAAGGTTATGCCTGCAGGGAGGACAACACACCAACTTTGGGCTGAAAATATCAATACTTCTTGTTATTATTGTTATTTTTTATCTGAAGGAGACAGAGTGTAAAGGATGTTTTGAGAAAATATTTTCCTATGCACTGGCAATTTAATTCCCTAACATGCAGACGCAGGGAGGAATGGGAAGGGTTAGGTGCAGGGCGATGGGTTTGGTTTCCCAGCCCTCGTTCCACGCCCACCGCAGGGTGGCTGGATTACAACATTTCCCATTTGTTATAAATTTCAACTGCCTGGTTTTTCTGTCGCTCGCTGTAGCGCATAGGAGCATTTTAATGCGTGCAATCCTTAAATGTCAGTATAATGGAAAGCAGATGAGTCTTTTATGACAGCAATTTTTCACTCACTTTTCCTGCTAAAACTATGCAAGGGGAATAAAAAAAAGATTTAGATGGTGAAAATTGTGGTTTAAATCAGACGCCGACTAATTCTCCTTGCTTTAGCCATGTGAGGCACACAAGGATGTTAAGGTGTAAGCCTGTATTCAGACTGCTCTTCTGCAAAGAGAACTTATGAAGTTGAAGGAGAATTCCTCCTTAGCATTACTCAATGTTTCTGCTAGTCAGGCTTTGCTATGGCCTTAATTACGGGAGCTGGTCCATCTACAGCCCTCGCTGGGCGCTGCACGGGACACTTTGTGTGAGCGGCAGTGAACGACCAGACACTCACTCAGCACGAGTATTACACCGTGAAGGAAAAACACATTTTGTCCCGTTCCTCCTCCCACCTCGCTGCCAGAACCTTGCACACGGACTTGTACAGCCTGCAGAAGGAGCCAAAAGTCTAACGAGCATTTGAAAGTGAAATAATTTGTACATGTGACTATTCTCAAGCCTCTGTTTGCAGATATCCAAAAAAAGAGACGTGGACACAGACGATGCTGAACCACCCTGCACTTACCCAAAAATCCCCCCAGAAAGTGCAGGAAATGCCAACCCAGCCGGATACACAGCATGTTCAGGAAGGTCAGTGTCTAAGGACATGGTCATGTTACATGTGCAAATGGATGAAGACATCTGAAATTATGAGGAAAGTATAAAACAGCATTTAAAAGGTGGATTAAAGTTATTGCAAGAATACAACAAAAATAAATGAGATGATCTCTTGTCTCAAATATAATACTTAAGAAGGTAAGCTAATGACCTTTGAAAATAAATCACAGTAACTTCATTCTAGAGTACTGTAATTCTTTAGTTTGTGTTGGTTTGTTATTTAATGTTTTCCATTCAGGAAAACAAACAAACAAACAAACTGTAATTCACCACAGCGAAATTTAAATAGGGCCCTTCTTGAAGGAGATGCAAAACTGGCTTTGTGTGAAAAAGAAAAAAACAAAACCAAACAAAGCACAAACAAAAAAATCGCACTCCAAAAAACCCCAACACTGACACAAACCCCCTCCCTTTCTTACGTGCGTGCAGCAGAAACCTCAGCGTGCACAGGTCTGCTGGAAACTTGGTAGGATGTAAAAGTTTATCTCAAACTGTCAAACGGCATCTGAACATCCAATGTGAAAGCTACCAGTATCTGAATCTCTGTACATCATTTACCTACTACATAACTATATGAAATATATGTTTTCTCTCTGCCCTTTTGAAAAATTATTTTCAAACATTCAGGCACTTCATCACAGTGTTATTAAACTGTATCATAGTAAAACCTTAAGGTATTTCTCATGTTGGGCTGGAGGCAGCACAGAGCTCTAACTTTAAAGCAAATACAATTTAAAGCAAAAAAACCTCCCCACAACCCAAAACCATCTCACAATCCTCCAGAAACACATAAAGCCTGATATTTTCAGCTTAGCTCGAATCACAACAAAACACAACATTTCACTGCAGAGAAGAGCAGCCGTGTTTCCCAGACTTGCTACCGTCTCAGGAACGTAAGGTGAAACGATACAAAACTGATCCTTAGGTTTTGTACACACCCAGAAAGATATTAGTCAGGAAGTTAGGACCTCCGAGAATAACCAGACAGGAGCTGCTTTGTCAATGCACAGCATGTGGGAAAACCTGCTCAAACGCCTCTGCCTGGCGACGTTCACATCGTGACACAGAGGGATAAGAAGTGCTCGGAGGTCAGTGCGCAGGGTGCTCCCCGCCCCCGGCCTCCCACAGAGAAATGACATTGTAAAGACAGCAATCCTCCCCTCAAACGAACTGGACCAAACCTGGCTGAGAGACCCCAAGGCAGCACCGCTGTGACGCTCAGCGGGGGAATGCAGCCCAACATCCACAGCAGGGCGACGCTGACAGGCACCGCTCAGCAATCCTGACCTTCAGCGTGCGAGGAAACACATTCACAGGGACACAGCAGCCGAGGCGAAAATACCTGTCTGCCCACGACCTCGTTAAACACCCCGCGAGGGACCCCGGAGAGACGCTGTCATCTCCCAGCTCTCGGATGCACCTGAGCACACATCTCGTGGCTCTCTGACACCTAAAGCTCTGCTCCTAGATTCACAGGGTCAGCGATGTGATGGGTGACTCTTGGGCAGGTTTGTAACAAGATCACTGCACGTGGATGGACTCTCTCCTTCCCTCTGGTCTAACTCTAGGCCTGGCGCCTGCTGTTGCTGCGCAAAGGTCTTCAAAAACTCTTGCTGAGGTGTCCGAAGCAATCAGGCCATCCCGAGAGGGGATGCCAAGAACCCTACACTTGTGTCCTCTGAGGTCTGCTGCTTTACTTGTTAATCAGTTACTAACTAAAGCTCACACTTTCCTATGTTCTGTTTACTCAAAAGAGCTAATGAAACCACTTCAGGAGGTGGTTTAACCCTTTAAGGTAATCACCTAAAGCAGTGGTAAATACAAATCTGCCTGTAAGTGAGCAAATCAGCATCAATACTTCAGACCTGGAGGGAGAACAGGACTCCCCCTGTTGCTTGGTAATTTGAAGATGGCTGACAAATGAATGTCAGAAAACTGAATAGATGATCTGTCCAACATAGCACATTTTTCATTTACCTTGCCTTGTTTAAGAATAAGATATTTACGGTGCTGAGCCACCTAAAGCAGAGGCATTATTCAGCTGCACCACTGGAACAAAACAACAAACAGTTCAAATTAATTCTGTATAAAGGCAGAACAAATTGCATCATTTGCAATGCAAATATGATTTCAAGCTTCATTAGCATCTTCTTTAAGGTCTAGTGCCTCAGTAGTAGGATAGAGCGATGCTTCCGAATTTCCTAAACGTGTGCCAAACACCCTGCCGCTCCTTAGTTCCATCCATCAGAATAAAACAGGGCAACACAACCACCATCAACAGCCAACAGCAGTAACATGCTCTGCTCCAATTTGGAACTAAATCCCAAAGGGTAGCTTTCATTTTAGTGGAGTAAATTCCTCATGAACCCAAACATTGCCATTTCTTCTGCCTTTGTTTAAAAAGCTTTCACAGCAGTGAACGTGGATGGAATTGTGTATTAATTTCCTCAAAAACAAGGCAGACCCCTATGAAATTTCTCCTACTCTCAGGAGTGCAAATGGAATCAGATACTGTGAAAAAAGTTTGTAAAAATGGAAATACGAAAGAAGAGCTCCAGGATTTGACTGTTCTCACCCCGTTCTGGTTTTCTCCTGGGTACCCCTGGTGCTTATGGCACGAAGGGCAAATTCAGCTCCCCTGCATGGGAGCGTAGCAACGAACAGTGGGGTTACAGACCTGGGACCCGAGCGGGGATGGGACAGCAATGGGGTTGTGGCAGAGTCCATCAGCACGGGTACAGCCCTGCTGTGGTCCAGACCCCTCAACACAGCGTGGGTGACCCCATGGAGGACACCTGACGGCTGTATAACATACAATCTGTTTAACGTTAAGTACATTTAATGGAAGATATGGGAACGAACTACCGATATTTTGGAAACATAGCATTAGAGATATTTAAAGGCTACTTACGGGGGAAACTGTATTGGTTAAGTTGGCTTGTGAATTCAAGCTGATATGACTACAGCAGTGTAGCTTTCCACATGTGCACCTGGCAAATAAACCTCCGTGTAACAGAGGCATCTTCGTTGACTTGTGTAACTTTATTTGGGTAACTGGAGAAGTCTTTCCTTGCAGGCAAGGCCTCCAGTGACGGTCGAGGGGTACAGAAACACCGGTGTTCTGACATGGCAGCCCACTAGAGGTCCTGCTCAACTCAGAGGGATCCAAACCTCCCTTGGCTAAATGTGATAAAATGCAAATGAAAACATGCACACATTGTGCACACAGGCTCGATACATGGATGCATATGCTAAATTTAGGAAATGCAAATATGCATCTGATTCATACGCCCAGTGACTGCTGGCACAGGAATAAATCAGTTAATTGGCTGAGGCCAAAGCAGCTACAAGGTAGACAAAACATTGACTGTTGACCAGTTCATAGTCACAGCAGCTGCATGCATAACTGAACGAACACCTTTTATCAAATCAGGCTCTGTACTATTGAAAAAGAAAGCTGAATGTGCCTGGTACTGTCTTCTGTCTTAAATCAAAATCTTACCTTGGGTTCACAGAACGGTTTGCCAAGGTTGAACACGGGGCTGGTGAGAACCCATCTGGCATCCAGGAGTCTTGCATGAAACCGGGTGCAAACAGTGCGTCTATCAGGAATCAGACACTGGCAGGAAGCAAGATGTGAGAATCAAGCTCTGCTGGCAATCCCAGAATAGCAGGGTGCGGGCAGAAGGAGATGTGATGCCACAGCTACCCAGCTATGGCAGAAGGTACCTTCAGCGAGGCTGAAGCACACAAATAAGCTGGTTGTACAGCACACTGGGAGCATTTCTTAGAGAAAAAAGACTTGGAATGGGGAAATAAAAGATGAATGACACGCACAGATAAATATGCGTCCTTAGGTGATGTGCTAGACTTGGATCAGCAGGGCTGGAGTTCAGCCGCTTGGGGAACTTTCAACCACCCACTTTCTGGAAAACCGCCCCCGGTGTGTTTTTCCATGGGGAGCTGTGGAAGCTGGGCAGGCCGGCGGGGTGTGCAGCGCAGGGCTGCGGATGCACGGAAGCGCTCGCTGCTCTTCCACTGCCCACTTTAAATCTCGCTCTGACAGTGACAGAGCAGCCAGCCTTGCTCAGCTCCTCTTCTGCTCTTTGAGTCGTATCTTTTTATTTTATTGACAAAAGCAAGTTTTCCACTTTCTCAGCACTGCAGAACCAACACGGGGAGCAGATTCCCCCGTGTGCATCACACAGCACAGCTCTCGCTGCCAGTAGCTTTTTCTGAGGAATGGCAGATGCAGACAAACAAATACCAGCTGGTAGAAAAATCAAGTCCTGGTGTCTAATCTGAGTCTTGATTTTTACCTTCTCATTTGGGAGGTCTCCTTTAAATCAACACAAGAGGCCTTCCAAAGCCGCACACATGCCGTTGCTCTAAAAACTTCTATAATTGTATCTTGTGAACAGACATGAGTCATGAGCAAAATTCTGAAAGCCAAAAAGGCTTTAAAATTAATCTGAGTAATCATCACATTGCCATCAGCACTGCCTAAATCCTACCTATAACTCACTTTGTCATTTTACAGATAAAGATAAGGGACATAAAGAGTCCAACTGGCCAAGCTACCTTAGCTTATAGGTGGGGATATGGGAGGAGAAAAGCAAGACAATACTGAGGGTTAGCTGAAAATTATCTAGTGAGCTGGGGAAAGGGAGAGGCAGAGAAAGCCGGGGAAATAACTGAGTACTTTTCCTCCTACACACCCCAAAAATGTTTGTTACCTTGAAACCTAAGCAACCAGACAAGGCAAGGGGCAGGGAGAAAAAAATACCTAGCCAGAAATATTCAAAGTTGTATCTTCCTGGACTAAAAAAAAAAAACCCTTTCGCTTCCATGGTGTTTCTTTGGCCTGTTCAAGTAAGCTGCGCCCAGAGCCCCCGAGTCTGTGCAGAACTGCGGTTACCAATCCAGCTGCAGCCCAGGACGTGGTTTTACGCAGGGTTTGGGCCTCGCTCTTCTGCAGGAGCCTCAAGACCAGAAACATCCACTGCCTTCCCATCTCCCGTGACAGCGTGCCAGATCCTCCTGCTTACAGCTGAGGCAATTTTGCATCCCGAGCAGAGGAACACTGCACAGAAGAGCCAATTGAAAAAAAGAAATAGCAGGAACAGAGAAGGACAAAGGCCAGAAATTTATCAGTTTTGGAGCTTTGTCTGCAATAACTCAGGAAGAAGGTTGAGGAAGAGGGAAGAGCCCTATTAAGCTGAGCCGACCTGAGCATAGCCCAATGTCTACAGGCAGAAGACAAAAAAGGATGGGGGAAGTGTTAATACCGTAACCACAGCCCTCAGCACTAGAGGTGAGGGAGTACAAGGCCTGCAGCAAACACGGGAGAAATTTGAAATTCAGTAGGTGCTGCTCTTCACACAAAGTCCTTGGAGTGTTTTCCTGACAGGAAAAAAGGTCTCTCCTATATTACTTTTAAATTCCATGAAGTATCAATGTGAACACACTCCATTACTCCATAAAGTCCCATGCAAACAGGTCACAATCTTCTTGTCAATCATACCTAAAAGGCACTACACAGATATTTATTTCCATCTATTTATACAGCCTCCATCACCATAGTAACTTATCCTTCTGTTAACACTACATGATATCTTCCTTTATTCAAGAGAGCTACAATACAGATTTTCCATTATCAGCACTCAAGGCGACTGCACCATTTTCACAGTGATTTCAAGAGCACACCAAACTCTGCGCTACCAGTGATGTCTGCGGATTATTTTGGTGTGGGGCAGGAGCAGGGAAAGGAAGCTCCCCCCCAACAGGACGTCAGAAATAAGACTGCACTGGACAAGAGAAAAGAGCAATATTAATCCTTGCATTCCATTTCATCTCATGCCAAATCAACTGCTCTAAATATTGGATTTTTTTCTAATGCTTAAACTAAAAAAAAAAAAAAAAGGCAAGAGAATCTGAGTCCAAAGAGAGGCTGCAGGCACTGTTTGCTGCGCATAATCCCTGAAGGCTGCGGTGCTGCGAATGTATTTCTGATTATGTTTCAGTTCTTCATTATTAAAAATGGGCTGCAGTTGATTCATAGTTTTGCTGCAATCAGCTGAAACCCAATTACTATCACAGCACAAACTGATGCAGATTTTCAGACTGCCAGGAAGAAATACCGCTGTATTTCTAGTGCACTGATTTTCCTCAGTGGCAAATACAACTCATTCGTTTACATGGTTTGGGATTTTTCAACAAAACTTTGTACGGCTGAAAACTGCATGGACAGTTTTACGTGGTTGGGACTACTCAACAGAGCTGGATTTCTCCCCTTCAGAGAACTTCAACCCGACGTTGAGCATGTCGCTATGTTACAGCATCATCAAACCGCGAATCCTTCCATCACGACCCACATGGCCCTGCCTACACCCTACCCTGCGGAGCTGAGTCCTGCTCCCTCCTGGCTTACTTTCACCTTCCAAGTCAAACCTGTTCTCACAAGCCCACCAATTTTCTTCAGAAACACCATGGGGTAGCAGCAGGGTGGGGAATGACGTTCGTATTTTTGCCAGACATTCAGCATAAGCAGCGTGAGCAATAATGGCTTGTCACTCTGCCCATGTCTTTTTCCTTCCCTCCATCCAACCTGTCACTTTTCTTCAGGATTGCCCACGCAAAGAACTAGGAAATGACTTTCATTTTCCCTGTGTATTAGACAATTTCTCCATACATGCACTTTCAGTGAATTCTTCCTACAGAATTATAGCCCAAGGGGTGTTGGTAGGCAGAGAAGGCAACACAGCTGAGATTGGGAGTGTCGCAAGAATCAACAAATCGTTACACCAGTACTGTGTCCTACCTCTAATTATAGGCAATTTACATCTGCTACATGTATATATTTATGCCAAAATATAGCCCAGGTTAAGAAAGAAGAGAAATTTGTGCATCAGCTGAAGTTGAGGATGCAGCACACAGGTGCACGGGGAAGAGGGAACAGCTGAACAGGGCTATTGGGAAAGAGGCGGCAGGAAAGAAATAAAGCCACACCGCATCGTTGTGTTTCTGTCCTTCAGAGGTCGCCAGTGAAGTCATATATCCATTGGCAACATCACAATTGTCTCCACAGCAACAAACGTGATGCTGCAGAACACTGAAATATCTATTTTTAAAAAGGTAGGAGGAAAACACAAATGTGGAGCATGTAGGGGTTGAACAGCCACACAAGGCTAATAACTGTAATGGGAGGTGCATAAAAATACTCACTGAGGAAGAAGCCAAGCAAAATCAGCTTCTGAAAACTTCTCCAAGCGTAACATCTCCTGGACACCTCGTTACATCCTGTGGGCAAAGACAGCGAAGAAGTCAGAGAGGCAGCAACATTCTGCTCTGCTCCCCAGCCCCACGAAGCCGAGAGGAGAGGAGAGGAGCTGCACAACCAGCCACGAAATCCCCACCTGTGCCCTGTGTGGTGCGAGGGACCAGCCCCGAAAGGACAAGCGCGAGCCAGTGGTTTGCACCACAGTGAACTGCAACTACTTCTGAGATGCAGACCACTTAAAAGGAACTAAAAAGGATTTACAAGCATAAAATATAAGGGATTACAGTGAAATGAAGTTTGTCTTCCAAGCCTGATCTAGATGTATCCAAAATGCTGTAAGCAGCATTGCTGTTAGGTTCATTGAGCTCTTGTTAAAAATCCTGGGATTTCCGTTACAATTGGTATCATTCAAGGTTATGAAAACCTCTTCAGGTTAGCTGTTCTTGGAAACACTTCTGACATTTTAGACTGAAATCTTAAAAGAAGAACTCTTCAAATGCAAGGGTGTATGAATCTAAAAATGTCATTGCTTGGCTTTGTCTTAAACCTTTCTGATGGGGTCAGGACACCCAAGCGGCCGAGAAAACGTTCTCTTTAGCAGTTGGAGAGAGGAGTCCTCTCCCTGTTCATCCTTGAGAAAACAGCCTCCGTTTAAAACACGAGCTGCAAGTACCATGGAAGTGGTGGTGGTCTTCTCTGAGCAGGACCCTGCTCCTCAGCTGGGTCCTTCCCACCGTATCTGACAGCACTGACTTACAAAAAGAGCCTGAAAACTTAAAAAATAATAGTATGGGGTAAGAAATAGATTTGGGCAAATGAGTAGTGGTGATCTCTGATGCTTCCAAACCCCTTATATCCCAGTCCAGACAGCATCGCTATTCTCCCTGTTTGTGAACCGCAAATTGTAATCAAATTTATGCAAAACAATTTTAAAAATATGAAAAGCTATGTTTAACATTTGTATAGAAAATATAATACTATAAATATTTTTAATTGGTGCTATGAATGATGTTTTATGCTGCTTGTGCTGTGCACTGCCTAAGTTTTGAAGTGAGTAGTTTATCACTGAAACTGGCTGACGGTTTCCACTGAATGCACACTAACAGGAACTGGGATATGAGAGTGCAATAAAGACGGTAAAATAAATGGGAATACTTTTCACTGCAGAAGTAATATATCTTTCTTCAAAATGAGCCTTTCTCCTCCGTGGCTTGACAACAGAATTTGATTGTCTTCAGCCTATCTGGAAGAAAAAGAAACCCTCAGAAAATGACAATTTCTCAAAAAAAAAAAAAGCTCAGTTTTAAAAAATGTTTCATCTGGAAGCATTTTAGACCCTGGGAGGACTTTCAGAAACACCCGGGAGTGGGAAATGTTTGCTCTGCTGGACAGGGTTGTCTGGAACACAGATCGAGATTCCTTTCCTCTCCGGATCAACCAAAACGAGCGCCCTGGGCCCCGGGGAGCTGCCGTTTGCCAAGCAGGTAGGAGGCAGATCTGCACCAAAGCTCTGAAAGCCTCCGGCCCCACCCCACAGCGCAGCTCAAACTTTTTTTTTTATGCCACAGTGAAAATTTTTTTTCAGGATGGAAAATCAGTTTCCTTCCCAGCCCCGTTTTTAAACAGCAAGTCAGAAGAAACCTGCCTCCTAAACGCTTCCTTCACGCTTTTGGAGGTTTCTCTTCCTCTGCACCTTGCAATAAGTGCAATTCGGGTGTGCATTTAATAAAAAAAAGAGAAATAACAAAATAAAGGCACGAGACTGTTCTCCTTTCTGCAGCGGTCCAGCCAGCTGCACAGAATAGAGCAAGGCAGCAGAGGAAGCTAAACCAGCCCTCACCCCCCTGCATGGATGAGCCCAGAAGACCATCAATCCCACCCAAACCCTGCCCACGGGCACACACCGCCTGGCAGTGACCTGTGCACACTACAGCGATGATTTCTGCACTCAGAATTCTGCATTAGATTTCAAAAAAATCTGATCCCAAATTGTCAGATCTCCACAAACTTGGAAAAAAAAAATCATTTAAGAAAGCAAGGTTTGCAGAACAAAGCTAATGCACGTCCTTCACACAACATCAGTGGAAGCTCAGGGAATTGTTAAGTGCACTTAAATTCCCTTGTATCAGGAAAGATGAATCCTCTCTGCAGAAGATTTTCAATAACACTTAAATGCCAGAAAATTGAAATCACTCTGCTAAAATCCAAGGCAGTCTGAGCGTTTCTCACATTCCTGTGTTTATGGCATTAAACTTTCAAGCAGGACTGATGTGGCCGCCCATAGAGAGCAGCACAAGGTCAGGCTCTGCATTTGGTACTGCACATGTCCACCAAGAAACTGTGAGTTGGTGCACATCAAAACAGGTCCTCCCAGCGACATTATTTTATCTCTTATTTTTATATTGATAACAGAACATTAGTATGCACAAGTGCAATTCATATTTTATTATTTTCCTATCTCATAAAATAGATATTTAAATCACCAAGGAATTAAAGGAATGAAAGGAGCGTTATGCTTAAGTAGCTACAAAATGTGGTTTACATCATGTAATGGGACATGTTTAATGTGGTTTTACACAGAAGCCTTTCATCATTCACATTTGCCTCTGGCTTAATAAACGATGTCATTCTGTTTATGTTTGTTACGGCTGGATATAAATGTTTCCCAAGCAGCATCCCCATGAATCACACCTGGAACATGGAAATTGGCAATCAACATTTTCATACATCACTTATGTGCTTCTGCCTCTCAGCCCTTAAGCTTTAATCTTTTATTTAGGAGTGTGCCAAGTGCTTTCAATTAAACTTGATGGCCAGCTATGAGCACCGATATCAAACAGTGTAAAATGATGTAGGGTTTCAGCCTGCCGTCCTCACTCTGAGAACCATCTTGTTCCACGAGCCATCGCTCTGGAGGGGTACGAACACCCTCTTAGATACTGAAGGAGATGGAACGGGGTCTCTGACATGTATTTTGTCACTACTGTAACAGCCAAGTGTCCTTCTCCATGAAAGATGATGGAGTCAAAGACAGAATTCCCACTGACCCCAGCAGAGACGGGAACTCACCTCCAGCCTTCTGAGGGCTCTGGGTACAGGTGGCAGCAGTGGGGAGGGACACGGTACTGGAGATGGCTCATCCGGAAGGTGATGTCTCCCCATGGAACCCGGCCTCTGCGCAGCGGCCTTCACGTGCTGAGGGCGCCCTCCACAAACAGCCAAGCCTGAACGCCCATGCAGAGCCGCACCTCACGGAGACATCGCAGGAGCTCAGCCTGTGCCAAGATCAGTTGACTCAATATGGATTTTTAAGCCTACAACCACAGTAAGATTCCACAAAAGACAGAAATTTGCTGGATATATTGGGAAACAATCAAAAAACCTTCGCATTGCAGCCACCTTCAGTATGATGAAGCTGTCGGAAGTAACGGAACTGGAAATAGCGATGCTGGAAACGTATGGCCCAGTCCTAACCTGGGCCGCAGCAGGAGCAGCATCTCCAGTGCTCTTCAGCACACGTGTATGGATCTGCTGTACACCAGCCAAGACAAAGCCTTGCTGCCAGTACCTGCAACACGCGTAAGGGCACGGGGACCCACGGCACTGGAGTATCCTGGGCCCCTGTGCAGCCCACAGCAGGGAGGGGGCCCTGGAGCTCCACAGCCTCAAGGCCAGGGAAGGAGGCCTTGTTGGAGGACTCCGCGGAGCCCAGAGCTCAGCAGGGAGGCGTCAGCAGGCACGGGCAGGACTGCATGGGCCGGGGCTCTTCCCGAGGGCATGGCTCAGCACCACTGACGGGACAGCAAGGACTAAAACAATCCACGAGTGGGGAAAATACGTTTATACACATTCACCACTGACTACACCACAACCTGACTTGTCCTCTTCAAACCAACAGCCGTTTGCAAAAGGAGACACGGGGTAGCTTTGTACCACAGACCCATTTGAAATCTCTGGAGCTCCAAGTGCTTCACAGAGCTGAGCATCCCTGGCTCACAGCACTGTGTAACAGCTGAGTAGTATCTCAGTGCTGCAGGGATGCAAACTACACGGCACGAAGAGGTAGCGCTGTTCTCGTAGCAGGGGGCACGGCAGCGCCCTGCCCAGAGCGAGCCAGCGGCACTCAGGAGATGGACACAGAGGAGTTGACAATCTCTGTTCTCCAGTATAAACCTGAATCCAAGAACATCCAGAGAGTATTAAATTTAGCAGCTTCACCTCCAATAAAACAAGAATAAACATGAATCCAAGAACATCCAGAGAGTATTAAGTTTAGCAGCTTCACATCCAATAAAACAAGAATAAACATTAGGGGGATTTCTTTTAAAATTACCTTTCACAGGCATTTTTATGCAGAAGCAGATTCCGATACGTAGAAAACTGTTCTCTTTATGAAAGAGATTACAAGTGTATAGATCTCTAATCTCTTTCATCAGTTTTCATTAAAAATCAGGAGTTGTGCAGGGTTGAAAGTTCACCAAGATTTTATTAAATTGGGCAAAGCCGGAGGAGGAATAACAAATACATCCACAGGGATAAAGTTTTGTTGTCATTATAAACTTCACATTTTCCTCTCAATGCTGGGTTTCCATTCTTTCCCTATGGTGCTTTCTGGCTCTTGTTCATTTTGATGTTCACAGTCTTACTTTAAATCTAGGTGCAGCATACAGGATATAGCATAACAAAGATTATAAATCTTGTTTGGAAGTTGCATTATTTTTATAGGCATGTCAAAGAACGTATTTAATAAAATTTTACCTAAAATGCTCTTTACACTTAAATAATAGAGCTACAAAGTCAGCATAATAGTAACAAAAGAGGGTGAGAAAGAGAAATAAAAATTAAAAAAAAAAAAAAAAGGAAATGAAACAGGTAACAAAAGAGATTTTCAAATGGGGTTTGGAATGAAAAGCAGTGCCAGGAAGGCATTTCAATGGAAAGGAACTACCCCACATGTTAGAAATTGCAGAGGAAAAGGTTATTGTAAAAATCTTAGACTAGAGGAGCGCATGCAAAAAATCATAAGCCATTCAGAAAAGCACAATGGCCAGGGTAATTTGGGGATGAAAGGAGAGCCTGGAGAGGGACGTGCCCATAATGGAAGGGGCAACACGAAGTGTGTGGAGAAAGGCATGGGGTTTCAATTAGGCACAAAGACTCATTGGCAAAGTCCTTAGACAGAACTAAATCTCCATCCAGGACACAGAGGAGGTAGAAACTTAGGACAGCGGGACGTTCAGACTGTGAGCACTACTGGCAAAGGAAAGAAGTCAAGAATAGCAGCAAGAAACGGGCAGGCAGTAAAACTTTGCTTTTAGTCTAATCATCTTCTGAAGAAGATTACACTCAGTAATTGCATGGATGGCTTCCATTCACAGAAAACTTCAAGTCATTCCAAATAATTATAACAGATAGATAACAGCTGCGGTATTAACGCATGTATACCCTACCAAGGTATAAGAAGGAGGAGGTCAGAAAAGCAGGTAGTGCTTCTGTAATACTTCCACACTTGCAATCACTGGAGTTAATCCCCAAGTTTCGTAATCAAAACTCATCAAGAAAACCCAGTTGATGAAATCAGAAGAAATATTGCTTGAATAACACTTGAGATGGGATTGGAGATTTTTGCAGCACCACATCATTAGAAGTGATGGGCAAATCCTGATCAGCTTCTAATAATATCAAGTATAATAATCCACATGTTTTTAGTAGCTACCTTTATCCATTTTAACTAGAAAATCACTGATACCCATTATGTGTCAAACTCAAGCAGGTCTGGAAACCCCATTGTACATTGGCTGCTATTTTTCTGATCCTTCATACTGAGAATTACCCTAAAATCCATCAGCTAAAAAGCAGCGCCCGTGTTACACGTGGCAGCCCCCGAGCACGATGGCCTCACTCCCACCAGGCTTCATCGCCTCTGCTATTGACACCATGCCCAAAGACTCGGTCCCGAGAGGCTCTGAACACTGTCTAGGGCATGAAGGACCACATACAGCTGTTCACAGGAGGCTTTAGGGTTATCGGTTGTGACAACTTACGGGAAGCACATCCAGGAATGCTTGATGTAAAGAGAAAGAGCTGCTTGTCTGTCTCACTGGTCCCCCTTCCCCTCCCTTAGTGATGCTGGTACCTCAGGGTATGGAGAAAACTGTTGGATGTCACTTATAACTAAGGATTCACCACAACTTCTGAAGTTCAGACATTGACCTTTCCTAAAATACATGATTTTTTGACAAAAGCACTTGTAAATTGGAAAGGGCTTGTCTGTATTTAAAGGTTTTGGTAAGGGGGAGAACATTGGCTTTTTTCTTTGCTATACTCCACCAGCTGTATCGAGACATTTCCTCATTGTGATTCTGAATGGGAATGAGCGCCGTTCCTTGCAGAATTCTCTGCACAGTCTCATCTCTCTTCCTTTCATATGCTCCTTCAAAAGATTATTTTTAAAATGTAGTGCAATCTGGTATCAGAATAAAGGAAAACAAGAAAAAGGAAGTGTATTTCATAGACGCAAAAGCCCCCCTCCCTGCCAAAAGACAGACAATATGGCTTTAGCTAGAGAAGGTGGAATGATACTTCCATAAATGCCTGAAATGCATCATGATACTTCACAGTATAACGGTACAGGGACAGCACAACAGGCACAGAGCCCTCTCGGTCACACAGGACATGATCATACCCGCAAGTCCAGATAAAGATGTTAGACTGTGACTGTTCTGGGTGTCACCCATAAAACAGAAACTCCAAAGCAAACATGAATTTAGAGACTTAGCTCAGCCCAATAGTTGTCTGAGATGATCTAAGGAGCCAGGGCCCACTTTTGTGTATACGAGCTACATTCCCTGGCTGTTTGATGAATACAGATCAGCTGCACAGCACAGGAGCATATTTCATTTGAAAGATGGAGCTGTTTGCTGTACCCGCAGAGATGAGGTTTCAGTAAATGCAATATACGAGCCATAGGTCTCATATATTTTTCTTGTCTGCCTCCATCTCAGGTTTTTTACATGTTTATGAGTAATAACAAAGAGGATTCATTTGTTAATAAACAGACTTCTATTTCCATGAGCAACTCCAGTGTCCTTCAATTACTTGTTTTAACAGGAATGAGAATCCAAAGTTAAAGCTTCATTAATATTTCAGATTATTTTTCACAGTTCATACCAAATAATTTCACTTATATCTTCCATGTGTTCTGCCCTCTCAGCTTTATTTGCCTTTTATACTCTAACTGGGCTCATAACTCCATTCTTTAAGAATGCAATGGTGGTTTTAAACCACCAGCCCCAACAGAAACACATTCCTGATGGTGAGTTGCACATACCTGGTACCTCCATGAGATCAGAGGCTTTCAGAGCCTTTGTTCCTTATTGTTTTAGTAATTTTAAAAGAATAATACATTGCACAGACTCCATGCTTGTTTTGTATCTAACTTCCATTAAAAAAAATGAAGGATCTGAACCCTTTCATCCATTACATTTGTTTTTGTAATCATCCACAAAACGCAGGATAGCCCTAGACAAGCAAATAAGAAACTCAAGTCTGCCGATGCCTCAATACATTGTGAGCTTGATTATTTATTATCGTGTCTTGGTTTATTACTCTAGCAGCAGCAGCACACATTCGGGTTGTTCTTCCCAGCCTGCCCTCGGGCTGTTCTGAGGAGAACGACTAACCGGGAGTGAGCGGTGATGGCTGCGGTGATGGCTGCGGTGAGGGGCCGCGGTGAGGGGCCGCCGTGATGGCTGCGGTGATGGCTGCGGTGATGGCTGCGGTGAGGGGCTGCGGTGAGGGCTGCAGTGAGGGGCTGCGGTGAGGGGCTGCGGTGATGGCTGCGGTGAGGGCTGCGGTGATGGCTGCGGTGAGGGGCTGCGCTCTGCCTGGCCGCAGCACCCCGGGAGCAGGGCACACCGCCGAGGGTGCTCCGCTCACTATTGCATTTGCAACCCTTTTCAGCCAAACAGACTCAGTTCCTGTTGTGACCGCTGCACCACAGAAGACAGAAGAGTGCATGCCCAGATAAACTCTCAGCTATTTGAATTATCTCAAAAGACTGAGATGCCTTTTTAATTCAGATCTACAGCCTCCAAAAATCCCCTCTACACTATACCTTGTATGTGCCAGCACACAGTAAATCACCAGATTTAGTAGTGAAAAACAGGATTTCCAAAATGGGAAACATTTTAATTCATCATTAGAAACTTTTTTGTCAGTTTTCCCAGACCATTTCATAGAATTTATGAGCACTTCACATCCATCAACACTCATTTAACTGCCAGCCTCAGACAGGCTTTTCATCTTACAGACCATTAGACCTCTGCAGTGAAGCACAAGCCTGATTTGACCCATACACACATTGTTCTTCTCCCCCCCTTCTCTTTTCACTCTCTTCCTTCAGCAGAGTTAATAGAAAAGCGCTTTGGGCACTTTTTACAAGGGCCTCAGCTTCAAAGAATCAAGGCCTGGCTACGTCTTACCAACCTTCATCCATCGACAAGCTAGACAGCTCATCTAGGGCTGGCAATAAGCCTTAGCTCCCTTCGCATTCAAAAAAGAAAACAGGTACATTGGAAGGGTAATCCATCTTGCCCAAAGACAGGCAGAGGGATCACCCTACGGACACTCAACTGCTCTGTGTAGCCCATAGAGGAATCCCAAACCCAGCCCAGCTGCACAACTCACGTCTGGATGGAGCTGGAGCGAGTGGTCAGCTCGTTCTCTGAAGACGCGCGCACTGGTTTGCACACACGGCCCCAGCTGTACATCCACTGAATCCTCCGTTCCCAGAAAACGCAATCGCCTGAACACACGTGCACGTTTCAGGAAATAACTGTAAATCAATCTTCACAATATGGCACCCGCGGCATAGCCTAAAAAATGCTTTTGAAAAATCAAAGTTGCTCTGGCAAGAGATAAGAGAGAAAATTACCTAGTGCACTCCCTGCTAGTTAAGGAACTAACTAGTCATTCATGTTGGCAACTGATTGGGACAAAACAGATCAGCATATGCAAATTACTGGATAATAATTCTGCACCTACAATCCCAAAATAAAGCTTTTAAAAAAAGGAGACAGAAGCAAGTGAAGGCACTCAGAGCACCCACGAGAAGCACCTGAGATTTCGAGTCTTGTGAGAAATTTCGTTGTTTAATTTAAAAGATTGTCTTTTTTTAATTGCCTGTCCATAACCACATTTCTTAGTTTTAAAATACCATGTAATCTAAAGCCAAGCAGCACCAATAACTAGCATTACAAGAATGAAATAGATTATGTCTAGATGATGGTCAATACAATGAAGTTTACAAGGGACAGGAGTCTGAACCAGCCTCCAGGTGAGATCGCTTACTTGGTAGCCCAGATACATGAACAGCAATTCTAACTTGAACAAGAAGCAGACAAGAAAGCAAGCACAGATTTCAGAGCTGCAGGTTGGATTTACAATTAGAAGATTTCAAACAAAACCAGACCAAAGGGGCTGAATGTGGAGGGCTGCTGAATGAGTGATATGCCAAAAGGGACTCCAATCTAGGGAGGGCGTAGGATGAAATTCAGCACACTGATTTCAGCATCTTTAGCATTATAAACCATTTCCACTGCTGCAAGACATTCAAAGATGGTCTATAAACCTAAAAAAAGACCCCAAAGGTTGCTGATATGTTTCTTGCTAATTCTGAGTGGTCTGTTTAAGTTCACTTCTCCTAGAACTATACCAGTACATCTCCCTGATGGAACTAGACAAATCAGTATAGATCTGATGATACTTCATCTGCATAATCATCCCTGTATAGATTGTTAACTGCAAGGGTGGGAAGTGAATTCATTATAAATATCTTAAAAAGCTCAGCAAGTAAAATATTAAATACTACATTCATCACAGTCATTATTTGACAGTACTAGACCCATTACATGGTACACCACAGAGCCAGTGGGCAGGATAATTCAAATTAGTCAATGCTATGGCTTTTTGTTACTATGATTAATGACATTTGCATGCTGCAGAAGGATCCAGTTCAGCTCCCACTGTGTCACAATCATTTCTCCAATAAAATCACACATGTTGCCAAACCGTGTCCTGTGGTCTTCTCCCAGTCCTTTCTTCAGGCAAAATTCCAGTAAATGCCAATGGAGACTTTTCCTGACTAAGCACTTCATTATCTGACCCCTTCGCATTATGCATCAGAATTACGTGAGTAATGCAACTCACTATTGACACTTTCCAACAAAGAATTCTAAGTTCTGCTACGTATTTTAGTACAAATTCAGCAAATATGAGAGCGAACTAGCGGGTTTCATTCCTGGTGGGGAGCTCTGGTCACTAATAGCGTTTTAGTCACACTGACTCATTCTTTATTTTTTGACCAGTCACTTGAGCAGCATTTGCCTCAGTTTCTCTACCTGTGCCACATGACATGGGAGGAGATGAAAGAATTAACTTGTCTGTACAGCAGTTTTAAAAGCAAATAAATAAATAAATGGCATATCACCTAGTCATGAATTAGCAGTAAATACACATTGAGCATTTCAGATTTCCAGTTGGTTCCCACCCCCGATTAGTGCAAGTCTAGTTACAGCTTGTCTCTGATGTATCAAGGAGTGGACCCTCAAGAAACAGAGAAATAACTCAAAACTCTGTCTGCCGCGCAAGCTACATCACTCAAAACCATCACATCCCACCCAGCGCCCAGACACGCACGTACAGGGATGCGATGGGGTTTACCTTGCTCAGAGCGAGCACTGAGCTCTCGATCTTTCAAGCGAGAAGAGGATCTCAGTGTGGAGCGGAGCAGCGCAGCTCCGGGAAGCGCCACGACTGCCTGCTCGTGTCCACCACGGCAGGCCCAGCTGCACACGCAGCGAAGGCCGGGCCGGGCGGACACCGGCGCTGGGAGAGAGCGGGCGCCAGCAAAGGGACTTCAGCAAAACAGCAGGAAAGGTGTAAGACGTAAAAGGCGCCTTCTGAGAGAAACAGCGAAATGCTGTCTGAATGGAGCATATGTACGACAGGGCGGCAAGTTTCCAGTGCTACAAATCCCCAGCTTTTAGCTGCTTCAGGAGTTCTCACAACGATTGCGCTCAGAAGCAGATTCTGGGCTTCATCTTCAAAGTGAATGAGGGAAGAAAACCAAGTATGTCAATGACATGAAGAGAGAGGATTCGTTAGAATTTCAATCTAACACCCAGGTATGTCCCAGATAGGACTCATAAACAAACAAAATAAAACCACACACACACACAAAAGAGAACGCAATGCAATGACGGTCACCTCAGTAATGTATCAATAGGATCATCGCAGGCGACACTGAGCTGTGGGGTATGGCAGCAGCTCGCTCTGTGTGACGGTTGAGCTTCCCAAGTCAGGAGATCACACACTCACCTCCGCTGCTCTTCCTTGCTCACCTTGTACAACCATCCTCTAAACCAGGAAGGTTTTAGTGAGCAAACTACTCAAATCAAACACTTCAGACAAAGCCTAAGGTGCCAAAGAATTAACTTTTTTATCCAAAGCACTAGGCATCGGTGCTATTTAGTGTACTTGGCTGCGATCACTGCAGCTGACCGACCCAGCTGCATACAAATACACACAGTCACAAGCTGAGGAGGCAAAACCAGCTTCATTTTTGGCAGAAAATACGGCAAATCATGCAGGAGGATGAGACACTTAGAGAAATATTGCCTCTGCTTCCCAACAGCCTTATGGATTCAGAAGTGCTGAAGTATGAAAAAAGACAGCTAGAAATTCCATAGTCTGAGTCTTAATCTGGCCCTTCACTGAGAAGAAAAGGGTGTTAATTAAAATACATTTACAGAAAGCCACAAAAAGCTGCATTTTAGAAGCAGAGATCTTTAATTATGCTGTTGAGAAGAGCCAGGCAGAAAAGCACACTAAAAGACAGGTTAAAACTACGGGCTGAGGAAAAGAGGCTGGAGCGGTCGTTGCCTGGCGGAGTCAGGGACTGGGCTGAGCCCCTTCATCCCAGTAAAGCGGGACCACGCTCAGCTCTCGTAGAGGAACACTGCCAATATTTTCAAAGCACACAGGAGGAGCTCACAAGAATAAAAGTAGCCGTATTCAATTATCTCCTACCATTAATACCATAATTCCTGCTCCTAACAGGCCAGTACGTTATTTTTTTCTGTACAAGACGTTCCAAATTCCATAATGCAAAAGAATCCTCAGAATAAAATGAAGGCTTTAGAAATGACAGCCTGTTTAATCCAAACATTTAGTCAAGTTAGAGGGAGCAGAGGAGCAGCAACAAAAGGGGGAACAACAGGCTGAGAAAGAATGAAGGTACTTCAGAGAGGGAAAAAAAGACTCACACCTTGGTTGTGGCTCTTACTTCTCAGCTTAGGAAGCATCTGGCTTCCATGTGTCCTAATCCGGGCCTTTCGAAAAGCAAATGTCAGCTCTGATGCCTGAGTGCAGACGCGGGCTGCGCTCCATGAGGAGCAGTGAATTCCAGCAGCACCTCATCATTCATCCCTTCCAACCCAGCCGCACAGACAGCCCAGAGCATCAATCCACAGTGACATTTGGGCTACAATTATATATCATTGCATTAAAAGCCCAAGGGCTGATCTTGCAGCATTGTTCTCCCGTACGGAACCCATTCATGAGATGCTTAAATGCTTTTTAAAGCAAAGTCATGAGGACAGCTCTAATAATTACAAGAATCTAACCACTTCAAAGGATAATTTGTGGTGGCTTTTGGTGAGGGCTTGCTGCTCTCACAGTTGTGCTCGTGGGCCTTTTGAAGCTTCCCGTCGAATAAGGATTTTAAATGCCATGTAGTAGAGGTACAGCCCTCTCCAGCCTACATGAAAGCTGGCAATTACCCAGCTGCAGACAACATAAAAAGCTGTTTTTTAAAAAAATTACACGTATACTTTAATAACACCTCTGCCTCCTTTCTGCTCTGCACGCCAGGTGCTGCGGGAAAGGCTCAGCTCCCGCAGGGCCAGCGCTGGGGGGCTGGCCCCACATCTCGCTGCCCATGGGCATTATCACAGGGTGAGACAAGTGTTTGGGGGCTGCTCCCCACCCCCAGCACACGCTGCCTCCTGAAATTCCTTCTTTAAGAAACCTAATTATCAAAAGACAGCTGCAGGGGACCTATGAATCGTGTACACGCTCCTGCAGCACTTAACTGCTGTGCAGTTCCTGTTAATTAATGCTCATGATTTGCATTTACATTGGGCCTAACTTGATTACACACTTTGTTCCATCATCAGGGGACTGTGTAATTCCCAGTTCAGTTGCAGAGAGGGGTTATTAGAGTCCATTGATCAGGATGAGATAATTCAGGTGCAGCATGGCACTTCATGTCAGGCCAACGACAGACGATCTTGGTCTCCCTGTGCCATGCCTCTTTCCAGCAGTACACAACGCAACAAAGAATTTATGGTTTCTAATATTTTTTTCTTTGTTATCCTTTTTTCCCCACTCCTTCCCCCTAAATACACACATTCTCTCTTCCAAGTGTGTTTACAGCACCATAGTACACATGAAATGGGAATAAAAACCACTGATAGTACTAGTGAAGGGTCTTAACAGATTTTTCAAGATCTCTGTGCACAGACCTACCAAAATAAGGAGCACTTCCTCATGCTTTCTCACAGCTCTGGCCCGAAAAGTTAATAACGAGAGAAGCATCCATGTGCCAGCTCCGCAGCTTGGGAGAACAAAGCAGAGAGCCAAGGAGACAGGGCCAACACACAGCAGCGTCACTGCCTCTGGGCGGCAGACCGGGAATGCACACCCCGATGTTTGCAGAGTCTCGGGCAGGTTTAGAAGAAAAGAGTCTGATCCTTCCCTCAGGACTGAAAGACCCATCTGGACACATTGCCCCAGCACAAACTTCTTCAGCTATCAGTCAGTTGGAGGTAACGTGTTCCTAGGCCAAGCCTAATCTCACCTCCACTTTCTTCTGTACCCCATCACTCAATCCACATGACATCACCACTCACGCTTCAGACAGTAAATATAACCTCATTTTTAATTCTATTTGCTGTTGCTCTTGTTTTGCTGAATTTCTAAAATTTCTCAGAAGTAACACTGTCAATGTCAGGCAGTTCTTCACATGACATAAGCTTCTCCTAAAACAAAAATTCAAACATTAGGAGAGATGGACCACAGACAAACCTCAGTACTGAATTTTCTTTACATTCATTACATTTTGAAGAACACGGGTATGTTTTGATGTTTTTTTATAAAACAGAGGATGGGAACAGTTCATACTTGTGCATATCTACAGGTCCTTAAAGATAACCCCGTGATATTGTGTGTATTCACGTAGCTTTATGAAGAAATGTTCATTCTCTTTCCCAAGGTGCGTTAACTTTATGCCATTGCTGTTCCATAAATTCTGGCATCAGTGCTAGAATATTTACAGCTTTACAGCTCAGTTATCTCTGCAGCGAGATGCATCATTATTCTCCTCAGGACCCTTTCACCTTCCCATCTTCATACGCTATCTACAGGCTGACCTTGCCCATAAGGCAGGTAACCACATCTCCAAACGTCTTTGTCTGCTTGTCAGACTTCTCAGCAAGGCAGCCAGCTATCAAACACTGAAGTTTAGCCTGTATTTCAGGCAGATTTCATGAAAAAATAACAAATACCCACTAAATACACAAGTTATTTCCCAGACTTTAGTTCTGCTTCAGAGTGATTTCCGCGATGTCTTCCATAGCCCCAGCGTGCCGCTCGCTGCGTCATTCGGCAGAAACAGCCGTGCCTCTGACCGGTTTGAATTCAGAAGCACAATAAACCAGTAATTTTAATGTTTTCAGTTTTATAGAGGTCCACACCACTGGACAGCCACTATTTTTGCAGTCAGCTTCTTTCCCTTTATCCTTCCATTTGACTGAGAATCTTTAAGTTGCTTAATTCTTCAGTGCTGAACGCAGCTTTACCCTTTAGCAGTAGTGTATTTTCTTCTGCCCAGCTTGAAAGGATAGATTTAGTTGATTAACTCAGACATGCTCCAGAAAGACTTTCTTTTAATTTAATTTTTAAATGAAGAACATCATGTTCACATTAGGAGCAGCAATAAGGAGAGGAAAAAAAAAATCTCAATAATTATTAAAAAGACCAGAATTTCAATTAAATTCATGACCAGTAACAGGAAGGGTAAGAGGATCCAATTACAGCAACTCTTACTTCCATCAGATGCTCCATGGGAATAAAGATGATGACATGTAAGAGTAAAAATTGCAATATGAGATCCCACATTAAGATGTTGGCTCTGAACTGCACAAGCAGCTTTGATTTTCTGCCACTTTCACTGACAAGCAATGCGCTTCTCTCCTCTAACTTACACCCAATCTGTATTTATAAACAAGTTTTCCTTTGGGTTAATAGATATGAAGAACCCATTACAAGTACCTTGCTCTATATCAACCCGGTGTGCATTAAAGATTTGTGAATTTGCTATCAGCTCAGCTAGAGCATGATAAGTGGAAGCAGAATTGTACCTGCCACTCTGTAAATGGAATTTTCATGTTGGTAAAAAAAAAATAAAATTAGGCACTGTTCAATAGGACGAGAGATGGAAAAAATTCTTGGCTGTCAGAACAGCTGCTGTTTGAGAAGAAAACTGATGAGTGTGTCCAGTGTCACTTGCTCCCAAAAAAGAACAGACTAAATCTTTCATATTTGTCTCATTGCAGGAATATCATCTTGCTGCCACACTTTGTGAATGACATCTGAATCGAAAGCCTCTGCCCACTGCAACAGGGGAACGCACGCAGCACTGTGTAATCACGGCTGTGCAGTGATATTTACCCTAATGTGCTACCCAGACAAGCAGAAAAGGCCAAACTAAAAGGGCTCCTACAAAACGAAAGGGGTGAAGTTTAAGAGGTTGCAGCTCAAGAACCAGCTGCAGGATAAATTTACAAGGCCAGTTTTCTGCATCCTACACCTTCGTATTGTCACATACACGCTTATGAATTGGTAAAGATATAATCCACACTTGCAAATCACATCACTTGGTAGCGCTGACAAAACACTTTTCCGGGTTCAAATATACCATTCCAAGGAATGGGAAAACAGAAGGTTTCAGGCTACCTCTGCAGAAGCTCACTGTTGCACTGCTGGGCACCTCCACGTATATTCCAGTTTGCCCATATCATAAAAGAGATAAGAAGTAACTTAGAAGGCTGCAGAAACCTCTCCAACTCTACATTCTCCCCAACTAACATACTTCATCCAGACTTACCAGCTCTCTAGTGGAAACATCAGATCCACAGATTTAACTGTAAAAATACCACCTGGGTAACATAAGCCCAGTTTGGGGATCTTTGCCCTAAGTAGGAGAAGTTAGGACCGTGTTCTCACACAGCTGCTCTACTCGGCTTTCCTGGCTGGGAGGAGAAGAGTCAACTGACCTGGACATGTTGTCACGAGCACGTCAGAGAGTACAGTTCATAACTGCAGCCCATGCAGGCTCCTTGTTTGTTCGTGGAGTTTAATTGATAAGCAAATATCAAGTTTGTTTGGTTTTTAATTATTTATCTGTTCAAGCCATCAAAAAGGTCTGGAACAGAAGAGACGGCAGCTCTTCAGAAAGGAAAAGGGCAGCTTTGTATCTGTGTGACAAACCTACTGCAAATAATGCATGTGTTTGAAATAAGTGATCTCTCCAGAGGGTCTAAGAGCGTCTTTCCTGGAAACAAGTAGGAAAACACATTTGATGAGTTGTTAAGTACCTTTCAGTTCGGAGCAATGCAAGAGGAGCTGAGGACATCGGCACAAATATTTCTGTGTCCATGTCCAAATCCAAACGTGACTTGGGTGATGAATCATTTCAGCCAGGAGGAAAGACAGTACTCATCAAACCTTAAAGAATTAGAAGTATCTAAATGTGTGCTGCACGGGAAATCAAAGTGTACACGGTTTACTGAAAGAGCAGCGAAATGCTGGAGACAGCCGGCTCGGCTGCCGCTCTCCTCCGTTCCGTGATGCTAATGATTGCTAATCCTGAGCCCCAGAGCTGGGCTGGGCTGTACCAAGTGCTTTGCACCCAGAAGATCTGAGACTATCTGGGAAACTTCACTGCGTCGCTGTGAGCAGATACAGAGCTGGAGGGCCGCTGCTGAGCCCCGCTGCTCCTGCCCACAGCTGCTTCGGCTTTGTCTCTTATATCAAACATGTCTTACAAAAAAGAGGAAACTCCATGAACATATCGCAGCGCCAGATAACTAGGCTTTCTGCTACAGACGTCACCGGCAGATGTAAATACCTGTCATCCCAAGTGGAAGAGAGCTATCAAGACAATTAAGTCTCTCAAGCCGCTGGCAGAGATGAGGCTTCCCTGAGCTTCCAACAATCTGGGGGGGAAACCTTACCCAACATCATTCTGGGATGTGCAGAGAAATGCAAGACAGCTCATGTAAATACACAGAAAGAGAAGAAAGCTGCAAAGCTGCCTGGGGAGAATCACACAGCCCAGTTTGAGCCCGGGGCATCACGTTACAGGAAAACCAGATAAGGGTTTGGTACTGTCTGAAGTCTACCCTTAAAATCTAAAATTTCTTGCAGAAAGCCATTTTCTCAAGTATTTAAAGGAACACTATTCAACTCCCAGGTGTTAAAATAGCATCGCTATTAAACTCTAAATGCTAGAACACCAAGAATAACTTTTTTCTGCAGGAAAACACAGAAGAAAATTAACTAGACAGAATTGGTTCACACTGGAATTTTACCACATCAAGATTGATGCTCTGTGCAAAAACAACCAACCATACCCACACGTATCTCATTTGCAAGGGCCACACTAGATGTTCTACACAGATATAATGGATGTATTTATTTTTTAAATAGCACATTTTGAATGTTACATTCACAACATGATGGAAACTTTTATTCATAAACAAGCCCAACAACTTTCTCAGAATCTGGCTACGCTGAAATAATGGTGCAATTATACTCATATCTAACTTATGATAAAAGACCAAAAACCCACATTTGCTCCTTGAATTTGCAGCACTTTTGCTACTTGCTGTGAGCCACTCCACAGAGTGACTGGGCTTATTTTCTCTTTGTTTTCAGAATGTAACACAGACAAACTGAACTGGTGTGAAATCTCACACAGTCTGTGACAGTAACGACTCGCCAGCCCTGACTGAAAAGTCATTAACCACAACAACAGAGGACAACTTCTTCCAAAAGGATTCTTGTTTTTGTGAGAGCAAGTCACTCCTATTTAAAAAGGGAGAAAACTATTAATATCATTTGACTCCAAATGAACGCACGTAGCTGCAACAAGACTTCAACAACATTTCAAGCAGTCAGAAGATTTAACTCAGCCTGCTGATAGCTGAGCATGAGCAGCATGGATCAAGGTGCTCGGCGCTGTTTCTGCCCTCTGTTTAGCTCAGGCACAGACTGTTAGAGGTACGCGCGCCTCCGGAGCTGTTGTGTGTACAAACACTCCACAGTAAAATATCTAGTTCCATTTTTATGTTTTAAAATGGATTTTAGACAAATAATAGCAAAGCACAATTATTGTCCCAATTTCCTCCCTGAGTTTCTCCCACTGATGCTAAGACTCAGAAAATAAAGTAAATAGCTGGATAAATGAGAGTTGGAAATCAACAGTGGAAAGAACGGGAGATAGCGAAAAACCATTACCTGATGGAAGATAACTGCAGAGCTCAGCATTTTTATCTGTGTTTGACTAATGGAACTTCAAAACTGGGCAAAGTAGGAAGGGAAACAGGTCAGGACCAAACACCAGCACTGAAAAGGACGCTTGTGAAAGAGCACTGAGCTGTCAGACACCCCTTAGCTGCCAGGTGCTCAGACGGCTGAGCTGGTGCGCGCCTTGCGGCTCTCAGAGTCACGCTGCACCCAGCACCTATTCAAAATTAATAGAAACCCCCACACTGTGCTTTGATATACAAAATACACATCCAGACTTAGCCTCGTCTCCAAGAACAGATGCTTACAGTTATTAAGAGACGGGTTGCTTTTACTGTAGCACATCAACAGCAGGAACCAAGGGAGCAATGCCATGGGGTGGCACCGATGGGGCATCTCCTTGGGAGCCTGGGTACCACTGGCAGAGGGAGGTTTTGGCTGCGAGAGTAATTTTTGTAAGTGAGAAATAAGATTTTGAGTTGTTAAAGCTATTTCTCAATACTGCAATTCTAAAGTCAGTCAGTTTAATACTTCATGCTTCCATAGGACTAATTTGGCCTGGTCCTCTTCTCGTCTGACCCCTCTCCCGTGGTGTCACCAGCTGTGGTGGCATCAACCCGCCCTCTGCAGCTGTCACTGGAGAGGGAAACTGCCTCCCACTCCCCATCTAATTTCTAATACTCCAACAAAAATACCTTTCTTCTTCGAACACCTCTGTTTCCCCTAATTATTTCTTTGATTAATATTAGAAGTAATATTTGAGAAACTATTTGTCTTAAATACAGTCTTAAGTATAACAGTATTAGAATTAAAAAATAGTCAACTCACTCATTAGTGTTTCTAGCTTTTAAAAAACAAGACAAACACCGCGATAAACTACGCACTTACCAGGCACAGACCCACAGCAATTGCACTTTTTAGGATCACAAACGTGTTTCTGAGAGGGAAGAGGACCAGTGTCAGCAGGGGCATCTGCAGATGGTTGTCACCTGTGACCAGGGCACCCTGGGGACCGCCCTGGGGGCTCTGCCTGTTCTAACGTCTTTGAGACCTGGTCCTTAACCAGAAGAGCCAGTGATGACTCAAGGGCATAATGAGAAGCCCAGCAGCAAACATTGCACTGAATTTTAAACCAGACAAATGAGTGCTGTGATAAGATGGCTAAACCACCTCTTAAGTACTACTATTCCTTTTCTGGGCTCTCCATCCCCAAATTGGTATGACTGGGGAGCCCAGGATGCTTTGAAATGCTTTGTCTTCAGCTTTCCCTTTTCTTCCCTCACATAGCTCTTCCCTCTTACTGAGCCCATGGAATAATGAGGAGACTGTTCCTAGGTTTTGAAGCTGAGTAAATGATATTCCTATTCATTATTTATCTGCTTTGAAATTCTCACGAATACCACCAGTGATAATCACCTAATTTCTATCAATTTATTTCTAGATCGCCATCACATAGAAAGTGTACTGTAGGTAGCAGCTCAATCCAATATTTATGAAGCAATTTTTTTTTAGTGAATATATAAAGACTCAGTGTAATTACAACTAGAGCTATTCCTTGAAATTCCAAACTGGGGACAGATTGAACAGAAATACACCTCAGTTTGTTAGAGCTAACACAATTGCTTGAAAACGCCATAATCTTTCCAAAAAGCATATAGCAGATACAGTCATGTTATGCTCTACAGAATCAGACCTACGTAAAAGGTTACTCCATCTAGTAAGTTCTGCTATTTCTGTTCAGCAATGTAGTAGCGCACCAGCCGTCACTGCCAGCATCCATCTGGGATGACAACCTCTCCAGCAGCCACAGACGTTAGAGGTGACTGCAAAGAGCTGGAGCCCATGCACAGCAGAGCAGCCGGGCCGGGGAGGCTGATACCGGCTCAGCACAGCCCAGAGCGGGGCAACCGGCACCGTGGCCGCCCAGGAGATCCGCAGCGCAAGCCCGAGGCCGAGCTCGCGGGAACAGCCCACGCTGGGGCTGCCAAGCGTGTGAATAGCGCCAGACCTCCAACTGGATCCAGCGTCGCTGGGAAGCTGCTCTGTGTTAAACCAGGTGGCACTTCACCTGCTGCCCTCAGAACATCGCAGTGCAGGGTGCCCCTTCACAGCAGCGTCTAAAATAGCTGGGGGAATGCATGCACTGCAGGGGTTTTAAACCTAAGGAAGACACAGTGATCTCCATGCTATATTTTGTTAGACATCCTGGATAACTCCATCACATTCAGCAGGTTTTAGACTATAGAATTTCATTGCTTTCTTGTCCTGTTTTACAGGACTTTGTTATAGGTCATTGAACAAATATGTACAATTCGGCATGTCTTGGTAAAATAAAGGGCAGTAACTAAAACTGACACATTTTAGACTGCAGTTACCAATAAAGGATGATAATGAGCTCTGTTGTACAGTTAATGTGGAAAAATGAAAAATGGTGCAAAGCAAAACGAATAGAAGCACTTAACGATTGTCATCATAACAAGCTATGCATTCTGCTCAGATCAAAGACTAGAAATTTCATATGACTGCAGACCAAAAAAACCCAAACTATACTTCTTGCTACAGCCTCTGCCAATGCCATTGGTCTGGATAACCCATAATTGTTTTCAGATTTTACGAAACATCACAAATCTTCTGTAGAAGGTTGGAGGTTACAGGGCACTTTAATAGAAATGTCGAACAAACAGCTCCTAACTGCTACTCCAGCGGACACGTTAGAATTGTCTGTTGTCACTGAACGACTTTCCGGTGACTCCCATGCAGGACATTCACAGCTCCGCTCCGGCCACATCCATCTGCCAGCTCCAGGGTCAGCCCAGCACAGCCTCGATGTCCCCTGGGGGCCCAGGACACCCCCATACACCAGCTCATCTTGGAGAGAAACCTAAAAGCCTGATTTTAGTTTTGGGCAAGGGCCAAAACCTGTTGAATATTTCAGAAAATTTTGGCTTGCAGTGCCTGATACAAACCACCATGCAGTGAGCTAATGCCACCGTCAGTCCTAAACCGTGCTATTTATTTCCTGAACCAGTACAGCCAAAGGTGACTAAAAGATTTCAGGCCAGCTTATGCTGAAATTGTGCAAGATGATTGATGTGATTTTAATGCTATCAAATTTCAACCTCAGACGCGAAACAGAAACTGATGTATATCTGAATGAGACAGCCCTTCTACAATATATCTACTCCCTGCACTGGCCCAGCTATTCCCTAACCCAATTTAGACAGCAGCGATCAACAGCACACCCAGGCAACTGAGAGTTATTTTCCTCCGAATCTGACAAACTTTACTGTGACTCATGCTGATCTCCATTCCCAAATAGAGAAGAGGAAAGCAGCCAAGCCAAGGAGAGGAGGAAAGAGAGGAGCAGGCAATTGCTCTGCTTTCAGAACGAAGAGCAAAAGGAAGCTCAGATGTCACCAAGTCCCAGGCAGAACTAGCATCCCATTATTTATCTTTTCTTCCCCATTAAATTCATCGGTCACACGGGCCTTGGGACAGCAGTGGAGCAGAAAGAATGGGCACAGCATTCATTTGGCATGAATGCACAAGTAGGCAATAATTACACTAAAGATTTTTTATAGCACTCTCAGCCACCAGCCATGAAAAGAATGGTCAGAAATCCTGGTGATGGGCATAGAAAAAGATCTAAAGGGGAAATTTCCACCCTAAGAAAGCCCCAGTCTGTGTCAGGATCAAATACAAGGGACATTGCAGTGCTTGATGATTTGCTCTTTTGTTTCCCTCTCTGAGCACATCACAAGAGTAACCCCCCCCTCCCAGAGTCATTTGTAAAAGAAAATAGCTCTGCCCAGCTCTCCAGTCACTCGGCATTTAAACCTCGCACTGCTGTGTGCTGGCTCTGACGGGACGTAATCTGGTAGCTATTAGTAAGAGAAATGAACTAGAAAACATCCATAATAAGCACATGACCAGAAATAAAGCATAAAAAGGAGAATCCACCCAGATGGGAAGGCAGCCATGAAACACTGCTCATGCTCCTTAAAAACCCTGCAGCAGACACAGCGCTTGCTTTCTGGAGCTTTCCTGCACTAAGGGTAAAGTTAGGAAAACAGCACAAAGGTTTGTAGTCTGGTTCTCTTTGCTTTCATACCCGCCACTCACTCTGCTCTTCATGCCTACACAGATGGCACCGAGGCCCCTTACAAAACCCTTTAAGGATGTGCAACACACTTTTCTTGTCTAAATGCCACAGCTACTGCCCATATTCAGCATTTGCTTCCTTTGGAGACCAGTTCTTCCAGGGACTGAGTGTCCTCAGACTTTACTGGGCTGTTTTATTGCATAACAAAGGGCATGGAAGAGTCTTTTTCCCTTTCTACCTGTGGGACATGATGGGTTTTTGAGGCAGCTGGGTCCTTCCTTTCAAGGGCCATGTTGCTCTCATCAAAGCTACAGAAATTCATGCTTGTAGGTCTGGTGGTCCCAGGGTCAGCACCCAAGAGGGTGTGATTGCATTCTGGACCAGTGTCTTCCAGAAGGATGGGCTGTAGAAAGCAAATATACAAAAGAAGAGAAAATTAAGAAGGGGCTGTCAGAAAGAACATATCTGAGTGGACCATAGCATCAAGAAGGCAAGTATTGAGCCGAAGGGGCACAGAGAACTATTGTCGCAGATCTTCCAATTGGTGGTGGAAGGAGAGGTCACGAAAAGAAGATGAAGATGGATCTCAGGAGAGCACATCAAATTTCCTATTTCTGAAGTGTGACTATACACAAATCCCCCTCGCACACGGTTCATGCCGGATCCTCAGCAGCAGCAAAACAGGCCCCAAACTGCACTGAACGCCAGGTCCAGGTGTTTGACCGGGGTGCTCCCGTGGCCACAGGGGCTGTGGGGGGCGCAGCACGGGGAGCACGGCGCCTGCCCCGCACCACGGACCAGACCACGCTCGGCAGTCCTGTTGCCATAACAACCATAAGAAGTGCCCATAAATAGAACATCTTCTGCCAGCAGGATAGCATGTTGGCAGAGAAGATTCAGCTCCAGCTTCTTACACTGCACCTGTTTCTTGAATATATAGACATATATATACACTCAGAATACGTATAAATGGATACATATATACATTAATGAAAGAACTGTAGTCAGAGGCACTCACAACTGTGAGGATGACCACTCAGTTTTGTGGCAACCATGGAAAGAGAGCCCAGGTGCTCTGCTTATCCTCAGTGCTAAGGAGGGTTCTGTAAGGTTTAGGGAGCCCTGCCTGAGTCCTGCCAATTCTGTCTGGAGACACTATGCCAAAACTCCTTGCTTCCTCTCTTGTCCAAGTAACAAAAAAGACAGAGAAGGGCTGTCCCACTTGTGAGCACACACAAAAATTAATCAGACTACTCAGATAAGCAATTTCATTAGCAGGAAAGCAGCAGAGGCTTCTTCACAGCACCCGCAGCTCCCAGACACAAACAGCATTGTTCTTTCTCAGATTGCTCTACCATGCAAGAGACCTTCACCACATCCCTTCAGTGAATATCAGCATCTTAAAACTTCTGTGACAACTCAGGCTTTTAGACAAAAAGGCGTTTACTCCAAAAAACCCATTACTATTACTGGNACTGTTACTGGTTTTTATATATATATATATATATATATATTTTTTTTTTTTTTACTTTCACACTTCAGCTGTCACAGCAGCAATGCACTTTTAAACCACACTCCCCCGAGAAACATAATAGCTACATCCAGTCATTGCCATCAGGGTTCCCTGAAAGGGAGTGAATACCATAATTCAAAACCCCTTCCAACATAAATGTCAGTCATTGTTTTCAAATATCATACATTGCAGCAATAATAAGACCTCTGCCTTCCGCCACCCAGAGTAAGCCACACCACCAGAGCTCCCTGCAGCCCTGCACTTGCAAACCTGACCTGCACGCTCCAGAGGCAGCAAGATAACCCACAGCATCGCCAAACCACTTTATGGGTAATAGACCCCATCCATACATACAAAAAATCCAGGGGAAAATGGATAACCAACTTAAAAACTTGTGCTGCAGTCCAAGCTACCCGGGCTTGGGTACCGAGCTTTTGGAGTCCAGGCTGCCCATATCCTAACTGGGATTAAAATGATCCCTACTATGATTAAGAACTCTCCCTCCAGAGTCCTCAAGCCTCACCTGCATCAGATAATTGTTGAGATAAGTGAAGATAAAGAAAATGAAGAAACCTGATTAAATCTCTGTTATTTACTGCTGGACTCCTGCAGCTGTTTTAATCCTACTGATGTCGGGTTAAACTTGAAAATAAACAACACGGTGCATTTTCCAGGACCATTAAATGTAATTAATGGATACAGTTAGTCAGCCAAAGATAAAATTCCCCTGCAGAAAGTTCACAGCAATGTGAATTTTTGCTCTATTCTTTCAAAGTATTTTATTTACTTGGCAGCTTCAGCTTCATTTTTCATTCATCATAATCTTTTCATCCCTTGGAATCTATACCGGTTTCATTTCAAACTCTGGTCCTAATCTCATCTAACAAACGCACATGTTAGACCATTTTGTATTCCAACTGCCTGGGAAGTTGACAAAAAACAGCTTTTTAAAATCCCATTTTTCATTTAAATATTTTTCAAATTATGTTTTCAGCACAAATCTTAATAAGAAATAAGAAGCTGCATCAAGAGGCCTCCTCAAAATAGTGTGGTACAAACTTGCCCTCTGCAGTTAATGTGCTGCAAACTGCTCCTTTCTACCCGACCTCAGCAGGGCCTTTCCCACCCAACAAGCAAACTTCTGCTGTTGCGGCAGCGATCGATCTCTTTACCACACACCTTCAGGCTCACTTGAGAAACTTAGATCTTATTTACTATCAATCAATAGAGATGAAAGGCAAAGTTCAAACCAGCTAGTTAGGGAATACATATCATATACACCAAACAAGGGGGTTAAAGAATATATTAATCAACAAAAATTCTTGCAGACAAAGAAAAAAAATCATGGTCTAAGTTTGTTACAACTCGGGTATAAATTTTCCCTGAGTAACAATAGATATGTGATCTGACAATGGTGACAGAAAACACAATGTGGGTGACCACCATCAGGCTACAAACAGCAGGTCACAGCCTGGAGAATACCAAAAGCTTCCACAGATCGATACCAGTAACAAGCAAAGCCAATATACCGGTAACAAGCAAAGCCAAGACACCAGTAACAAGCAAAGCTAATACACCAGTAACAAGCAAAGCCAATACACCAGTAACAAGCAAAGCCAATGTCAGGTTTTGATTTTGCAAAACCAGTAGTAATCAGACCAAGAGTCCCTTTCAACTCAGATCTCAGAGTTCAAATAAATATCCTAATATTGATCTGTCTCTAAACATCTCATTTGGAACAGGAACCCTAACAGAAGAAAGCACGAAACTATAGGAATAAAGGAAACTCTTTACAGAAAAATTTTAACTCCCTTACCAAAAATGAAGATAATATTTAAAAACAAGCAAACCACCCCCCTCAAAAAACACCCAGACAACAACCCCACACACCACACAACATCCACACACCAACACACAGAGAAACAGCCTCAGGACAATTGTTCTTTGACACCTAAATTAACATGTGAAAAATTCGGAGTCTCGTTGCACCAACTAATTATAAAACACATGGCTTGTGCTGCCTCTTTCTTTGATCCCAGACTTCAAACCAGCCCTTGCGATATCTGCCCGTGGCCTTCACATTACTAGTCCATGCTTCCATAAGAAGTTTCCCTGGAATCTCACCAGGGCTGAGAAAGCACCCAGGTGGACAAAAGCTACATCCTCCCGTCCATATCTGTGTGTGTAAAAACGCACGGTGCAACCACTGCTTGCCCAGGCTAACATTCAAGGGACATTTTGAATACACAGACACAATCGGCCTGGGCCCCAGCCAGGGGCAGGCGCGGTTGGTAGGAACGGACGAGGAGCAGAGCTGGGTCCTGCAGTCTGAACACACAGGGAAACGGACGGGACACGCAGGAATACCCAGGGGCTGATCCTCACAGCCACCCCCAAAAATACATTTTGCGAACCCAAAGGCCACCCTGGCTCTGCAGGACGCGGCTGTTCTCTCTGTGCGTGACCTGCTGCCGTCGACTCGAGGGTTATATCTTCCTGATTGATCTCTACAGCTTTACTTTGAAGCCATTTCCCCCCTAAACACAATAATTTTTAATGTAAAATGATTCCATAGTATTTTGCAATTGAAATGTGCTTCTGCAAGAACTAATCCATACTTTGAAGAGAGAGAAACACTTATTTGTGTAACATCAATCTATAACAGCAAAAGTCAGCTGTAATTTAATTAGCAGCTGTGGCAGATTAGATTTGTGATTTCTTCAACAAAAAGAGATTTATTTATTTATTTATTTATTTAAGGAGCAATTAACACAAGACCAGATGTGAAGCCTTGAAATTCAGAGAGAACAAAGGTGGGAGGTGGAGATGAAAATGAAGATGCAGGAATTGGAACCAAATGAGTTGTTTTCTGATTTTTATCACAGTTCTCCTTGCGGGGGCAGGACAGGTTACCACTATAAGTGGATCAAATTCCTAAAACTGGTCCAAAGCTTCATGTGCAGAACGCAATTCCTGTTATCAGTGTCCCTCCATTTAGAGCAAAGTCATGTATTAATTAAAAAAAAAAAGTAACAGAATTATCTTTGGAGGTCCATGAACTTTTATTATTTGTTGCATTTAATAAGCATAGAGAACGAAAAAGGTCATGTCTGGACTGGAATAGTTCGTAAGCTAATATATCAGCAAAACAGGGAGGGTTAAGATAAATAGAATCCATTTTTAGCTGCTGTATTTGATTCTTTTCTTCATGGCTTAATAGTGTAAATCGAAAGAGAGCTTAAATGTTAGAATATCTGACAAGATGGTAAATTCAAAACAATAAGGAAGCAAATAAAATGATTCATGTGGAATTTTGAAATATCTCAATATGTCAGCCACCAGATGTCACAAAACCTGCTTGCGATGATGCACGGCACCGAGAAGGGCACCCAACCGCACAGCGCGGCAGGAGGCCTCCCGTTCATCTCCAGGAACCTCAGAGTCTTGGGAAGGAATAACACACACTGGAGGAAAACAAACTGAGATTTTTCTCTGCCACCATTTACCGCAAAGTGGAAATAATGCATCTTAAGCATGACAGAAAATACAGGCCATGTGCACTAAAAAAAAAAAGGGCATTAATAAAATACATGGGACAAACTGATCTTAGATAAGCACACACAAGGTCAATATGTTCTACAAAAATATTTAAAATTGTAACTGAAATAAAGATTAAATCTCATTCTATACAATAATAGATTTGTTTTACACACTGTAAAAAAAAAGTGCCTTTCCCCAACAAAAATAGCAATGTAAATCAAGAATATCTATGGAGGAACAGATCGCAATAGGTATGAGTTAGAGAGAAAAAATTATTCCTAACATTCTGCATTCAAAGAAAAATTCATCCAGAGCAATAAATAACTAATATAACCCCATGTTGCTGTTGTGTGATGCAGGCACCTCCAAGAGCTGCAACAATATGAAAGAAAACATACTGAATTTGCCCAAGGAGGGAGCAATTTATAAGCTCTGAGAATGCTGTTCTACACTTGATTGCTTTTATTTACTTCCTTTCTCTTTTAAAAATTAAATGCTGGCCAATAGAGCTACCTACTGTCTGTACCAAGACCTTGTGTACTGTATGTCAGATGCGAGATGTATTTACACTATTAGTTTGCAGAACTCGTTAATCATCATTTTTCATTTTTGTCTAATTCCACTGATTGTTGTACAAAGTGCTTAGAAATTAATAAGAGAGAGAGATGGTCAGAGTAACCCCATTTTATCTGCCTGAAAACCATACTAAGATTTAATATTATCATTTGTGTTTTCCACTACGATGAGACAGACAGGACACCTGTATTTGCTACTAATCTAAAACCTAACATTAGAGAATAAACTATTCTAAGCAATTTGGAATACATGGATTACTATTGCTAGCCTAATTTAGCAGGGAAGAGGCCACTGCTGGCGGGAGAAACTGTACTTGCGACTCAACGCTAACAGCTTCGGCAGGCGGTTTTCCAGCAGATTCGCAGGTGCAGCCTGAGCCGGAGCCGCCCGGGTCAGGGAGGCACCGTGCAGAGCCCAGGACTCATCTGGAGCTCCGGTTGCCCACACGAGTGTTAAAGTCACTTCAGGAGATGCCCCTGGAGAGCAGAGCCAGGAGGGAGGAGCCGGAACTGCTTGTTCCGGCAGCCACGAATCCTTAGATTGACTTAAGCCAACGTTTTCTTGGCCATATAAAGATCCAAACTCAAGGTTGCTAAAACGCAACGGTCCTACAGGATTAGCACACTTTGAAACCTCGAGGCAAGAGGGCCACAGACCGGGGCTGGGACTTTTCGTGCACGACAGCTAGGGCAAAAGCCGTAAGTGTAGACCCGCACACAACGCATAAATGGCCCATTGGTTAATAGAACCTGGGCAGCATAAGTGACATGGTCACCACCAGGCTGTGCTTTCCTTACTCTTCTTGGCTCAAAGAGCAGAAAGCTGTGGGCGATGCAAGACCCAGAAGGTGCTGATGAATTAATTTAGTCAAAAGAAAGATAAAGGATGTAAGCAAGCATTTAACATAAATAGGAAAGAGACTCAGTGAAGAAATTCCATATTTGGGACTTTTACACTTAAAAAATCCCCGCACAGGAGAGCACGACTCCATTTGGCTCTGGATTTTGGTTTGCAGCAATGGAGGAGCTCCGAGGAAACATCACAACCAAACCAGGGAGGCCGTGCAGCAGGACACCTGCTGCCAGCAAACCCTTCGGCACGGGGGTTCAGCAGGGTGGCTTCTAAACATCGCCGTTAGACTTGCTGTGTTCAAATTAAGCTAAAGGTCAACAGTGAGAAAGGTTAATTAAAAAAAAAGTGATTATTCTTTTTTTCCAACCACTTTGACCTTGAGTTGTTAATGAAGTGCAAATTCTCTCACCAGGAAATGTGGTTGCTTTGTGGAAACATGATAGTCTGCAACTGAGCCTGCAAAACAGCCATGTACACCCTATTTATTTTGTTCTGGTTGAGGATGCAATAAGGGAGATATGGGGCTCCTAATTTGAAGCAGCTTGTGACATATAGAAAGGAAACAGAAGTGGTTTTTCAGTCAGATCACCCACTATGTCCAAAATAACAATCCACCCTATCCACTCTGACAAAATAACACATAATAGAACTAAAACTGTGCTGAGAAAAATAGTCTGTTAAGCTTCCCATTCCTCTGAGGCCTGAAAGCTATTTTTAATGTTGAGCACTGAAGTTAGGTATGGCCCACCGAAGCCTGCCTCGCCTCAGCAACTGAGAGAAGGAGCCTGCAAAGCATTAATAATTCATCTGATTTAGTTTAGCTGGCATGTTTGAGCAACCAAACTGCACCAAACTCTCCTGCAAGGAAAGCAAGAGGCGTTCTTCCAGAAGGAGCTTTCCTCCTTCACAGCATGTTCTTTTTTTACCTTTTTTTTTAAATTTTATTTTCCATGTGTTTATTGGCAGTGAAAACTCTTCACAGGCAGTCTAGGAGAAAAAAGGTCTTCATATAGCATCAGAGTAGGAAAAGCAGACACCAGGAAGACCAGATTACCATGCCAACCGTGACCTACCAATCCACTTTATTCCTGGTGACAAGCAGATAATTCCATGTTCCTCAATAGCTGTTTTGAGAAGTTCTCCCTGGCATGGGAAGCAGCAAAGACCTTTTGCTGCCATCTCTTCTCTGTCCATGCAGTCCTAAAGCTGAACAAAACTTAGATGCAACTCTCATGCAAAACATCCACTGCATTTTGTATTGATGAGCCATGTACCGTTTCAAAAGGAAGGTCTGTTGCCTTGCCACACCAGCACTTCCCTAATTAAGTCCTGCATTTATGTCCATTCATTTTACTTTCAAAATATTTCCTAGAAAATTGGAATGAATTAAACCGCTGGCTGCCTCCAGGTTTATTCACTGTATTGATTGCTCTGGAGATGAGTGGGAGTAATTATTTTGAAAAGGTTCATTCTCAAGAGTGAACATGGAGGGTGCTAAATGTATTCAAAGTGGTGAATAACATACAGCTGAAATTGAGAAAAGACACAACTATAAATGAATGAAAAGGAAAGTACACAAAAGACTGAGGTCTGCAGCAGTAATTTCTGATGACCACGACATAAAGGGGAAGTTGAGAACGTCCAGAATCACAGAATTCGCTCTTCCGACTAGGCAGAGGAGATCAAGAAGGCCCAGCTTTATTTCTAGACAGAGCTGTTCCCTTCCATGCGAGGACTTTGCCAGCAGAAGAGGTGCAGTTCATTAATTTCACAAACAGTGCCCTGGACACCAAAGACCTGCCTTGCCCACAGCTGTGTCCTGGTGTCCCCTTCTCACATTTCCTGACCATGGGGCTACCAAGGACATTGGCTACCAAGGACAACCTGAACCTCTGCTACCAGTGCCCCGGAGACCTCTTAGTGGGAAGGACATTGCTGCAAGTTCTGACCGGGCTGTTGAACATGGAGCAGCCCATAGCTCTCTGTGCACGACCATCTCCTCTGCTCGTTCAAAGGCTGAACAAAAACTGGGACTAAACCAACCAATTCACCCAGGGAAGCGCCATCCGCACCACAGCCTCCTGCACGAGGGTCAGCATCTCCAGGGCTCGTGGCTAGGCTGGAGGCATGACCTACTGCCCAAAAGGGTTTGTCCCAATTTAGTAGCAATATTAAGCTTCACAATATTTTGCAACTAACCAAAGTCCTGCAAGACCCATGATTACCTTTTGTATAATTGTTAAAAGTGTTTATGTCAAAACCTAAGATAAATTATACCGCAAAATAATGTAATGGTAGGAACATGTTAAAAAAAAAAAAATCAAGGTAGCTTTCCTATGGATAACTTAACTGGTAAAACTAGTATTAATTTACTACCTGGAACACTGATGATCTGTTTGGTTCAATAGAAAACACAGTTTTCCTTTATCAAAAGTTCGCAGGCACAGAGTCTACCACAAAAGGCAAATCAAAGGAAGATAAGATGACATTTCATTTTCTGCCCCTTGTAGAGCAATGCATTCTCCCCATCTCCGTGGGCTCCTTCACCTGCCTCTGCAGGAGGAATTCCTGGCTAGTCAGTCGGCTTTCAAAAACCACTTCAGTAAGAACCCCCAAAATAGGGTTTATATCAAAGCACACCTCATCATTAACTCCTGCATCCTTACTCCAGATACGGATCTTAGACAGCGGCTTAATTCAGTGCATACAACAGCATCTCCAAAACAGGACAGTGGTGGTGGTTTTGAAAAACCTGATGGCAAATCTCTGCCTAAAATACCAAAAGGACCATGTACTTTCTGTCGCCTTTTGGTGGTAGATTATGATGAGAAACAAGAATTCGCTCCAGAGCCCTATCGCAAAGGGCACGACTGGGAGATTGCTGGCCTTCTTCAGCACTGCTCTCCAGAGAGAAAACCTAACTCAGGGGAGCAGCCTCGAAGGTTTCAGTGCTATAAAAATAGCTTATTTTCAAAAACCAGACATTTAATCAGCTCTTACATATATGTAGCCAAGGACTTCAGCTCTTAAGACAAAATTATGTAGCCAGATCAGAAATTTCATGCATGGAAAGAAGAATATTAGAAAAGCCCAGGAAGAATTGCAGATTTTTGCAGGAAAGCTCCCTGCAGGTCAGGCTGTCCTCTGGTGTGCTTGACCAAGAGATTCACAACAAGACAGACACGGTTTTCCTGCAAAGATACAGCCAGTTCTCATAAGATTTTGTCTGATTAGGAGAGGGAAGCCAAATAAAAAAGTATAAATTGCCAACAGACCCAAACTGAGTCTTTGAGATACATCACATGCCTCATCTGCTCCCTGTGCTTATCTGTTTGTTCCCTGTCCTCATTGCTCTTACAGCAAACAGACACAGATATCTCACACTGGTGCCAAAAAAAGAGTGTCTTATTCCTCTGCAGAAGACATTTATTAGGAAAATAAATTCACAGTTAACGCTAAGACACTTACTTTGGTTTTATGCTCATAATTCAGGCTTCCTGATTTTGCTTGTTTCTGCAATTTCAGATTTATGGAGGCCTATATTAAAAAGTTGCCTGGCACAAAGCCGGCATCATTTGCCTACTCTCCGATGCCAAATGCTCTTGCTTTTTGCATCTCCTTGCAGGATCTCAGACACACAGCCCATCAGCCATCTGCAGAGCTTCCCCCTCCCCTCACCTCCATTATTTTGCCATCTAAGCAGCAGCTACTCTAACACCGGGCTGCAATTCCCATGGGACTCTGCAGCTCTCCTTCAATGGGACTGTATTTCTTGCTGAGCTTCTTTCCTGTTTTGTGATATTATTCTAATCAGCTGAATATCACTGGTGTCATGTAACTTCACAATCCGTGGACTAAACTGGAGTCCTGCAGCTTATTTCCCTCCAGTATAATGAATAAGTTATATCTCCCAGCACCAAGAGATTACATTAAACTGACAAACAAGTTCCCCACCCAAAAGTTTGGAGCTTTTTAACAGCTCTTTCCATGACCGCAGTATTTCCCAAGAGAGGTGGACTACCAGAGATCTGAAACCTGCACTAACAGCGAAGAGAGCCCCAGACCAGGCAGGCCGAACACTTATTTTAACAGTCAGTCGAGTTTCGAAGCAGCGGAGCAATCTACTTTATTATTCTCCACACATTTCCCACATGAAATGAGGGAAATGAGTAATCTCTGCACTTACAGAGGATATTCCTTGCTGGCAGGTGGAGGCTTCAGCTCCTTCAGGACGAGAGGGCAGCTCCCACCACTGCTCTGGTAACACGGGCTGCTCAGCATTAACATGAGCTGTGCCCACTTGTGTTTTCACTACAGGCCCTGAATGCTGAACTGTGTAGGGAGGTTTCCTCTCCACGGCTCCCAGCTCCCCGATTTCACCTCTAACTTGTACTCCAGGTTTAATGTCTCCAGTCTCCTTGCTCACAACAACCAAGCGGAAGCACGTATGGAAAGGTAAAATCATATTTTTGAGGATAACGAATTTTGAATCTTTATTTTTGCCTCAGTTATCATATCTTCATTTTCTGGTCTTGCACTTTCTAGCTAAAGTTAAAACCTGAAGTTATAATCTATCACACTGCAAAAAAACTACAGAAATCGCCAATTAGATGCTGTGCCCACCCACGCAGAGCTGTGCATACCTGCAGAGCTTTCTTGTCACATTTTTTAATCACATTAAGAAAAAAAAAAACACACTAACTTTTGCTGTACGTTGATTGTTGCTACCACAGACACTCGTCTATGATCCTGCCACCTCTCCACGAAGATGTGCCAAAACATCACCCATGAAGAGGCCATGGCTGTGAAAACTAAGCCAAGCAGTTAAGCCCCTGAAGGAGCCGGTCCCAGCCAGCCACCCCTTCCATTCCTCCAGCTGCGGCTGCTTATGGAATAAACACGTCTGAAAAGTTACCTGGCAGATCAAAAATAAAAATAAACCAAATTCATTTTCACCCGTTCAATTCATTTTTACCATTTTGTGATCCAGGCGGGCGGAAGAGGGGAGCAAGGGCAGAACGCAGCATCGCGCCGGCAGCAGCGCTGAGCCCCCGGAGCTGCGCCGGGCCCCGCGGGCCCACCACCCACAGGGCCACTCCAACCCTGCACACCAGCTGAGGAGGAGAAAAACCAGGTTGCTTGCACTACAAATCTGAAAGGAATTTTAAAACCAAAAGGTACTCAAATGACAGCAACTGTGCCTTGGCAAGCACGCAAATGTGCCGAGAAGTCAGATTATTGCTTTAATGCCTTCCAGTATGTGGAAATAGGATCCCACAGTTTGGCATAACCCTTCTGACTGAAAGGCAGCGTCAAAACCATCACTTCCCACAGCCCTGAATTAGTGGGTAAATGTAGTTCGCCCATGAGCCAGCTCGTCACCAATTTCAACGTCTTTAGTTTTTCAGGAACTGATGTGTTTGCACCGCAGTGTTGGCACAGAATGTTTCCTTTTGCAACCCCTGCAAGAGTTATGCTGATCAATAATCTCTCTGCCATCGCTGCCCTTTCTGCTCTTCCCTGTGACAACACAAAATACAAAGCAGGTCCGCACAACAGCAAAATTGTTATCATCAGGAGGAAAGCCTCCTGCTCCACACGCCATTTTGCCTCTGAAATCCTCTCCCGATAGCTGAGCATGTTCATCCGCAGTGCACCAAGTCCATCAACAACCACAATGCCTCTCATTTAGTCCTTTCTATGGAGGAATCATTCTAGTGCTAATTCAGGCCATTTTCAGTCTTCAATTTATTTGAGCAGCTGTTGTACTTCTCTGGTTACCTTTGTTCCCTTTTTCATTTATTCGGGTTTGTTGATGGTGTTTGCTGCCTTTTTATTTAATTCAGCGTGCTCACTTTGGTTCCTGTGTTCATGTGACATCATTGCAAGAGCTGCGGAGAGGGCTGCAGCTGTGTTCATGAACATCAAACGAGCACATCTACCACTGAGCCTTAATAACCACCATAATCCCGAGGCCTGCTGGAGTCGGGCCGAAGCCTGACCTTGCTGGGGCTGCACCCCTCGTTACAGAGATCAGAGCCAGCAGCCCGCAACTCCCAAGTTCAAAGGGATGTGACCATTTAGACAACCCCTATGTCGACTCTACCAGTAAAGAGGGGCTCATGTTCAGTGAACAAAAGAGGCAGAGATCAGTCTCCTTTCTGGCAGCTCTATTGTATTAAACTGCTGAAGTGAACTTGAAAGCATGAGCTTAAAAAAAAATTAAAAAAAAAAAAATCACCTATTTCAACAAACAACAAAACCAAACCAGTTATTTGTCCACCCTACCTACCATCTTAAACGAAAAGAATGGTGTCTAAGAGCATACGTCCTGCTGCAATTCTCTGATTTAACTCCGTTGTAGTGGACCTGTTCTTACAAACTAGCCTACCAATCACAGGAATACACGTAACTTATTCAGAGGCAAGGTTTTTCTGATGCCAGGATAATTTATGTCAAGCACTGAAATTTAATTCCCATGTTCAATGTCTGGAAGCTGAGCACATTTCCACTTCCACAGGTGACTATTTGTTAGGTGCAGGTCCATATGACTTTTGTGAGCGTGCAGCCTTCTACAGACAACCACTACCAGAAGAAAAAAAGAATAAAATCACTGCCGCAAACTGCGCAGCAGCCCTGTTGGCATTCTCTTGTAATCTCAAACTTGTATTACATCCAACATAATACGCAGTATAAAGGACATGTGGGGTTTTTTAGCCCAAAATGTTATATAACATAACCAACAGCAGCATCTTTTCAAAGCTGAATCTCGTATCTTCACAACTTTCAGCACTGTCCAATCCGTGAATACATTTATTAAGCACGCACCACCAGCTACATAATATTAAAGATTTCCCTATTCCCCAACCCTCACTTGTAATATATTTTCTCAGTGGAAGCGAACGGATGCACACGGATGATCGGGGGAAGTTCTTATTGGGGGTGAAATCGCACTTAGAGCACCTCAGATTACGGCTTCGGGTTCAGAGAGCAGCTCCTCAGACAGAGGGAGGAAAGCAGCCAGGCCACTGACGGCAAGACTAATGAACGATGCGCATTCGGCCATCCTCAGATATTGTGGCCTGGATTGCAGGAGAATACTGTGTTCTTACCAAAAATATCCACTACCTAATAGTCTAACAAAACAAAAGCAAAAAATAGCCCCATTCACATCAACAGTTCTCTGTCTGAATAGCTCTTCAGAAAGGCAAACAAGTCCACATACCTGTTAGATTGGGGGTGCTTTACTATCTATTTTGCTATTTACAAAATCTGTAATGAAAAGAAGATTACCTGGTGTTCTTACTGTTCTGACAAAACTGTTTTCAGAACAAGATGTAGAGCTACACATGATGAAAGGGTTTTTTTCTTTGTCTAAATTCCCCTCTAACTTGCAGAGACTATTTTTGGACAACGTCTTACACTCATGTGTTCTAAGTTTGGGATCATTCCTTAGACCATGATCACTGCTATGGAGTTGCTTCTTAAAACAGAAGTGTGGAAATTCAGAAACAAACCCTTGATTTGAATTTACTTCCCTACCTGTGAACCTGTTCCCAACTGTTTCCTCTGGCTCGTTCTTTAACATAATAACTTTTTTCACATCTATATTACACAAATCCCCAAACACATGAAATCCTTTTCTTCACAGACTGAGACTTCATGAGATTGTACCCAATGGGTAAAAAAAGACTTCATGTTTCATGAAAATTCTGTGGTCAATTAATCTCAAGCGTGAAGCAGCACCCACGTATGAGGTCCCTGGGCTATTCCCTGTGTGCTCAGGTGATGCCAAGGCCACAACCACCAAACGTCTGGCCAGGAGCTCCCTGCAAACCTCCAGAGACAAGAGATCCCGCAGGTTATTGCGAAGCTTCACGACCCTGACTGAGTTTTCTCTCAAACCCGATCTAAATCTTCCAATGCCTCAAATTAAACCAACTCATTGTTGCCTTACTCCCTCCCAAAATAAAACTGCTGCCATTCTTATGGTGTTTGGTGCAGCGCACTTGAATCCAAATCCAGCTGGTGAACAAAACAACTTGTGTTGAAACCCTAAAGTCCCTCCTCTTTAATAATGTCTAGAGAAAACAATTCTTGCCAGAAGGCACAAGTACTTAGCTCAGTTTAGCTAATGGCTGCAGTCCTCCAAAACTAATCTAAGCTCTGCCTAAGGTTCAGTAAAATCCTTCTACTATCTTGAAATCACTCCTGCCAGTCTGTAGTTTGTGGCTCCAACCCAGAAAACATACGTATACCTCTCAAGTCTTGCTTCTACAGTGTCAGCCCAAATTACAAATTTAATAGTATAACACTATTGCTTTTACATACAAAACACTGTCAGACGTTTCACATGAAGCAGAAAGGGAAGAGGGATCGGGAATTACTATAGGACATTCAGATTTAACAGCTGCCATAAAGATAAATAGCAGATAGTAAGAGACTGTGTTCGAATGAAATAAGCAATCACCCATACAACAAAATATTGTAATGAATAACAGGTAATTCAAGAAGATTCAGGCTGAAGTTCCTAAGCACTATAATTTGAAACTTGCAGTGAACAAATGCAAGGAGTTTTCTGGAGACTGAAAGTTTTATTGAAGTTTCTGTTCAAATAGTTGTTGATAGTATTTGGCAAATAAACCCACAGAGCCCAGAATATTAGAGGGATAGAAGTTAATTATGACTGACAAAAAGCACAGAACACCAGACCGTATTACTTTGCAGAGAGGCAGACTATGCCAGATGTTCACAACAGGATATATTTTCAGTCTATAGTCAAAAGAAGAAACAAGAGCAAGAAGTCCCAAGTCACAATCATTACAAAGCTTGGGAGGAAAAAACCTAAATCAAGTCTCTTATGATTCTTTAGTGACTTAAATTAAGGGCCCAATAAAACGGGCAGTTAGCCATATAAGCATAGATCTCTTCACTGCTTTAATTAAATGTGACTCATTCCAGTCATAATTTTCTTGAAAACTTCAGGTACATTCTTCTCAGTAGGGAAAAGCCTCAGACAGTACAATAGGATCAAAGTTCAGCTGATTGAAAATTCACATTTTGGAGGTAAAATGTGTAGATAGATTCAATATATTACAAGGAATATATAACCAATTTGCAAAAAGGCATGCTATGCTTTCTGGCATTCAATGCGTTTTCTTTTTCCTTCCAAGGGGAAGATAATAGGAAGAAGCTCCATAGCGCAGCATTTTGAGAGAATAGCAAATTTACGATGTATACAAATGAACGCTGAACAACCCCCGCCTTCAGGAGAGAATAATGCATGCCTATTTCTCCATGCTCAGCGGAGCAAGACTTATTTTTAAAAGGAATACAATATTCTGGTAACAGAGGGCAGAAATAAGGAGTGGATCTTTCAGCATCAGATGTTCTGTGCTGAGCCTGCTCCTGCTTACGAGTGAGCAGAGAAACCGTCCTGACTCCTCCCATCTGCAAATCACACCAGAAAGTTCATCGAGACCATCAAAACGGGACGCTGTTTTCATAGGAATTTGGGACACTTTACATTCAGAACCAGAATTAAGGCGTTAGAAATCTTACACCAAAAGAGAACCCCAAAGGATGCATTTCAGGAAGAGGAAAACTACTTTCTGACATGAAAGGGAGGCTGGGATACCTATTGCAAGCCACCTAAGGCTGGAGACTGGTGAGCCAGTGTGGGTGAAGTAAGAACAGGTTTAACTTGTCTGTCCCTTTAACCGAGTCCGACCCCAAATCCTGCCAAGGATTTAAAGCCCTTTCAGTTAAGTGTTTTCCCATATGACACATGGACTTGCAGTCCCAGGGTTGGCACAGAAACAATTTCAACGAGAAACATTCACCGGCCTGTTGGAGAAACACGGCTCAGTGGGGTGGAAACGCCACTTTTGAAGATGCTTTTGCTTCATTTGCTGCTCAAGGAACCTGGAGAAGTTTCCAAATTATTTTGAATTTTTTTTCAAATAGAAATTTTGGGATCGTAATCAAGAAACTCCCTCTAGCTCCTCATTTGCCTCCCTGGCAAATTTATTTTTCTTGTTCTGTTGTAAAACAGGTATGCCTTTTTCATCCAAAACTGAGAAACGAACAAAACTACCCAGTGAAAGAGCCACAGAGGTGACAATTTTTCACCTTCGGGGGGGATAAAAAAAAAAAAGAAATCACCAATGAGAGAGCCTTTCATGAAGACATTTTGCGTGGCGCTCTGCCTGCGGGATTTCTGATCCTAGCTTTATTACATTGTTTGATCCTTTGGTATAAGAGGAGACTACGTGAAAGACAATTATGAAGCAGCTGAACAGCATGAGATGATCCGACCTTAATCCTACCTTTTTGTACCACTGCATCCGCTCAGAAAGGATCTGCACCGACTGGGATCTCCTCTCCGGATAAACACGCCATAGAGGACCGTTCTCAAGGAGCACTGCGGGTGACACCTAGGACCGCAAATAAAACAAAAAGGACTTTTAAGCCCAGGTGTTAGACCCAACTCTTTTCTCTTCTAGCGCTCCCTGTACAGACATTACTGCCCCAAACAACTGCACTCGGGCCAGGCTTTGCTATATCCTTAATTCTGCTCCTTTCTTATCTTGTACTGTTGACATAACACCTGCCCACGTGAATTAATTCCTGCTTCATTAAATGTTAATTGCATTTTTCCTAGTGCCATACAGAATTGTTGTGCAAATGTTAATGCATAGTTTAAAGTGCTTGGGAATTTTGGACAGGAGATGCAAAGAAATGTATTGTGTGGAAAATTATAATCTTTCTAGGCATATCTACAGCAGAAGGAAAAAATGCGAACGCTGAATTTACTAGCCTTAGAACTCTTGTAATAGCAATGTTGAAAATCAAGTAACTTAAGTTTTAAGTGGGAATTTAGATGTGAATTGAAGCTAAACTGTGCTTTGTCTAAATTACTACCTGTCGCCAACCTGAGTGAAGGACACTAAGATGCTCTTTCCTAGAACAACAACGCATGCAAACACTTCCAAGGAGTGACTGCATAAAGAATACGTAACCTAAACATCTCAAAACTGCCAGCTCATCTTAGAACATTTGTTTTCAACCATCTACCTGCGTTCATTAAAACTCCTTTCCTCTGCCAGAATCTTTATTGTTTTTAACAGAAGTCGGACAGCAATACTAAAGAGCACTTGTCCAACTATCACTTACCTCGGTGGTCATTTTACCTCCGGCTGAACCACAGAGGTTATTCTTGCCACAGCCCAATTTGCACAAAATGGTCACGGAGCAGTGTGGACTTCAGGAGAAGATCCATTTCACTCTAGTGACATTAAACTACATTTGAACTTTAGAAAACCTAATCTTCTTCTGGATCAATATAGTCAATACAGGTGTAAGGGGAAAAACAATTACATCTGCGGTACTTCTGCATTTCATAGCCCACATGCAGGCTGTTTGCTGGCCTACAGAAATTCCACTCTCCTCATGAGTCAAAAGAGAATGATGATCCATTACTCAGAGAGGAAAAGAAAATACTGACAACAGACACAACCTCTACAGGAGTTGCAACCTGTAATTATTTCCTCCAATAACTTCATTCACTCTGCTCTCACCTTGAGATCCAGGAGTCGTCGAATGCATTATTTTTCCTGTCTTCTGCATCTGACCACGAATTGTCTAGGATATTAAACCAATGAGTATTGTTTGTGCCTTAGCTCTCTACATCAGTGATCTGTGGATCAGCTCCAAGTTCCCTTTAACATATAGTATTTTTCTCTAAGCCTAGCAACGCCAGATTTATTGAGACAACTGCCAGCTTCTCAGTGATGAAACTATATCTTCTTAAACATTTGTGCAGTATGTAGTAAATCACAGCCTTGATCCAAATATTAAAAGTGTTTAGGTAGGAGATGAAAGAGGTGGTTTCTTGAGTCAGAAATAACATCCTAGCCAGGAGATACCCATAAAAGTGGAATCTTAATATTTACTTAAGCTTTCAGCAGCACTGGATTTGCACTACAATTTATTAACTTTTTAAATATTGCATAATGTACCTGGAAACTAAAACATTAGCCACAATAAGTTTACCAGAAAAATACTCTATCAGAACAGTGCCTATTTAAGCATGCATCTGGGCTAGATTCTGCTTCAGCTAAAGTCAAGGATAAAACATTCATTTCCACATATAAAAGTAGAATTGTTTCCTTATACACCAGAGGTCCAGGAAAAGGAAAGAGTTACCAGAGACTTCAGCTCCTACTCTAAACAAGCCCAGGAACAGAATGGGCTGCTAGCAGCACCTGAAAACCAGAAACTGAATGTCTAGCTTGAAAACTTGAATCTAGCTGAACATTAAGGGGAAAAAAAAAAAAAAAGAAAAAAGAAAAATACATTATTTAGACAACAAAAATTGTCCATTTTTATGTAACATCAGGCCCAGAAACCTGCTTGGAGAAAGTGCAGTTGAGGGAAGGGGAATACGAAAGGGCAAAATGTGTCAAGCACCACAGAACTGGAAGCCTTTCAGATGGAAACCCAGGTCTGGCATCCTGCCTGAGAACAGCTGGAACAGGTTCCGCAGCCAGAAACGCAGTGCTCTGCCTTCCCAGGTACAGTGCTCATCAATAACGGATACCTCTTAGCGTTCAGGCGGGTTCCCCCACCACTGAAAGTCTGATACAGCTTGTTCATTTTCGGCAGACGCTTTTCCCCTGAGGAGCCCCAACACGTTGCTGTCACGGTTCCTAGAACTTCGCCACTGGCGCTCGGCCCAGACAAGTTGTGACTGAGCACATGCCCTCATTATCCTGGACAAGACGGAAGATTCGACAACTCTGATAACGAACAAGAGTTGGATGCTCCAAGGAACATGGACTGCTCCCCACGTTCTAAATACTTAAAGTGATACCCTAAATATTTATAGGCCTCCAAACGGAACTTGCCTCAATAACAACATGAAAAAACCCCTCTCACTGCTCTTTTGCAGAGAGGCTGTGACACCTACAGTCTTTACAAGAAGTATTTCAGCATCGTAAAAAGCCCCAGGTATTAATCTGGAAATGGTCAGTGATGATGGATTTGAATTAGTTTGGGTTGCTAGAAACCTCCTAATTCCCACACTAAACTTATACAGAGTCACCTCATGTGCCTCTGGTCTTGTGTGACAACTGCTGTTTAGATTAAGCAGCTTCTGGTTTTCTAGTACCTCTAGTTTTTACCCATTTATTAAGTTACATGAAGTAGAGTCTCTCTCTGCTGTCGTTTTGCTCAGCTGCATGAGTCACACTGAGGTGTAACTCCCAAGATTGCCAGATCCCATTTCTGGTTTCCAGATACCTCGATTTCTCCTCATCAGACTTGTCTATACCAGAAAAGCCTGCCAACCTAAAAACCATATGGTTTTCCTTAGCATGCTTAGAGACCCTATTGCCTCCATGCACAAAGGCCCTCCAAACAACATATGGATATGGAATAGATATTTTTTCTAGTTGGTCATTATACCAGCTTAGCATGCATGAATAAGTAGACTCCACACAGCCTCACCAGACACACCTCAGAATATTCTCCCATTATGGAAGAGTTCCTCCTTGCAACCTCTTCACCTGCTGTATGGCTGATGGAGATATATGTATTTACATATATAGTGAGCTACAGATATTCTAGAGTTTTTGGTATAGAAGATGTAAAATCTAAATGGAGGATGCCCTATTTATGTTCTTTTTGCATACCTTTTGATTATGAAATATACATTATATTATTCAACTTGTACAACTGACTACATGCTGCAAAGTTCTACAAAACAGATGGAGAGAAGAGCTGGACATTGTCACGACAAATATAGAAAGGAACAAATCTTATTAATCTGTAGTAATTTGAAGGACAGGTGGATTCACAGGGCAGATACTAACAGCAGTTTTTAGGACATTAACTGTTAATTGTAATTAATCACACTTTCCTGAGATGAGTGTTTTTGATGAATAGACTGCCTTCAGTCCATTGACAACAGCAAGAAAGTACAGACTATCTGAAAATATTATTTAATAATCCTTATGAAAACATACTTTAATAATAATTTTACTCATGATAAATAGCACAATCCTAATTATAACAACTAAAGATTATAATCTGAATTCATGAATCAATTATTACCCAGAGGAACTACACCAACATCCTTGTGAGAGTAGGACCTGGTCTACCTGGTCTACTTGCTCTTTAAGGAAAGGGCCAATTTGGAACTTGACTTTCTTCACAAATTCTGTTCAGGCACACAAAAGACAACGTGAGCAAACTGTGAGCTGTGTTGCCAGTCACAAACTCACTCAAGAAGAACGGAAACAGATTCAGATTGTATTTCAATAAATAGTTGAGAGTCCTGCACAACCTAATGTCAGAGGCCATATTAAGAGTGCTCAGTCTCTCCTGTTTCAATGTGAAACATTCATTCTCAACACTAACAGACTGCAGAATAGGGATTAAGCTGACCAAAGAAGATTAGGAACTGTTATTCGCATGACAACATTCACTTATTTGAAAAATAGCTTTAATAGAAACTAGGAACCTGGAGCCAAGACATCTACCTTGTAGGACTTTCTCAGCCAAGCTACACAGGATACAATCTGGCCACGGATGATGTTCTCCAAAGTATCTGAGAATATACCTCTGATGCTGTTTATCACACTTAGATTTACAAAAATTACCATCTCAGGAATATAGGTCAGGAATGCAGCCATTACCCAACCATCATTACCCAGACAAAGACCGCTCTCCTACAGAGCTCTAAGAAATTCTTAATCTGCATTTTTGTCTTTTAACCTAAAACGATAAAAGATTCAGCCAGTGAAATCTTGTAGCCAGTCACTTGCAATGCCACTGATGAAACTCGGAGCAAATTTTAGACCATTGCACCATGCATTCAAATACAGAAACATTGAATCCTTTCCAATTCAGACAGAAGCTTATGTAAAACACAACCAAGAAGTTATAATTTGTTATGCCTTTACATTTGCCTTGAAAACTAATGGCCAGAGTACTCAGCTTCTAGACAAAGTCCACATGAGGTTCACTATTGTGAATTATATTTCCATCTGGAAGCTACAGACCAGAAAGTCCAAAGAGTCAACGCAGAGCAGAACCATTGCAGAGTGTATTGCACCCCTGAGATTCGCAGTTATTCTATGCTCAAGATGTTAGAGAAACCATTCTCACTTGCAATGTACTGCATGCCGTCATGTTTATTGTATACCTTAAAGATTCCATGTCGCAGCACTCTCAAGGTTAAGCTTGTACAAATGGCAGGAAGGATTTGAGGACCCTAAATTAACTTTGAAACCAACGACAGAACCTTAAGAGAAAGGATTAGAGTGAAAATGCAAACACTGCTATGAAGAGCTTGTGCCCTGAAATGAAACATTATTCTCTACTTAGTGCTGAAGACAAACTTTTACTCACATTATTGGGTTTGAGGTTTGCAAGTGTTTCAGCTTGCGTTCCCTGTGGTAATAGTTTGATCTCTTCACTGCTACTACATTCCCAGAATCGAGTCAAATCCAATAACACGGTGCAACTTGCAAATAGCATGTTTGTTTCTAACACTTTTCTGAACGATTTTGATTATTACTATTGAAGAAATGAGGATGAGACAGCCATTGCACTGACTACTTAGGGTTTTTTCTATTAAGCTATAGGGAATTTTGTAAAAGAAGGACAGTAACTTTACACTGCAAATCTGACCACAGATCTTAAGCCTGTATCAGCACCTAATAAACATGCAATCACATCAGCTTCTTACAGGAGGATGAAGGAGAAATATGAGTGCTGGCCAGGCTCACAAATTCAGCCTTCGTGTTATCTAACCCGCAGGCAGCATCAGAGTTACTGGAGGAGTTAATGTGCAGTTCCAGTAACTGCCAAGCAAACCTATATAATCAAAGGAGCCATTTAACTTGTTAAAAGTAAGGAAAATTCCACAAAGTGCTGCCTTTCACTTATACCCAAAGAAATCCTTCTAATAGCTTCTAATAGCAACATTTAAAAGACTTTTCTTTGGAACCCATTGTAACGCACCTTTGTTCTTTTCATCCCCTTGCAACGGCCACTACTGAGAGACCAAAGCTATAATTTCCTCCGCTTGTAAGTGCTCCATAGGTCTAGCTGACCTTTAGAAAATGCATCCCTTTCTCTCAGCATCTACTTTAAAACGGCTGCTTTTATCAGAACACACCGTGCGGTCCAGGACCTCCTGCTCCCACGGGAGAGTGACAGACGGACACGTCCCACAGCACCAAGGACCACACAGGGTCTCCAAAACGCTGCCGTGCTTAGCGGGGCGGGGGGAGGCGCACAAGAAACACACGATACTCGTGCAGAGCTGAGCGCACACCGAGCCTCCACGCGCAGTTCTGTCACTGACTGCCCCCTTCTCCTCAGGGCCAGCGCCGCACTGCTGGGCAGCACCTGGAGCCCAGGTTCCTCCTGCCTAATGCCTGTTATTACCCTGCGAGCAGCCTTGGGCACATCCCAGCTGTTACAAATGCCCCCTCCCACCTCAGCCTGGCTTGTCCGCTCTCTTTTGGCAGCCTGTAATTTCTTCGAATTTAAAAATAGGTTATTTACAAGCCAGTCAAGCTCTTCACTAGACCAAAGCATTTGCTGTGTACCACGCGTGTACACATCTACACAAATAAGGCAACTAGAAAGAGCTTTTACAGTATCACACGCTCTGGCCCCACGTGCTCGCAAAAGCAGAGCACGCTTGACATAAAAGAACACAGTTTGCACAGGACAAAACCAATGGGTTAGACCAAGTCCAAGGGACTTGTACTGACAGAAGCTTGACTAGATGAGCGAAGCTTAGCTGATCCCAGCAGACGGCCTGCTAACCGGGGCACCGGCCGCACGGGCAGCTGGAAACTGCGCTGTCCCCGTGGATGTGATCCCGCATGGCACACCTTGACGACCCTGAACCGTAGGCCAGCCAGACACCTCCTCGCCGTTTTACACACAGTAACTCTAATCTGTATGGAGCCTTTTTATTCGTTTGTTTCTCTGCAAGCCAGGCAGATAAACAGCCTTTTTTCTCGCATTTACCTCAAATAGTTTCATTTTTGAAACTTCCCACACTCTTTAGAGTCTGCATTGTCTGGGTGCACGTGAACAGAGGAAAGAACGAAAGGACAACTAAAACTCCATCTCCTCTGAAGTCTGGAGCTGGCAGTTTTCAGCTGCAATCCTCAGAAAACTCTGGCTTAGCCAGGGTGCCCTTCTCCCAGTTCAAGGTCTTTTAATAAGAAAAACGGGCATTTTATGTACCTACAACATAGGACATATTTAGAAATTGGTTTCTATATAAACTTAGGCTTCAACTCTGCAGTCCTAACTATAGTCAAACAGTATATTCAATGGCACAGTTAATACTGATACCATGTTCTTTTGATATTAGCAGCACCAATCACTGCCTTAAAGCACAGGCTGTAGTAAGAGCATGGTATCCCGGGTATGCGATTTCAGTGGGTTCAATCAAATACATGATCTCCCTTTAAGAACACGATTCCAGAATAGGAATTACAAGACTTCTATTTCTGCTTTAATCAGATAGTGACTCCACAGTCATGTACAGTATTTGAGGCCTTTGGATTAAAAGACAGTAACGACAGGCAGTGATTCAAAACATACTAACAGTATGTTTTGCTAGATGTAGAACCTTAAAGGTCTTATATTTGGATCCCAAACTTGATGCAGTCATCTGAAGAACATGTGAACCTAAGACTTGCTTTGGACCCAGCTTTAACTGTAGCTGATCCTGCTGGTTTCTTTAAAGAGAAAACATGTGGAAAGTTAAATCAAGAGTGAGGTAGAGTAAAACCAGACCAAACATGCTCCAACAGGAGTCTTTAATGGATATTTTCATGTCACTACAAAAAGACAAAAATACTACTACAACAACAAAAACTCAGACTGATGAGAATCTGGACCATCTTCATTTATATTGCAATTCAACATGTGGTTAATTAGAGGTTATTAAACTAATAAGTTTGGTACAAATCAAAAAGGTGCTCTTGAGAATGCTTAAGTGGCTTCTCAATTTTATTAAAGAGCTTGAGGATGAAAGTTCTTATTTGCCATGAAACTCATCTTCTATAACACAACCAAGCTCCCACCTAGACAGATCAAAATGAATAATTTTCAGCTCGTGTTGGACATAAACTTCTGTTTTCCTTTTGACAATGTCTGGTCAGCTCCTGACACTACACAGAAGTCTGTTTGGCAGGTGCCCTCCAAACAATAGAAGCATTTATATAAACATAAAAAAAAAGCACACAAACCCCCACATAACATGTAGTACAGGTCACCTCCTTCTACCACAGCGTCAGAAAGCTCAGTGCCTACTCATCACCACTGAAATAATCCTAACAGCCCCACATGCATACAATCCTTCTCCAGACCTAGATTTTAGTGCAGCTCTAAGTCTCTACACCATTAACTTCCCCATACAGGAATTGCAAAAAGCATTAATGATTGTAACATTTCATTAATTAGTAGTAAATACAGGTGAATGAGCCAGACAAACCAACTCAGTGGAACTTCTGGTACTCACAGCATGCTAATATGCTGCTAATTAAGACCGTCAGCATTCCTTTTAATTAATATATTGGTTCACTTATGATTTAATTCATATTTTACCAGCTCTCATTTTTCCAATTCAGAACATATACCAGGCAAAGACTCTATAAAAAGAAAAATAAAGCCATTCCATTCACATTTGTGGGGATAAATTCAGCATTTTAGCTTCCAGCTCAGTCTGCTTTCCAAATTAGGATGTGAATGTGAGAGAAAGACAAAGAAAATGTACGTGAATACGTGCACACATTCACATCTCTTTTTTTGGGTAGGAAAGGAGATATTTCTGGGAAGTCTTATTTGCTCGCAGACGCTGGCCCAAGCTCACCTCCAAGATAGGAGGTCCTGGTTCAGACCTCATTTGTGCTTGATGGTAATAATCCCTCGGGATGCATATTTATGAGGAAATTAAACTCTTGTCTGCAAGCATCATCGTTTCAAAGTGTTTTAGCAGCCACAAGACGCAGCCGTCAACACAGCACTGCAGGCATTTTGCAGCCATTTCTCCTGCCCACAGTCCAAATCTCTCAGCTAGGGATGAAGGCACCACCATGCACCAAGATAAGGAAAAAAATAACAATAAAACTGCAAAAAATAACACCAGGACCTACTCTAGAGTTTCTCCTAACTTGGAATAGTATCTGGTTTGCACCAGTTCAGAGATTAACAAAACAGCCAGACAAAACAGCGCTATTTAAAATACATAGTCTTACCTCCTTGTATGATGAGTTTTGCCATATTCAGCTAAAAAAATAAAATAAACCACCACCACGTGCTTGTATCTGAACCAGCCTTTCCTGGCTAGTCTTGTAGCAGCCACAGTATATCGCAGCTTTCCAACAACTGCAGCTTTGCCCCGACAGAGGCAGCCTGACCACCTCAACAGGAGCTCAGCACCGCATCACACACCCTTCGGGATTTATTTTCTTTCAGTTGTCGCTTGAACCACTCTAAATATAAACGTAGAACGCTGTTTGGCCAAACTGGCTTCTCAATCTAATTTTAAATAATCTTAGCATTGTAAATATAATGATGGTACGAAAATGGTTAAGAGGATCTTTTAACAGAAGAAACTAATTTGTGTTTGGCAGCGGACAAGGACATCAATGATTCTGAAGTGTCTGCAGCCTGAGAGAGTCAGGTAAAGGCTATAGAGGTGACAACATGGATAAGAGACCAAAAAGAACTCGAGATTTCTGCACGACCTGGTGCCTCTGAGGCCAGAGACCGCGGTTCACCCGCGGCCTGCGGAGCTTTGTCTTCAGGAGTTTGACAACTACGTATTTTCAGAATAAATCCTCAGAGGACCGGAGCGCTTCAGTGTTCATAAGACTTCAGTGAAGTGTAAAGCTACAGAATAAATCAGTCAATCGCTAGTTTATAGACACGTCTCCAAAAGCAAATTGAGAACTACTACTACACCACTGCATTTCTGAGAAACAAAACCACTCAGCGGATCCTCCCATCTGCTTTCTTCTGTGCTCGGATTTCTTCAAATCTAACAGAGCTGCTGAACAGGTTGTGTGTTTCACAGCAAATACCCTGAAGAGCGTTCGAACTAAGATTCCAAAATGGTCAAACACAACCTCATGAGAATTTACCTAAGGCAGAAGACGGAGATCAGAAACAAAACTATTCCCATTGTTCCTTGCTAGAAATATTTCAAAATACTATAAAAACATCTAAATATTTTGACTATATAAACACAAAGAAATGCCTTTAAACAGCACAGAAACTTCCGTTTCGTATAGATACATAGCAGCTTATCAATCCTTAGTTCTCCTTCTACAACGCTGTTTCCTTTAAGACTGAACACTGACAGGAACAAGAAGTTTCAAGTGAGTGTAAGAGTTGCATCTCATAACTTATGCTGATATAGATTATGTATTGGTCCTTCCCACGGACCAAACCCAAACACACAATCCATTTACTGTAATCAACCAATGGCCTCACACTGCTATGGGAAGCGCAAACAGCTCACAGCAGCCAAGTCGCTCTTCAGTGGGAAAAAATAAACCCTTCACCTGCCTTTCCTAAGACAGAACTCGTAAGAATCCACACCCATGTGAGCCAACCAGGTTTTGCCATTTACAGCAGTTCGCTAGGAAAAAAGGAATTCGTGTTCGTAACCTGTCTTGATAATGACAACACCATAACGAGTTCATTTCCCCTAACAATGTGGCAAAAGGACAAAGTTAATTGCTCTATCGATCCCTGCCGCAGTTCCTTGCACAGTCACTAGGCTTTGTACCGGGCAAGCATCTGTATCCATACAGACGACATACAGGGTCAGGACCCCTTCCCAAAGGGGTTCTTCCCATGGCACATTCCCAGGGAAAGACAAATTCTCTCCAAAGAGAAAAGTCCTCCAGAATCTCCTACCCTTTATCTCCTAAAAAGGAAAATTGCAGGAAAAATTCCTCAGTAATTACACTTTTTCCAGGGGAATTATCCAGCGATGGGAACATGTGAGGAGCCTAATCCCTCCCAGTGCAGAATTCCTTGAAGGGCTGAAATCCAAAGAAGAGTGTGCCTGGGAGGGAAGACTAAGGGGAAGGACTGAAACAAAGGCATTAAGAAGGACAAATGATCTGTTGGTAGACCGACTCACGATGAAAGGGGGATTATGATGATTAAAGAAATTAAGAATTAAATAAATAACCACACAAACACTTTAAAGCAAGGAGAAAACACTCACCGTGCCACAAGAAACAAAAATAAACAAAACTGCCCTGGCAGAAAATGCTGGTGCTCCACTGGGCCCCTTACGGGCAAATCCCTCAGAAACCCCAGACCTCAGTTTGGATTTCACGGCACTTGCCGAGGGCTCTGCACATCTTCGTGGTTTGCCCATATTTCCCCTTTTGTCTTAAGGAGTTCCACATTTATTTTAAGTTTTTTTCTGGGGGGAAAGCCCAAGCTGGCTTATGTCTCACTGGCTTTGCCAAGCAGGCAGTCAAGTCTTGCACACTGATACCAACATCCTCCCTGTATTCGGCAAAAACACCTGGCAGATATCAAGTTTTTCACTACGCAAGCAGCAGGTAGACATGCACGTGCCCTGCAAAAGAACAGGCACAGAAAGCATTGTTCAGCTGACTGAGACATTTTTAATGTTATGAACTGTTATATTTTACGGTAGATTAAACCAAAAGATCTACTCGATTTACTCAGAGAACCAACATTTCTCTCCTAACAGACAGACAGGCGCGCTCTGCCGCCTCCAAGGTGCATGGAACGCCAGCTCTGTGGTTCTGACAGGTTTGAGAAGCAGCACGAGAAGATGCCCTGGGGCTCTTCCCCCGGCCCTGAGCAGCACGACAAGGAGCACGCCTGGACCGAACCTACTCGGGGACCCTTCCCGGGTCCTGAGGACGCCGCTGCCCGGAGGAGCGCGCACAGCGCCGTGCACCAGCCGCGCTGCTCTCTGCGAACCAGAGCGGCAGCTGCCAAGCAGCTCCTGGGCTGCCCGGGTGTGCTGCCACACCTTCATCAGAAGGCTCTGGGTTTGGTTCCAACACGAAACTCCTGAAAGTGTTGTGCACTGCAAAACCGTCTGAAATCTGAAACCTTGAGTTGTGCTGGTGAAGTAAATTGCTAGAGGGTTCATGGTGCTTTAGACAGAAATACATTATTTCACGCACTTCATCATGGACACCTTCTCTTGAAGAAGCCACTTGCTCCCCTTGCATTATAATTCCAACACTAGGACAATATTTGGCACGGAATTATTAGGCAACAGTTAAAATACATTACCCTCAGGTCTCCACGTGCTGATAAGCTATTTAACCAGTCAGCTATTTTTAGCTCTGCCAAGCAATCAGGATGCTGTTCACAAAACACTTCACCTTAAAATATAATTGGTTTCCTCAGATTACATTGTCAGGCTCTGTTCTTTTGACCTGTAATGTGAAACTTCAAACAAAAAGATAAGGTTGTTTATTGAGAAAACAAAAACCATTCTTAATGGTAGAGAAAAATGAACAGCCTAAATTTTACTTTAAAGACACCAAGCTATTATTATCGCTCTGAAAAGACATTGAGACTTAACAGATACAACAGGGAGGAGGCAAATCGGTCAAGAGTGACAGAAGGAGCAGCATTGCCTGTCACCAGGCATTTCTGAGGAGGCTTTGGAAGAAGCTCTTATGGCTACAACCTCAAAACCACACGGGCAGCTGATTGAATCACGTATTCAGGCATCTCCACTGCCTGCAGGAAGCCTTCAGCCTTCGGAGTCAATTGACTGCCCACAGCAGCTCTCTCACTTTGCAAAGCCCGGCCTTAACAGCACTCTCGAATACCAAACCATCTACATTTTGTCCCTGTCAGACCTGGCTCCTATCTCACCCCTCTCTCCTCCCCGCTGGATCCTTCACATCACACACCTGCCATCTCCCCCACACAAATGCACTTTCTCCTACTCTCAACAAGTCCTTCCCTAAACCACAAATTTTTGCTCAAACTGTCCACTCTCCACAATCTCCACAAGTCCAAGCACTTTGATGTTCTCAGGCTTAGGACAAATGAGAAAATCTGAGGTTTCAAGAGATTCGCAGAAAAGTCTGGTTCCTGCTGGGATGTTTATGTAAACCCAGAGAAATGCCATTTAAACCAGAGTTACTTGGGTGTTACAGAGCATCACTGAGACAAACCCTGGGTCTGCTATTCATAAAATGAAAGGTTCATGTATGGAGCAGAGTAAAAAAAATAAATAAACCCCCCCACAGTATACCAAGTGATCAATGTCTATCAAGCCATTAGCTGAAGAATTGAGCAATAACTTATGTTACATTTGTGTTGCTAGAAAACAGAATGGGCACAATTAACCTTGCAAAGCGACAAGGGAAATCTTTGCTGTATCACAAATCACCTTCATCCTCAGTACATTTCTTGACTGTCACACAGTCACATTTGCAAGAAGGATTCATCTTTATCTGAAACTGTAATTGAATGCCAGTAGTTACCTTGGTGACATTTAAAAATCTATTGCTGTGCTTTGCTGTCAACACTTTATAATATCATAAAGTGCCTCATGGAACAAGTCAGAACACAGCTTAGGAAATAGTTCCTATGACAACTATACGAATTGAGGAGATAACAAAGATCCCAAAATGTCAAACGGACAGTAGCATACAGGTAAAGAAAATCCCGGCTGAAGTCAGCGCAGCTCCTAAGGCTGTCCTGAAGTGCAGCTCAGAGCCTGACTCCCATCATTTCTGTAATTAAACAAAGTCTCCAATTCTCTAGGTATTCTAATTTTCACTGAAACTGCCAAGAACCCTGAAATTTATTATGCAATCAATCTGACTGATTTCAGCAGACCTCTGTTGGGACTCATCATTAAGAATGAGAGAAGGATCACGCTTCCTGTGAATATTGTTTGTTGTACTTTAGATATTAAATAAGAGTAAGGAATTTAATTATCAGTCAAAATACAGGATTCCCATTCTGCTTATGACAGCATGTCCATTTGCTTTCAGATACTGGAACGAAGCAGCACTGGGAACACATTCACCCTTTGTATTTACAGATTTATTGTTCATCAGTCACCCAGAGACAGATTTGTTTCGTTGTTGCTGGCCCACAACTACATGTTCTTGGTCTAAACGAGAAATATGGAAGCCAACAGAGCCTGCCAAAGCCGGGCCTCCAAACCGCGCTGTGTTGGCTGCCAGCGCCATGCTGACCCACGTTTGCTGTGCTCCCCGCAGGGTGCTCGGCACAGGCCAGCGCGGCCTGCAGATCCGCAGGGCTGGGACGGGACCCCGGCTGAAGCACAGGACTGCTGAGGAACGGCCGCACTCATTTCTTCCCTCAGGACGGCCGACCTCCACCTCTGCTCCTGTTCTTGCCTTCCTCTTTCTCTCCCGTTAAGTCTGCACGGCCTTACAGCCTCTTCCAGTCTTTCTGCCTCCTCCCATCACCTCAAGCAGCGAGTCTCCTCCCCAGCACGCAGGCCTCAAATACATCCATCACAGGCCATCTGGGTCTGGAACACACAAGCATCTGGACCATTGGCCCCTGAAGCAGGGAATTAACTCTCTTTCATTGTAAAACTAAATCTGAGCACCGGTTTGTTTGGAAAACCCTCCAAAACCTAGCTGTCTGTGGCCTTCCCATCGTATGAAAGCTGTCCATGCCTCCTGCAGCTGTCCCATATCTATACTCCAAAGTCCTGAACTCATTTCCAGGAAACAAAAATCAGTTTGGCACAGTCTGAAGATAAGACCAAGCTTTTCAGCTGCTCGTTCATTATCAGCAGAAGCCATCCAGCAGAGGTGTGCATTAGAAACCTCAGTTATTTCATAATAAAGCCATTTCTACTTGCACAAGGGTGATAGAGCAAATGACCCTGCTAAGCATGCTAAGTAAAGATATAAATTCTCAAAGTCTACAAGCTGCAAACATGAAACTGCTCAGTAGGAAGGGCTTAGAAGCAAGAGCAACATGCTCCCTACATATTTAAAGTCCAATAAATGTTAATATTGCAACAATGACTTAGTTTACATGCTAATAAGTCCCTCTTTAGCAAAATCAGGAGAAGGCACCCTCCTTTGAATGCAGTTCTGTTGATGGTATGGGAAAAAGGCATGTGCCTCAATCAGAAATACAACAAGAACTGGGGCTTTTTGGTGCTCCCTACAGAGGCAAGAAGAATTTTTGCCACATTTTCATTGGAACTTCAACCTGAGAGAGGACAAAAACATAAGCAAAACTGATAATAAGAACATGCCTGAGAAAGACAAACAAGGTAACCAAAAATCTTACATTCATTGCCCTCCAGTACAGTTCTTTTAACCTTAAATCCACTCCGGATAAAGATAATCTTGCCACTGGAGACCAAAAAAAGTTATTTGCATACAGAATAGGCTCACAGAAAATTAAACTGCTATGGAAAACTAGAGCTTATTATGCAAAAAAAATGCGATAAGCTACAACATACAAAAAAATCCTCCTTGAGATCTGAGCAGCGTGAGCTAAAAATACCTCTATTGCATGTCATTTACAAATTCAAAGGGTTGTTTAGGCTGTGTTTAGATTGTGATCAAACAACACTCGATACATTTTTTTCCACTTACGATTAAAGATAGTGCTGGATTTTAGGTGTTCTGATTGCTTTCCTCACTTCATTTTTATTTCTATTTTTAACTTGCACTCAATGTTCCCTGCACCCTTGCTGACAGCAAACAGCAGCATTGGGAGAGGACCAAGGGAACGTATGGTTATCGGGCACATTGGCCGCTCTTCCTAATGAAAGGCAAAGGACCTGGAGCAGGAGCTATTGCACCAGAGCAGCCTGGAGACCGCATCTCTGATTTACACAATGAAGAGTCAAAGACATAGTGTTCCCAGCCTTTATTTTTGTTCGTGTACATGCTAACAGATGTGATTTGCAGGTGCAAGCACAGAGACGGGCTATTAGCCACCTGCACACACCTCTCCAGTAGTCCAAAATGTGTTTAGATGCCACAGATACCTCTTGTGCCAAAAAGGCTTCTGGGCTCTGATGCATCAAGCTACCAAACATCCGAAACTCCCCGAGAGCCACGGGCACCCAGCACTCCGCTGGTGCAAAGCCACGCAAGGGAGCACCAAAAGCAGCCCAGCACTGGGACAGGCGAAGGCCAGCGGGAGGGCAGGTGTCCTGGCGCCGCACACCAGAGCTGCCGGGCAGGTGAATTCAGAGTCCCAGCACGACTCTTCAAACTTTTCCTTCTTCCAAACTGCAAAGAGTTTAGTGCTGTGATGAAAGATTCTTGAACATAAATTACCATCATTTTTCTGTTACATAACATGATTTATCCAAAGCGTGCACTGGGCTCATTCCAGTTTCCACTGAAGTCAATAGAATTATAAGTGTTCAGCACCTCTGAAGAATCAGGACATGCTTATTCACGGGTATAATTTATGGTACCCAAATTAGAACATTCTGTTCTTAAGTTACCATTGCAGGAAAGCATGGCTTCTCACTCCTTTCCTTTCTTTAAGTATATTAATGGAGCAATACTGAAGTTTACTCTCAGATCTTCAGTGAAATGCCTAGACCTGGTCAAACTTCAAACAAGCCACAAGACAAAAGATCTGAAATACTGGCTCCAGAAATCTCTTCTTCCCATCCATAGATCAAATCGATCCCAACCAAGATCTTTGCCTAGGTGAGCCCTGACTTCATGAGGCTTCACAGAGTAGTAACTGCCATAGATGTTCCAATAGAAGCACGTTTCAAGTTATCCATGAAGAAGAGCCATCATCTAGCAAGGACATCTGGAAAGCCAAACCAGAAAGCCATGAGAAAGCAACAGAGTAGGAAATATTCTGTACTGGCAGCTCTGCTCACACAAGCGGCCATTGTCTCAATGAAGTACCATTTACCAACCCCTCTTTACATGTCTTTTGGACATGAGCCTTCACTCCTTCTGGATGAGTTCACAGCTTTGGTTGACCAAGGGTGGCAGTAAATATCCAAAGACTAGTCATGGACATTTTTTTTTCCTCAGAGCATAGCAAACATGGTTATCTGCTAAACACAGTCCAGTCTTGCTCAAAGCTCCCGGGATCTCTGCTGCAGTGCTGAGCTGAGGTAACTTCTCTATGGGCTGATGAACAAACAACGCTGGAAAGAACCAGCCTCGGGTTATTTCAGGCTGCTGAGAAGTTCAGGACTACTAAACAATGCAAATATCCTCAGCTTGCACCCTGCTCCTGACATCTTAACTCACATCAGAAGGCTGGTATGGCCTTTTCTACGTCTCCTTAAGATACAGAGATAGCGGCGGCAGTTTGTGGGTCTGACCAGCCAGCCATGCCCACGGCGCTCAGCTGCAAGGCAAAGAGCACAGCCCAGGCAGCCAGTCCCAACCCCTGCAGCTCCACCATGAGATGAGGGACTGAGGAGAAACCACCCAACCTAACCGGCAGGTTGCCAGTTGATCCAGTTTGGTTCAGCTCAAACATCCAGCCTGGCACCATGCTGCCAAGGCAGGAACAAGACCGTACGCTGCAATATTGTCCCTTGTTTCTTCACAGCCCCATTTCCCTGTGCATCTCCCTCCCAAGGAAGCACTGAAGTGGCAGGAGCAGTGCAACGGGCTCTGCTCAGCAGCATCCAAAGCAAGCAAAAGAAGTCCTCCTCCGTATTGAGAAGCAAGATTCTTTCCCACCCAGCCACTAAGGAGCTTCCTAAGCTTTTCCCAGCCCGCTGGCTTCGCAGAGCGGGCAGGCACTAGGTCAGCTCTGCCAGCCAGGGGAGCGCACACCCCCTCGCAGTGCGGGAGAGAGGAGTGCAGCGAAACCCTCGGCTGGGAATACACCAGGGCCACGAGCAAGATGATATTTTCCTTAAACCAAATTAACAGATCTTGTTTTTATCCGGTCCCCCGGGCCCCACACAGAGGATGGGCAGATGGATCCCGCCAATCACTTGATACCACAGTTGCACCACACAAATGTGCTTGAAGGAAAACTCCTGCAGCACCAAGAACGAGGCAATTATAGGAGTCCAGAAACAACAGCTTGTGTGTTCACATTTCTATTCCAAGTTTCAGATTTCTTCAGAAAACAGGAGGCCAATATAATCCTTTTGACTCCGAATCCCTTAGAGGAAGGCTGCCTAATCTGCTTGTCAGCCTGACAAGGAGACACAAACCCTGTTCCCCTCAGCACCGCTCCAGCCCAGACTCGTGCCAGGTCCACTCGACCTCCCAAGGCTCCAAAAGTCAAATGGACTTTGCAAAAGATTTATTTCCAGGTGCTCAGCCAGCATGAAATACAGTGATTAAACAGAGCTGGCACATACTGCAGAAGAGCTAAAAAACCCAAAAGCAGCACCGAGTTTTGCAATTGCAGTATTTAAGTTAAAAATATCAGGCTGGTGGAATTACATAAACTATGATTTTTCACAAGTTTCTAAATGTAACGGTCCAAAATGGCCTAAACCACACAGCATGTAAAAGTCACATGATGAAAAAAAGGCCTGAAAACATCATCCTGAAACCCCTCATGGGATGTCAGTTCTTTCTTTCACTCAAACATGCGAGATAATCTGCGAATTTACATACAAAGAAACCTAGCAGCACGTGACAAGAAGGTATAACCTTTGGAAGGAGCACTTGTTCAAGAAACAGCATTTCTGGAACAGCATCTTCCAGTTTCTTTGTTCTTTCCTCCGTGCCCTCCAGGACTGGTCTCCTGCCTTTGCACCCTGCCTTCCCCAGCTTAAAGGAACAAACGTGTCCCTGCGCCAGAGGTCCATTTACTGGCTCCATTTTTCTTTTGAAATTCAGTTCAGTCAAGGATCAGGTTTCAGGAGGTGTCCCAGCCTCAAGGTGAATATACCATTAACTGCAGAATTTAGCCCAACACTAGAAGAGCCCAGTGACCCTGAATCCCTGGGAGTCGCACACATTTGCCGCTCCATCACATCGAAGGGCACAGAGCAGACTGTTTTCAGAGCAGCCAGCATGTCCAGGCTGCTAACAAGGGGACACTTTCGTCTCTCAGGGATGCATTATAGACATGAAGAAAGCTTCCTTTTGCACCTCATTCTGCATTTGTGCACGCAAGCCCCATCCCTTCATTCTTGTGATATCTGAATCGTTACACATTCTGTAAAACAATACATGTTCACTAGTTTAACCACCACTGTTCCAGAAATAACTCCCGCCCTCCAGCCGAGAAATGTATGGCCTTTAAGCATCTTCCCAGAAGGAAGCTTCTAGGCTAGAAATTGGATGACAAACCTGGAACAAAATTTAAGAAATTTCTGAACCAAAGATATTTCCTAGAAGACTTAACCGTGAACTGGAAAGTACAATTAACAGAATTAAGGAGCTTTCCCATGTTTCAGCTAGTTTACAGAGAAAAGGTGATGGACTCCCTCACGCTCTACTTGACATCTACAGAACGTGTAGTATCCAAGTCCTTCTCAAAGGCCTCACACTTTCCAATCGAGGTGTCTATAGTGCTTACAACAGCTTCCTATAGCTGCAGCTCAATGTACTCAACCATAAGGTTACAGCAGAATTTAACAGTACTTATTTCACAGAAGGAGGTGTGGGAATGCTTTGTAAAGCACAGTGATTCACTAACACAGTGCTGTAAATGCAGAAACAATAGGACATTGTTCTTGCAAGACTGCTAACCCATTACTATAGTTTTATCATCTGCTCATGTAATGCACCACTCAAAACCAGCTAGCAATTGAAACCACAAAAGACAGGAAACCCTTTACATTAATCCCCCCAAGCACTAGTAAACTTGCAGTAGTTTCATACCAGCATAACTCAGAGCAGTATTGGCCCAACATACACAGCAAAGCCTGAACGATAACAGAAGAATCTTCTCCCAGCTCAGAAACAACCTTAAACCCTCCATCAGGTTTGAACAAGGAAGTCTCGTATTTGCAGGAGAAGAGCTCTATGTATGAAATTGCAATGAGGTGACTGATGATCGTTACCTTGGTGACATTTAAAACTCCACCACTGTGCCTCGCTATCGGCACTTCATAACACAACAAACCATCTAGCAAAGGAAGTCAACGTATTACTCAGAAAACGAGCTTCCATGACAATGATGGCCTTTCTCACCCCTAGACGGGTTGGATGCCATCACTTGACCAGCAGACCCTCCTTTGAGAGGCTCGGCTTACCTGGCAAGAGAGCAACTTCATGGGTATAGCCGACTTTGGTCCTCCGAGCGTTACCAAAAGGATTTGTCTGCCAGGGTTGCTGCGTTCCCACTGATATTCTCACTGCCAGAGCGACACTGCTAATGCTGGGAGCCAACTGCTGCACTAGCAAACCAGAAAGCGTAGACCCGGCTTTAACAGCACCAGCACGGGGTAGAGATCCCAAAGCAAAGAGCCCAACAACATTGCTGAGGTGCTTTCCACTCTCCTCACTTTACACACTGGTCAATACTCATTTACCCATATTGCAAGTGCTTTAGGGTTGGAAGAAGCGTTATTAGATAATACAGTAGAGCAGAACAAGAAGAACCAGATCCAAGCCTTGCTTTCAGAAAAGCCATTCTTGAAGGTGACCTTAAAAAAAGCCAATCAAAACCTTTCCTCAAATTTTAAGTCCTGATTGCCATTAGGCTAAGTCTGAATGATCTGGCCTAGTAACTCAAGTTAGTGTTTGTGTGTTTTCAAATGTAAAAAATAAAATCCACTAATAACCAAAATTGCCTTATTTCCCACAGAATTAAGGGTCTCAAAATTTCAGATACAACTATTTCAAGAGTCCTTTGCATCATGCATAATACAACATTTCCATTGTCTTAATTGCTACTTAGAAGTCAGTCTGATGCTGGTCATGGTCAAGCAGAGTGTTTTAGTGGAAAACATGCAAATTCTGTCCATTTCCAGCTATGCATTCTTGAGTACAATGATCTGTTTATTGATTTCAACACATATGTGGGTGGTTTAACTTTAAAAAAACCCCTGTTATTAGGTATCATGTGTTACAAAGTAAACTTTTCACTGCCAGGGAAGTTGTTTCTATAGTAACTAATGTTTTTCTAGCAACACATTTCACATTAGTGTTGCCATAGAAACAGAACTATAGAGATGTGTTCAGCAAATAAGTTGTCAATAGCTTTTCCCCAGCCCACTGCAGCCCATCCACCACGTCTGCCTGAGGATGAACACAGCACCCTGCCCACCGCGTCCACCTAAGGAGACTCAGTTATTCTCCTAACAAGAGTGTGAAATGTTCCCTGCCCACGTGAGACCATAATTTCCCCCATACAGTTTCATGACCGCATTTTTTCAGAACTAAGTGAAGTGCTCAGTTCTGGATCGGGTTATGAATGCAGACGAACTGGAGAGTATCAGTGAAACACCTCATCTATAGGAAAAAAAGTAAAATTACCGTGCTGGAAACACGGCACAGTTAAACCCAGCGACATTCATCCTCATAGAAACCTCGGGGTGTTGCTGGTACATGTCAAAGGGACATCAACTCATGCCAGGAAGAAGACTGAATCTCTAGTTTTGAGCATATATTTAGGCTTAAACATTCCCCAGGGTAGCATAAAGACTCCCACTCACATCAAAGGAAAGCCTGCAAAAAGATCACAGCTATAATCTGCCATTTACATAGTAGCTAGGATTTTAATTACTATTTGTTCAGTTCAACATTCATTCATTAACAGCCATATGTACATCTTTAGGACTATCGCTGTTCCTGACCTCTGCTTTTCCTTCTTTCCCACTCTCATCATTCACTTCTCTACCCTGAAGTGGTTTTTTCTTACAACTCCCTCCATCCTTTAACTCCCCACTCTGCCAAGAAGCAAATGATAATTTTCATTTACATAAGCAGCCCTTTCTGCCTTCACCTGTTCCTCCTACTTAAATAATAGCTGGGACAGACACTCCTCTGGTCACTTCTGCTCAATTCTCCATAGTGATCTACCAGAAAATGTTAGACTGGGTTTACGTGGTAAAACCTGATATTTCATGCTCTTTCTCCAAACTGTAGCAGCACTGGTTAGAGTCCTTTCAATTATTTAATATCTCTGTAACTATGCAATGGCATAACACAGAATATGACATTCTCCGTATTTCGTCCTCTGCCCCCACATACCTGTTACAAACAGAAGTAGCAGGAATACAGCTCTTGGTACATCACGCTGAGGTGTTACAACAAGACAGTCTAAATCCAACTGCCTTTGAGGAATAACTTTCCAGAACAGAGTGATAGCATCCCTGTTTCCACTAAAGACTCAACGCAGCAATATAGCCTAAAATAAATATGATACAATTTAACTAGGATAGCCCGTCCCTAGGGTTTTGAAGGGACCATACTGTACCAGGCATGACAGGGAGAACATTTTAAAAAAACAAGTTCAGAAGAATACCACCGGAATTTCAAAATAGCATTATATGGGTTATTATATAGGCCTGGGCAGCAATTTGAGAATAACCTTTAAATCCCTTTGCTGACAGGTTCTGTGAGCTACAGCAAACTTTGCTAATCCATATGCACAGGTCTCACTCACCCTGGCCTTTGGCCTGCAAAGCTCTAGGCTGGAAGTTGCTCAAGTCAAGAGTTATTGTTTGCACATGCCCAGGAAATGCTAAATATAATCGGAATAATATACAGACAAATCATTTTAATGCACTTTTTAGGTCAAGGTCCACGTCTTTGTTTGCACCTAAGCAGCACCAAGTAGATAATGAAAATCTGTCCCAGTTACTGTTTAAGTCACAGTGGTGCCCTGAGACCTGCAAGTTTCAACTGCAGTCTTGCAAATTTTTTCTCTCTCTTCATCGAGATCATTACAGTGATTTACCCCATCAGCTCCTGCACCCTCTCTGAACGGCCTCACCAGTCTGCCCACCCCAAGGCAAGCACAGTTCTCTGCAAGCTCACAAACACTTGCATTCAAAGAGAATGACTAATGACCAGTGCTGGAAAGCCAGGAAGAGACGAGCCCAGTCCAAACCCATCTACATCCATAGCACTTATGAACTGATTAATATCCTCACTAATAAAGATAGAAAATAATTCTCCCTAGAATTAATTAGGTCTTATGTCATCATATTGCCCCATAGTTCTAAATATCTCCTTTTGGAACAGTCATAAAAGTAGGTCTTAAAATGCATGTCTATTCATTTTTGTTCGCCTCAGTGCACAGCCTCTTGATAAAGATAATGTCTTACATGCCATTCAGACATTTTAGATTATTTGATGAGTTAAGGAACAATCCATAAATCAAGAATTATAATGGGATCATTTCACTAATAAACTTTCTTCTTGGCTCTTTTAACCAAATATATTTCTGCTGCATGGAAAGGGAGTATAAGATCAAAAAGGTCCTAAGCTATCCTGAGTAACAGTCTTTTCAGATGCCATAGCATCACCTAACGGGTTCAGAATTATTTATTTCAGTTATCAACTGAATCTCACCCATAAAAACACACACATACTGGAATTACAGTTAAAACCTATTTACCATCTCCTTTTTAAGCCTGTCGTGAAAGAGGTATTATTAATATCTGAACATGCAGGCATAGGACAAGAATCCACTTTCAAAATACAGCTGAGAGGAGAAAAGTATACTTATGAATCTCATATTGATATTTTAATCACGTTATGCAGAAACATTAGCTTTTACAAGGATTGTTATTTTGCCATCCAAGGTCACATTAATGAATAACATCAATAGAAGTGAGTCTCAAGGTTTGAGTGCAAGTTTGAATGCTTTAAGTATTCAAATGGGCTTGAACACATCTCCCAGCAGAGATACACTGGCTGTTTAAGCTTAGTCATTAATGAGCAGAGCTTAACTGTCAAACTAAGGTGCTGCCGAGGGCTGCAAAGTTGCCTGTGTTACTTTAGATTTACCTTGCCAATTCCCAGTTAGTGTGCTTCAAAATCTGCATTCGGTCCCTTGAGATCCAACAACAAAACAGATATCACCATTTCATTCATAGACTTCAGCTATTTTAACTTCTGGTTGTCATGAATGAAAGTGTTAGGCAAGCCCTATGTCCATATGTGTTTTGAGGACAGCCTGATCCTATGTTTAGATCCCTTTATTCAAGAAAATCACAAGTAAAATTCCAAACATTCTGAAATTCTCCACTACCCTCACCCCAAACAAATCCCATCCACACCTCATCATTCCTACTGGGGTCATCATCTGCAATACAAATTGTTCTGCCACGCACATGATCTGGTTTTGGTTAGAACGAAAGTACATGCCCTGGAGACAAAACCCTTTTGTATCCCACTAAAAAAAAATTTAAAATGCAGTATCAAGTTGTCTTACCTTGCACAGTAAACACACCTAATCCCCTCTGCTTACTACTCATGTGAGATCTCCATGTTCGGCATCAGCCCAACCTGATCATCTGCTCAGTCTTCTCCTCCCGTGCATCAGGTTGCACTAATATTTTCAGTGGTTAAGAGTTATTCCAAGCTGATGGAGGGTTCAATGTTTAGTTATATTTCAGAAGTCAGAAATGTCTGAAGCTGTCAGTGATTTGCACTACTCATTAAATCAGAGAAATCAGAGTTTGAGTGATTACAGCTGCTGGTCGTTAACTAGGCAACAATCAAGGGCTTTTAGAAACTCATTTAAAGCACAGAAGATGCCTCAAGAAAAGAGAGTGGAGTTTGGTACTGGGTAGGACAATTTCCCCAAGCAAAGAGAAGCGGTAATGAAAAGGAAAAAAAAAAAATGCATCCACCTTCTTAAGATGCATAGACATGCTTCAGATGGGGGCCTTCACTGTGCCTCACCGCAGCTGCTGCTTACAAGTTGCTAGAAGCAAAAACCTGTAACAAAATTAGATTTTCCAAATGGCAAAAACAGAAGGTGGCAAACTGTGACATATTCCCAGGCTCATCCACCACCAAAACATCCTGCAAGCTTTTTTTTTTTTGAGGAAAACTTCAGGCACACAGGCAGGGAAAATAGTTATAGCCTTAATAACGGTGCAAACTTCTGCTCTGAAGTCAAACCATACTGATAAATAAAAAAGCAGGTGATATTTCCTGTTGACAATCTCCACTGGCTATTTTTGCAACTCTGAGAAGCAAACTAGCAAACAAAACCCTGTTTGGGTAAGATGGCAAGATGCTGGATAAACTGGATGCTTGTTAAGCCCTGATTGCTTCCTAAATACTTGGTTAGACACGAATCTCTTGAAAGAGGTTTAAGGGTTTTCCAGCCTGATCCTGTGAGACCCGAATGGAAAGCCCACCTTGTAAAACGTCCAACTGTCTGTATGAAGTCTCACAAAATTAGCTTTATTACTGAAATTAGACTGAATTCACTGTGCTACTAAACTCAGAATCCAAATACGAAGTGTTCATTCAGAGATTCAGAGTTGGCCATCTCAGATTGCCCTAGACTTTTTTTTTTTTTTCTTTTTTTTTAAATTTCAGTAAAGGACGAGTCCTCAGCTCTTGCTGGACAACGCAGATCTGCGTACCTGTATCTCTCTCACGTAAAGTCAGGACGAGCCCTACAGACACCGGCTGTTCTAGTCCCACATCAGGACAGCTGAGCGCGGCTCACCCCACCGCCAAAGCACAGGCAGAGGCGTCACAGCATACGCAGCACACCCGCCCCTACAGGCCGACGGAACGGAAAGCAAAGGCACGTGCTAAAGAAATAAAATTTTACTCTAATATTCTTGCAAAGAGAAAAGCAGAGGGTACCTTTTCGCAGACTCCAACAGGCCACCCAACATTACACTACACAAAATGCTGATTTGGCATCAGGAGATTTGCTACCAACTCAACAGGACAGGCTCACCCTGTTTCGCCTGTGCAGGTCTCTGCAGCTGAGTGATGGGTGTTTCTCAAAGTCAAGAGCAAGGCTCCACAGGGTTTCGGAACCCTAAATCCTGCTGAAAGTACGTTGCCATCACAAGAGCTATAAATAAGTCTCCTCGAATCACCTAAACCCTCACATCAGTATAATTTCAAACAAGCTTGGATGGAAAATACTGGCTACTCTGTGTTTGTGGGCTTTGTTTAATAGCATTGAATGCCTGGATAACAAGATGAAGAGCTCTTAGAAAAACAGAAGAGAGAAGGAGCAATAAATTGCATTATGTACCAATACCCACCCTTATTGACAATACTTATCTGCAAAACTAAGGTCTGCACAGACAAAGGGAGTTAAAAGCTCTGTTATCGGCAGAAATGACCCTGTCTGCAGCAAAGTTAATCCAGACTCTGCCCTCCCCATGTCTGGCTTCTGGACCAGAGGGATTCATGGAGAGTTTCTGACTCCACTGAAGTCAACACCAACTTTAACTCCACTGGAACCAGGTTCTAACCACAAAAGAAATGCTGGTTTACCTGCACGACATGTTTACACGTGAACAAAGCAGCAGAGGTTTGTAAGGAATCTACTGATCTCCTAAAGTACAGCTTTTCCTCCAGAGGAGACCAGTGACCACACACAGAACCCACAACTCCTTCTGTTTGATAACACACATATCATCTCTACCAGTTAACTCTTTCCTTTGTATCAGCAACAAATCTGCAAAGTCTCTGTATATCCCTACATCCCTGGGACCAAGGTTATGCAAAAGGAGAAGGTCTTGCAGCACAAGAAAAAGCAGCAGTTCAGACTTGAATTTTAAACATCCTTACCTGCATTGCTTATGCCCTTCTAGTTTAATCTCACAAACTCACCTCTGCATCCACAAACAGTTTACATTGTAAGTCTGGTCTCTTCAGTCTCTTCTTATATCAGGTACTGAAAATTGATGGCTGAATGCGCTCCATCCCAGGCATTCCTGAGCTTGAAGGTTTGACCTGAATTTTAAGTGTTACTGGAGTCTTTTTTTAACTTTTTAACAACAACAACAACAACAACAAAAAGCGAGATCAACACATTGTATAGAAGAAAGTAGCACTGTGATTTTTGGGGGGAAAGAGAAACAGCGGAGAGCCAAGAAGGAGAAACAGAAACAGCACCTGAACCACACACAGGTTATTGCTTTTGGCTGCTCATTAACTCCGGGTTAAATACCTCTGGTACAACCACAGGTGTTACCAATAGATGCAGAAATAAGATGCTGGTTTTTAAAGAGAAATCATCATATTCTTCTTCCGAAGAGCAAAACAAATTTAAGATCTTTTTAACAAGAACATACTTACCTACCCCCCAAAATAATCTGAGGATTGTTGAGACAGTAAGTAGCACACCCCCACTGCTGGGAATTAATTTCACCACCCTGAGCACTCAGAGCTTTCAGCTGAAGCCCTGCTGGTGCCCCCCGGTGTCACTGCAGCTGGGCACCGCTCCCAGCGCAGAGCAGCCCTTCGGAAGGCCCGGTTCGGCTTTAACATTCTCAGAAAAACAGAAAACCTCTGCACTTCATCAGGTACCCGCACAAGCTCCATTTAACCTTAACCATTAACATCATCGTTTTACAGCATCTTTCATTACCTGTGTTCTTCAAAGCTTTGTGGTGTATCTGTTCATTAGCATAAAAGATCAAAGCTTCATTTACAAGACAAATCCCATAAACAAGAAATTAATTCAACAGACTAGTCGATTTCAGATGAGAATGGCGATGTTAATTTCAGTGTTTAAAAACCCTCTCAATCCAGTAATTAAATTCTGTTCCACCAGATATAGTCAAGCATATGCTCTGCCCACACAAGGACTGATTAATTGACCCTGAGATGACATCACCCACCCAGCAGTGGGTACCAGACTGTCCTACACACACAAAGGCATCACAGAGCCCAAGATACCAGCTCCTGCTGCAGAAAAGGAGAACCTGCTCTTCCCCAGCACTGTGCAAGTTCTCTCTTCTGGTTCTCCAAAGCCTCTCCCTAAGGTTCCCATTGCCACGATGACATTCACCAGACCTCCCCGAGGCAGAGAGGCGCTGAGGAGCACTGGACGAAGCTTGGTGCTGCTGTCCGGACTCTCGTATTCACACAAACCTGCTCCCCCTCTGTTGTCTTGGCACTGAGCGGTGTTTCTGGGTTTTGCACGGGGAACGTGGCAGGGCTCCAACCGTGCTGGACATCGGACCGCAGGCTCTGCCTCCGCAAGTCTCTTTATCTAGATTGATGAATGCAAGCTGCAGAAAGAGTATTTCAGCAGCCTCGTGGAAGGGGCATTAGTCACCGCTGCCTTGGTGCCTAGAAAGAGCCATCAATTTTTGTAAAGCAGACAGTCATAACCTTAGAAGAGATGCAGCCAGACTCACTGACCCTGGGCTTTTCTTCTCCTTCTGAATCCACAGCTCTGATGAGACCAATGGGAGTTTGGACTTTAAAGGAACACAGGATCATGCTAATTAGCAGACTATAATAACCAATCTAGAGCTAATCCCCCGGACAATCCATACTGACATCCACTGCTAAAGGAGACAAGTGCCGGACTGCTGGGCTTCCCTGGGTCATCCCAAAGCACAGTGCAACATCCAGCTGCTGTGGTGACAGAGGGCTGCACATCTGGATCTCCCTGACACGGCTGGCAACCCACGAAAGCAGGAATATAACATCTTTAGTCTTTTTTTCTCCCATAAATCCCCATCTGAGAAGCATTTAAACTGACTCTCATCACTAACCCGCCTAACTTTGTAAAAAAACAGAAGATATATAATAAACAAGGAGGACAGAAGAAAGAAACCAGTGATGTATTAGAATTTAGAAAGCATAATTAAAATACAACCACCCCTTTTGGAAAAACACTAAATACACACGCAGTGCTTTTGTATAATAAGTTGTTTGACAGCATTCTCAAACTAAGTGTGACCACTAAAAGCAACACTGAAATTAAAGACTAAATATATGGCACTGAAGTGGGTTTCACGACAACCTCAGGGAAGAAAAACTGAAGATGTTGGTCAGAGTGACAGGATTTTGTTTAAGAACACATGTACTGCTTTGTAGCTTGGAGAAGAAAAATTGATTTTCCAGACACTGCTGTAAAACATGCCAAGAAACAAGTGTAAACCAAAGAAAGCACAAGCCATAACTAGACAATAAAGCATCCCAAATTTTCCATGTATGCCCATTTACGGGAGGAAGAAATTACCCTATACTTAACTTTGCTCCCTCTGCCACAGGTCAAAGGACAAGAAACATTTATAGAAAGCAGAATTGAGTATTAAAACCCATGGGCATAGAGAATTATCAACAGAGCTGAGCTGATGAGCAACCTGGGCCCAGCATCCAAGCGTTTTGCTCAGTACTGGGCACCAGCTGCGGTGCAGCAACCCCTGCGGGCCCGGGGAGGAGCCTGGTGTGGAAACGAGGAGCAAAGGGAAATCTCCTGGATGGCAACCCCATCCTGGCCACTGAGGCCAACTAACAACTGGTGACAAAGAATACCGTTATGTTAAAATATTTTTAGTCCATTTCTTATTACAGGGCAAAATAGGTGCACATCAGTGACCTCCCACTGAGCTCAAAGGAACTTCAGTGTTGTATAGCTACATTACTTCAGATTGCAAAGTGTAATAATCCTTTTTTAAGCCTATTTTTAACCCATGCTATGGGTTATACAGCCAGATAAATGTGCACTACAAAGGGAAACATCAGCGAAACAAGAAATTGCTACAAAAAATGTAATAAGAACAGGTATTGAGCCAAAATGACCACAGGGTTCTGGTCTATGTAACCAAAAGTCGAAGGATTATTAAGAAAATAATTCCACTTGTATTAATTGTATATGGCTTGGTTAATTCTCTTGGGTTATCTAATCATGCTTTCCAAAACTGTACTAATACACTCTAGCAGTTAGAGCTTGACATCACCTTGACATGTTTGCTTTCATCAGCCTGCCGATTCATTTCACATTTTATGCACCTTTGTTTTTTCCTTTCCTTTTTCTTTAATTTTTAAATTTTGGTAAATACATCAGACACACACAAGACCTTGTCAAGAGGTTGACAGCCAGTGCGAGGAGCAGAGTTCGTGCTTCCTGGCTGGCCCTGCAGCCGAGATCTGGAACAACAGATCCCCACGTGTGGCCCAGCCAGGATGCAGCAGCAGAAAGGCCCTTTCTGCCCTACCTTTGAGCTGATTCTCTTCCTCTGTGCTAAAGGCAAGAGGCAAATGCATGGAAGAAACTGCAGAAGAGTGTCCCTGACATTGATTCTCCCTGGAAAACCAAAGGGATGGTCCCTCAGTGCTGGAGGTGATGAAAGAAAGGTGCGTTTTGTGAACAGGGGCCAGCTGATCAGCCTGGGAAGCAAAATGCACCATGACGTGTTTCACAGAGTATGAGCATCTACCACATTCTGGCAAAACCTTACCTGTGCGCCCCCATTTCCCTGCGGTGGTGACTATCACCTCACCTCCACTGATCTGCCCTCCATGGAGGGAAAACTCCAGAGACCCGCCAGGAGGAGACACAGTCACCTGAACGGCTGCGACTCCTAAGGGATGCTGAAATGATGTTAAATGCGAAACCCAAACATCCATCCAACCAATGCGCTTCCTGCAGGGGTTGTTCTTGCACATCGCTGTCCCAGACCTGACCCTGGGATCGATCCTGGCATCCCTGAAAGGGCAACAAAATCCATCCTGGTTCATCCGCCCAGGGCAGGGCCCAAGCGCCGGCGTGGGCAGCGGACAAGCCGTATCACCAGAACAACAGCCCTGGCTCTGGTGCTTCCTTTGCCTCCTGTGCCCTGGGCTAGCAGGTTATCTCAGCGTGCAGAGCAAAGCTGAGCAAACTCCACAAGCCCCCACCGAAAAAAAACCCCAAAAGGAGCAGGGAGCAGATGCTGTTATTGGTGTCCTATTGTAGTTGTAATAGAGAAGCCTACTTCTTCAGCTAATTTATTGTTGGTTCTGCCTGAAACAACAAATATCTCAGACTGCTTCTGCAAAAACAGTCAGTAGGGAGCTGACTGGCATCATGTGAATGTTACACTTCCCCCAGCTAATGCTAAGATTTGAAAGCACGTGGCCGTTCTCAGGGAGATCACAAGGATTTGATACACTCCCGTGAGGACTGTAGGAACAGGAACCAGCAAATTATTACAGTAAACCATAAATATAATATATTCCTCCATGACAGACACAATATTGCTCCCCAAAAGCACAGGAACATCAAGCTCACTTGCTGAGATCAACAGCTTGAAGGCCTTCACTTTACAAATATGAAAGAGGATAATAAGAAAATATAATTAACTGCTTTTATTTAATAAAATTGAATAACTGGCTTATCCTTTCTCTGCCAAGTTTTTCATATAGATTAAAAGCTACAAAGAGAATAAGGCTGAAAAGAACTGGGGAAACTGCTACTTGGATATTTTTGTATGGATTGAACATTGTGGCATGTTCCCGACTCAGAGTTCATGTTTTGTCTGGATTTTCCAACACTGGTGTGATCTCATGCCCTGATGATGTAAAAGATCTCAACACTGAAGAACCTCCTGTGTATTTCCGTTAGCCCAGAGCCACTAATACTATCAATGTAAATCCGCCCGTCACCCGAGAGGTGAAGCTTCTGAATGTGCTTAATTAATGCAGAAGTATAAATTCCATTTCAAAAGTGACTTCTTTATATACAGCCAGTATTTTAAAGATATTTAAGCCATGAAAGATGCAGACAGGCATCTACTGGAATTTTCTAAGATATCTACCAATTACATTATAGACAAAGTTATATTCAAATCATTACTCTAATGGTAAAGGAAAAGCTGGCTTGCATTACTATTGTTCTGTTCTCCAAATCAGCTTTCAAAGTAGTTGATAAACTATTCTAATTTTGATGCCAGCCAAAAATGTGCCACATAATTCTACTTAAATTTAATATTGCCTTGACCGTTGTTATCAAAGCAAGTGCAATAGCGCACGCACAGTTCAGGAAAAGTTGGAAAAACAAATGTGAGATGCAAAAAAGAGCATGATGATCTGGTGCAAATCACCCGGCCCCATCAGTGACGAAGAGAAAAAGTCGGCTGCACAGCGCGGAGAAAGCTCCAAAAGGAATTCAGTTAGGGAGAGTGCGATTCTTGATAACGCAGCGTGCAATGAACTTTCTGAGCCAAACGAGAGAAACGGCAGCATTCAAAAGCAGGGCAACGCGCAGCCTGGGCAGCACGCAGTTGGAAAGCGGGCTGCGGGGCGCTGCTGGCTCCACCGAGGCGCTGCTCACCGGGAGCGCCAGCTCCGCTCCCAGCCAGGCCAGGCCGCAGGGCCGCCCCACAGATCAACGAGTATCACTCACCATCACACAATTACAAAACACGGCTTTGGAACTCGGAGTAAATAAATAATTCAACCGAAGTTATGGTATTAACCAAATCAATAACTCTCAAGTGCCCATAAAAATGTTTAAGGTTATTTTTATCAGTACATCAGACATGCAAACCAGTCCAGTGGGTGGCATTCACATCTGATTCCCGATGTGGAAATACCCCACGGCCCCCAGGATCACACGCTATAGAATTAAAATGTTAAGCATATTCTCTTCCCTGGGGAACACTTGATGCCTTTCATTATTCCAGTTTTATATTCATTATTAATCTTTTCCAGATCATTTCTCAAGCTAATAGCTCCCAAATTACACATAGGCTTTGTAACTACTAAGAGCAGTGGGCAGCTTAATACAGTGATAGTTCTGGACACATCCATTTCTCAAAGGACATTAGTGGCTCAGTTACCTGAGGTCTTCCATCTTTATACAAGTGATCTCAAGCAAAAAAGGAAAGAAAGAGGTGGGAAAATTTGCTTCAGACATATGATACCTGTTCAGCCCAAATATTTGGAAGTGTGGGCTCTCCCTGGCACTTCTCAGTACCCTTTGAAGTTGTACCTAGACAAGGGGCGCCAGAAATACACGCTCTCTGTTTTCATCTCAGGTGAAATGTGAATATAGCACATAAATCTACTTCTGGCTGTATTATTTAGCAACATGGTCAAATAGGAATTGCTAAATGATGTGTTTTACTAAGCCACACTAACGTGTGATGGCTAAATAAGAGGCTAAATAATTTTTGTCACGTCATACAAGTATAACAAATAGCAATGTTTGTTGTCCTTCATCAGTCCCTCCCATATTGGATGCTCGAGAACATGAGCCTGAACTGGTATGAGTACATGTACATGAGAAACAGACCACAAAGAGCCTTTTTTTTTTTACCGGTGCATGTTCAGAATAAGACACAAACATTCATATATTTGCTATCACTTTTCCTCCTTGTGCAGGTGACTGAGCAAAATCAGATTGTTCACCTAAAGGCAATTTGTACATGTCTGCTCCAAGTACCTTTACAATTGCACCACGTACCTACAATTAAGGGCTTTGATCTTCCACATATTCAAGCGTGTGTTTTAGTTAAACACCTGCATCATCTCATTAGTTCAATGGCAACTATTTGCATCTGAGTGCATTTAAACAGGAGCGTGCACAAGTATTGGAGCATAAGATTTGGCAAGGCTGATGTGTTTGCATCTTTGCAGGGAGGAAAAGGTTTTACGGTGGCCTTCAGTCCTGGCTCACAGGACCTGATCAGGCAGAAAGGAGGAGGAATGGATCCCAGCTCAACAGCCGCCCCACAAACAGCAAAGCCATTGCCCCTTAGAGACCCATGTTCTAGGACACACCAAACTAGCCACTGATCCGACCTGAGATGCTGAGCACCGAATGGGACATCTCCAGAGATCAGACATGTGTGTAATTGCGCCATTCACCATGGTATCTCAGATTTGGTTTATACAATACAGAGACGCAATACAAGACATTGTAGGTTTCTTGCTTTGGACCTAGCAGTGTTAACAAGCTATAAATAGAATAAATCAGAATTCACAGAAAGATTTCTGGAAACCTACTTAAAAATCTGAACCATATTTGTTTTGTTTCAGTTTACCTTATACACCACTAAATAAACAAAGATTGCACAGAATGTGTGTAATCTGCAGCAGTACTTAAAGCAGTTTTGTTCATTTGCATGCTTTACTTTAAACTTCTGAGATGTATTTTTATGCAAAGAAAAATAAATGTTTCTTTCATTTTCTCTGTAAGCCCATTTTTATACTTCTCTGTGATAAATTATTCTTTTAATTTTGAGTCTGGAAAAGAGACTGAAAAGCTATTTTCTGCAGGCTGAAACATCATTGTCAAAGTAAAATGAAATCATCCAGCTCCACAAATCCAGAGTTTTTTTAAGCATTAATGTCTAAAAAAATTCTGGTAGAGCTGTTTTTCCAAACCAGTGTGGCAGGTAGTGGTGGTAACAAGACTAACAATGACAGAACCAAGCAGAGATAATTTAGTACACAGATCTTTTTATTATTGCTATTTGAACTAGCCCTGGTCTCTATAGCAGCACTGATGTGGATAAATGTTTCCCTTCTTTCCTTTCCTTTTATAGCTAAATTTACGTTTTTCTCTTTAGATAGCAACTATCACCCTAGACACTAACTGCCATATGTGGGCCAAATTCATCCCGGAGCAAATCTTTCATCTTACAGAAGGTTTAGTCAGGAAACTATTGGATGAAGTAAAACTAAAGTGAAACTAAGTCTGCTATTATTATTCTGCTTAATTAGAAAGTGCTACAGGCATAAAAACCCCAAAATTTATGGTCCAGTAAGACCAGACTCTAACCCCAGATATTCTGAACTTCCAGAGAATGTGCTCCAACTAGGATTGGCATGATGCTCCTGTTCATTCCATATCAAACACAGAGACAGGGAAGTTCAAGAGAAGATCCAAGATTCAAGGAGTCTTGGATCTTGAAAAACGCCTCTGCCCATGGGGAGAACCCAGTCTATGGAATGGTGCACTGCTAAGGACCATGGAAATTGTGTGTCGCTTGCTCCTCTGCCCAGACAGCAGGATCGGAGAGATGCCACAAGGTGCTGGGCCATCCATTTGCTAAGCACTGCTCCAAATGCTGTGCGGTGCTTCATGCCTCCTTGCTCAATATATTATCCATTTGGCATCTCGCCACCTTTGTCATAACTGATTATAGTTTCAGTTTGATGAAAAACTTTGGACAGACTGTTCTGAGTCATGGCAGGGAGCAACTGTACTCATTCGAGAGGTTTAATTCATACCTGCCAAACTTTAGGCATACAGCGCACTGAAAAAGGACTCAAAATTATAGATACAAAAAAAATTACTCCTGCTGGAAACTTAAAAAGAGCTCTAGTTCAAGACTCAGTCTCTATTTCTTTGCTTTATTATGTAAATAATTTAAGCAATATGAGAATTCTGTATTCAAGAGGGGTGCAGGTAACTCTGGGACTGACATGACGAGTGTCTTTCAAAATAAGCATTATTTACTGGAGCGGCTTTTCAGGTGGAATTAGGAAAGGGTTAAAAATGCAATAAACTGTGCACATGGCAGCACCCTAGTAAATTAGGCTATAGGAGAGCAGTAAGAAATCTACCATATGAGCCCTCACAGGGAATAGAACAGATCTTCCTCTAGAATATCATCAGGAGCTGGAATTATCCAGACAGCATAGGGAAAATAACTGGAAAGCTTTTCCTGTGCAAAGCAGCGAGGATTGGCACCCATAGCAGGAGTGATGCTAAAGGCTTGCGGCACTGGAGGACGCGTCCCAAAGCCTGGGGCAGCAGGGCGGGTGGGAATGGGCTGCGGACGGACAAGGAAGGAATTCTCCTCTTACAGAGAGCACTGGACAGGCCCCAGCCCCTCGTAGTGCATTAGGGCTGCAGCTCTACACAGAGATGAAACCATCACATCAGCTTTTACAGAATAACTCCTGCTCACAGCAGGAGACACAAGCATTTTCTGGGAATTAGAAAAGCTATTCATACACTCAAAATGAACTCAGACTCTGACTGCAGCAAATAATCATTTCTGTCCACAATACAGCATCGGATAGGGAAGTTTGTTAGGGAGGTTTTTAACGAGTCATTATGTGATGGCTTTCAGAGAACTGCTAATTAGGTGTGTCTCCAGGTCACTGACTGAGTAGTGTTACTTCCAGTTAGGGAGGAAAAGAATAACTGTAATTTCTGCAATTAAAAATGAAATCAGTATATACTCAATCTCCTTCTAGCAGACCACAAGCCCATAACAATACGCATTTGCCAACTGTACAATTACAACACCGAAATTTGATCTACAACCCGATCTCCTGGGCAGTGTATCAGCATCTCAATCAGACAAGCCCAGCTGATCCCTGGAAACAGAACAATCTTACCCCAGAGGTCCCGGGAGAGACGGCACTATCCACCCAGCACCCAACAGGCTCTCAGAGGAGGCTCCACTGAGCTGGCAGCGGAGCAGCCAGGCCCTGCTCTGTGCCCAGGGCAGCAGCATGTTCTGCAGGAGGAGATGGGGATTCCTATTTGTTGGACAAAGGGAAAGTCTCAGGATGTCACAGCATCCCACACCAGACACCACTTGGAAACTGATGATCTATTAATTAAACCAATTCCCCGCTGGCCAAGTGCGGTCTCCACTGAGCCGCTCTGAATCATACCAAGCTCCACAGCTACAAACATGACTTGCCCCTTTTGGCCTCTTAGTACAGCTCCACTCCATAAAGGGTTATAGCACAAATGGTATAACCTTAATGCTACCTTAAAAGTGCTTGTCTTCATATAAACACATATAAACGGGATTTATACCAGATCCTTGAAGAGAACTGGACCCAACCAGTCCGTCAGCTTTCGGTGTTCAGAACGCCACGAACACCCTGTAACATTCTTTGTGTGTTTGTTTTGGCAGATGAGTCTAACAAAAAGCCAAAGATCAGAAAAACAAGCCTAAATTTCCCTTTGCTGGAGATAATCAGCTCCAAGGTTCTCACCTCCGCTGTATTTCAAAAGGCAGCTCCAGGAACTGACGCTTCACATGCTGCTTGTCTTGCTACATTAATTTGTGAAAACTCTACAGAAATACCTGTACAACCTTTAGTGGGAACATAATCGAACTGCTGAGGATATAGTTATACCGATCTAATTTATTCCTTTTCCTTCCTAGTTATATCTATACTGGTAGAAAGAGAGACTGGACAATATTAACAAAACAAGTCCAATTTTCCAAGGTACCAATAACTGTAAAGCCATAAACCAAGTGGAATAAGACTGCAAAATAAATGCAAACAGAATTAAGTACAAAACACCCATAAGTATATCCATAAAAATAACTGACTGAATTAATTATTAAAGTAATTTCATATACTCGACACTACAGACTGCAAAACTACCTAAGTGACTCCAAAATATCCCCAGCGAAGCACTTCTGAAAATCCCACGCTGCAATTACGTTCTGTTTTACATCTCCTGGACGTTAAATACTTTTCATGAGAGGGCAGTTAAGTCACTTACCGAAACAGAGTAGATGGTATCTCTCCACCACACACTGTGTTGACGCTTGAGTGCCCATTTTCCAATTAAATTGGCACACTGTGGTTTTATCTAGCTGTCTGACAGAAAAAGAGTAACTGCCAAGAACTCATTAATATCTTTTTATCAATGTACTAACTGCTAAACTAAGATTTGATTCGCAACACAATCAGACATTATAATTATGACAGCATTGCAGAGATTATATAGATACTGAAAAGTATGGAGATCTTTCTTATATTCGTAAAAGCCAAAATAAACCTCTACCTTCTGCAGTCCCAGAATGCCTGCAGATACAGAGGAGTACTGTGACCTCGAACCGGACTTGTTCCTACCAAGGAACTATCCATTTGTGAGTTATTTCAACAGATTTGTCAAGACAGTGCTGTTCTCTTTATTTTATGAGAGAAATAACAAATGCTAACATTGTTCTTCAATTCCCAACAGCCCCAAGAACCAACCGAGAATGCAGTTGTCTAGTGCGCACACCACCCCAAACTGCCTTCTTTGCCAGGTTAAACACAGAAACGGCATAAAGGACAGATTTACTTGGCTCATGCTGGAAGATCACTCTTATTTATACTGCAGCAGCCTCTAGGAGCCACAGCAGTGGATCTGATCCTCACCGTATGAGGACAAACAGAATTAAGTGTTAATTAAACCACAAGATGCTTAAAACCTAGGCCAAAATACACCCCAAATAAGAAAGGACTGTGATAATCTGCGAACTTCCATTCTGTCCACACTGTGCCAAAAGACGTCAGCAAAAGCTACGGCTGCGACAATACTTACAGGGCAAGAGATCCTGCTCAAGATATATCTGTGACCTCACGCCAGTTTGCATTGAAACTAAGGGAATTTGAATATGAATTTCAATGGAAAAAAAAAAGAAAAACAACAATGAAAAAGTTACCATGACCAAGCTCCAAAAGTAGGAAACTGAAGTCTGCAGCCTAGAAGGGCTCCTAGCAGGAAGCGAGAGCCATGCACAATTATAACCAAGCAGGAAATGTCAAGAAATAATATTTATTTTTAGATAAATCTATGAGTTTCAGAAGTTCAGTAAATGTGAATGACTAATGCATAGTAAACCACCAATGAAGAACCTGATTTATTCTTATGACTTCTACAAGAATTATTTTTAGAATAACGTTTCATAAACTTAATAAGAAGGAAAAGAATCTTGTTAACCAGAAAGCTGGTCTACATTTTGTGGCAATTTTGCTCTAAGAAAGACATACAGCTGAACAATAATTAGGTATAATAACTACATTATGCATGTCTTGCTTCTTGTACATGAGGTTCCATTTTTGAATTATAAGAATTACACATTGGTTTCACTTCAAATTTATCTACCTGCTACCATTGATATTTTCACATGCCAGGAAAACCAAACCTCTCCTTCCCTGTATTTTCTTTTTAAATAATTTCAGCAGCTACTGAATCACAATTAGATTAAATTAATTATCTGAATTAGCACAAGAGAGGCTAAAGTTCACCACAGAGCCATGAAACAACATTTGAGTACAAGCAGAAGGGTCAGATGGCTCATATGTGATCTCCCTATTCAGCAGTAATGCCAAAATGCCAACTGACAGTGTTTATGACAAACATTGTAAAGTCCGCATATCAGTGAAATTTGTGTAAAGTTCCCCCCACCAGCCAGGTGGTCCAAGTCCCCAGCCACAGCCTTCTCACCAAGGGACAGTATTCTGAGCTTAAAGGCGTTACAGGGTCACGGATGTGGGAACGTCACAGTGCTGCTCCTGTTGCACAACAGAACAGAGGATTTCAGAAGGAAACTCCACTGAAGCACGGGCAGCAATGCTGGCGGGTGCGCTGCCACCGAGGGCTCCACGGCACGGACCCCTCGCAGCCCCCTCGGCAATGGCGGCAGCTCCCAGCACCCAGGCACAGCCCGCCCTACTCCCACCCGCTCCCGAGGTCGCTCTTCCCGAGGGAGGCAAAATCACACAGTGAGGCTCCTCGGGAAAAACGGCTTTGCTCACAGGGAGCAAAAATACCACAGTCTGGCTTCTTTAAATTTTCATTGGAGATGTGGAACTGCACAGAGGCACAGGAAGCAGAACAGTGGTAGATGGTCAAAAGCACCATCCATTGAGTCAAACTGCAGTTCCCCACCCAGACTCATTGTTTACTGCTGTCAAATAATTATCTTTTTTTTTTTTTCCTACAGGGCTTCAATCACTGATAAAGTCTTTTAATCAAAACTGCACAGCACAACTTCAAACACGTATTCAAACAGCCATTCGGGCACTGATGGATTTAGCAAGCAGAGCACGGACACAAAGAAACAGCAAGATGCTGCTCGTGACCAACAAAACCAATGGCAAGAATCTTGTTTTCACAACTGCATGCAAGAAATAAGCACACTGAAAGTTTGCATACTGGCATTAAAGTTACCCCTTGTGCACGCAGAGATGGTAAATTCCTGTGCAAATGACCAGGTACTTTCACTATTATTTGGGACTATAACTAGAATAACAGCTCTGCTACATACAGAATTATCTACAAGTCCCACTGAGCCTGGGAGCTCGTTCAGGGTCTGTTTTACAGTTTATTCTCCAGATAGCTCCCTTTCTAAAGGGAAGATTTCCAGCGGCGAACATGGGCGTTGTTTTGCTATTGAACAGAGGAGTCAGAACTGCAGAGGGAAAACAAGCACAGGCTGTGCAGGGACTTCACCGGCACTGCGGAGTCAATGACAGGCGCCCAGCTCCCTCTGCCCTGCCCTCAGTGTGGGCCCAAAGAGTTACCCCCTCGTACCAGTGACCTGCTCACTTAAACAATACAGATTCCCCAGGTTCTAATCTACTGGGTAAAATCTGAAAGGATGAGGTTCCTCTGGATGAGAAATGCAAGGATTAGGCCTTTATTAAATACTGTGCTTATTTGAAGAAACACTTAAAAGTAAATCACTTCAACTGTACTGCGTACCCACAGCTTTTTGTAACAGCAGTTACAGTAGTCACGCATGATGGTTGTTGGCCAATAATTTTTTTCTTTTATACTGTCAAAATCATTTTAAAAACTGTAACACAAAATATATCATTGTATGAATCAAATGTATTATGACTAAGATAATTATTTCACATTCACTGAATGTATCACGAGTATTAAAAATTGACTGAGCTAGGAAAATCTAATGGAAGTCCATCTCATCTTCTTAACTAGATCTTTGAACAGAAGTGCATGCCTGAAAATTGTGTGTCTGGTCACTTCTGGTGACATTTTGACAGCTTGGGGAATCTATCATCAGGCAACAACTGGTAAATTTAGTTGGCCATTAAGGACTCTCTCCCCCTTGAAGTGTTTTACACCATAGGTTCTGGTTTGAAATTATGGCCATTTGGCCTCTCTGTTTCCTTTTCCTGCCCACAACAAACAGAAATTCAGAAGGGCTGACAGTAAGAGGTTGTTAATTTGAGAGACTCCCACTCAAACTGGAACACACTGGGAGAAGGGAATGGCTGACCCCAGATTTGCCCAGTTTCCTTACAGAGGGCTTGGAGTCTGACACCCTGGAATTTCACTGTTAAGTAAAGCCAAGAAACTAGCCCTAGAGAAATAAAGGAGAGGAATATGGATGTTTAGCTCTGAGTTTATCCAATGGAGAGGAAAACAGGCAGTGTGAAGAGACATCGTTATTTTGCAGAAGATACCATCTTCTGTCCTGGCCAGTCTTGTGCTCTCTTCAGAGCCCCCTCTCAGCCTAAAAATCTTTGTTGGTGAAGGTGAGACGAAGGCAGGGAGCGCACACCGCTCTGCTCTTTGCTGCCTGTAGGATGCCCTGTTTGTTACAAAGCCGGTACATGTGTTTTTCCTGCTATGCTTTGCCCCAAAGGAGTGAACTGCAAAGAGGCGGGCGGATGAAGAGGAGCGGTGTGAGGAAAGCCCCGGCTGTGTGGGAGCCCAATGGAGCTGGATGCCCAGTCTTTCCCAGCCCCTGCAGTGAGCTCCGAGTCCCCTGACAAAGCGCAGATGCGGTCGGGTGGAACCAAACGTACCAACCTGATGTGCACACCAGCAAGGTCTACAACGCTCTGACAACACCTACTGGGAACCACCCAGTAGAACTCATATTTGCATCAGTTTGGTTCAAAACCACATTCCTAGACCCGCATGTAAACTATATGAATACACCCACACTTTCTTCAGTGCCTGCACATAGGAATGATGACTTTCTTTGACTAACCCGAGGCAGACGCAGTAACAAAGTATTTAGGGGCATCATCCATTCTTACTCATACAGCTGAACAACGCCGATGCTCAAGCGCGTGCTTAGAAAGGCTTTTCTCAGATCCCTGCAAGGCTCTCTCAGTTCAGCAATCTGAAAAAAAAAAAGTGATATGTTTTTGGAAGTCCGCCAGGGCCATGATAAATAATACACTGTCTCTGATAGTTTCAGTGCAGCAGTTCCCTGAAACTCATTTCAGCCCCAGAGCCCTGCTCTCCTGTAAACACTTCTGCTGGTCTTGTCGGTACATGATATAAATTAATTATTTGAACGCAGCTGAAGTACTGCATTTTACCAAACTCTTTGTAAGATAAATATTTTTAAACCTGGTTATCTGATTATAGCCCACACAGTTACAGTTGCATGTCTAAGCTGAAAAGGAATTCAAAGCGACAAGAGTCACCTGCATGCAGAAATTCTGCTGTTCAGCCCTTGCTAGAGGGCTAGCCACACATTCGGATTAGGCAGAAGTTATGGGAAATACATGCACGCAGAGGCTCCTCTCCTCACTCATGCAATTATGGGATTTTCCAAGGTTGGATGAAACCTGAATTGGAGCAGAGAGCTGCACAGCCAAGCACTCGAGACAGATCATTAAGCTTAGGAACATACGTTGCACAGGCCAAACCAAACCCCTGTGAGGCTGTTCAAGTACGTCCATGCAACTCTACTTGTTTAAATTAAAAGGAGTTGTCTGCACAACTGTGTTCCTGTCTTCTTTCTCTTTTCCAGTTTCGATTCTCTTCATTGCCTACTTATTTTGTAGAGAAGAAGTTTATGTCAGTTCTGGTTTTATGTCCACCAATGTATCCTAGTCAGAAACTTTCAGTTTTTCAGCACAGTAGACCACAGGTATGGCACACACAGCCAAGGGAGTGCTCAGAACACCTATCAGCGTATCTGCAGCAGGGATATGGGGGAGGCTGGCAGCACGAGGTACTGGAGTAAAATTTCGAGTGTTTGTGAATTAATTTTAGTCACATCGGCCACCTTGCAAACATAAACACTAACATCTACAGAGCTGCAGATGGAGAAAGTACGTGTTACTCTTCACTCCTTCAACGCCACGACTAACACGATGCAGACATGCAGAAGCTCATGCAGTTCTCCCAAACACTTTCAGCAAGAACAGAAGGAAGTAGAGCAGTAGAAAAGCCTTGTCTGCCCGTGTACAGGCACAGTCGCAAAACTCACAGAAAACCGTACAAGCAATAAAGCTAGAGGAAAGCTCTACTCCAAATGATGAATGCCTGAGGATACGTTTAATGACTGAAGATGAGAGGAAGATGTCTAAATTTAATGCTCTGTCTTGTACAGACCCTCTGTGACCTAATGCCGGTGATTCCAGTGCGAGCTCTCCGACCCCTGACGTGGGCATCAATGCCAGAATTACCTCTGATTCCTCTTAGGGTGAACTGAGCCCTGGGTCACCCACGGAGACAGACACAGTTTATTTGTGTACCTGAAGGTGAGTAACCACACTTGCTCAAATGCACCTCAGTTGGCAATCAAAAGAGTGTAAGGTGATTAAACCGACACATTTACACCAAGAAAGGCAGGTGAGGAGGTCTTTAGCATCGCTTGGAAAAAGGCACCAAAATCAAAAGTACCACTGCAGTGGAGACCAGGGCGCACCTGCTCCGTGAGCTGGAGGGGAGCTGCACTGAGAGCTTTGAAACGCTTGGAACAGCAATTCTGAGGCTTTTAGCTGATTTCTTCCAGCTGGCAGAGCCCTTCAGTGGGGAACTGCAGCAGAGGTCAGCAGCACTCCAATGCAAGTGTGCATCCGCACGGCTGGGAGGGACATGTCCCAAACCAGGGCATGGGGAAAGCACGTGGGTCATCTTTGGTAGCCGCACTGAAGGCTTCCAGTGGAAGAAGGGAGTGTGAGACGTGAGAAGCACAGAAATACAGGAGTGTGCATTGCTGAGTCTAGTCCTCTGCTATTGCAAACCTGTAATGTAACGCTTCTGGATCCAAGGCCCTTTGTGAATTCCAGCAAATGACAAATTGCTATTTTAACTGGGTTATTTGTAATAAAACCCAGGGACACGTTTGGAAGCTTTATCCATGGGAAGGTGCACTACAGAAGCACTCTATTAAGAGTAACGGAGCTATTCACAAGAAAAGACACGGGAAAAGCAAGCAACAAAAATGCCCACATAGGCCACAAATCAGCAAAGAAATGTATCACTGTGCACTGAGAAGAAAACTGGGTCTACCTGCAGCCAGCATGCGATCTGTGTACCCTGAGGGACAGACGTCCCCTCACAGCGGTCACCTCGAACTCTGCAGGGGAAGCTGACAATGGTATTTCAAACAGCAATTCCCATCGAAACACAGAACCATTCAGGCTGGAGGAGACGTCAGAGCCAGCCTCCCGCACAAGGCAGGGTGAGCTACGAGAGCAGACTTGGGTGCTTGGCTTTCAAAACCTCCGCAGATGGAGATACCACAGGTGCTCTGAGAGTACATTATCTTGCATCCTTAAAAGACAAAAGCATTACGTTTTCTAAGACCAGGTGAATAATTTGCCAACCATAATTTATTCAATGAGTTTTGCTTCTATCTCTATTTACAGAGTTTTTCCTCAAACAGATGGCATTTTTATAATGTATTCATTAGTTGAAATTTTCTGATGAATAAGTTCTGTGAATAATCCTTGGTCTGTAGCTTGGTTTTGAAAATTCTCACCTTTCAGCCATGCAGATATTTAAGTTCTGTTTTATAAGAAATGAATTTAGCCTCTTGCTGTGTCTGGAAGGTGAGAGGTGAAAGGTGCTGTGAAGTTGAAATACCTTGTTTTGCTGGCAGTGCTGCTCCTGACTGCAGAATGATATTGGAATTATCTGCAAAAGCCAGAGGAGCGATAGAACAGGATTTCAATGTCAACAATCAAAGGAACAGAAGGAAAAGCAGCCACAGGCTGCAAAAGTAATGAAAGTGGGATTAGAATTTTTCTCTGTGGCAATGCTGATTCCTCAAGGAGCGCAAAGTAGTAGATTTACTCTGGGAATCCTCACTGAGTTCACCATGTAGTCAGCTTATCACGAGAGAAAAACCGCCAGCACAAGACTTGTTCTCTTCAAGGGCATGTATCACTTTTGTTTTTCACATGAATTCTGCCCTCGTGAAGGATGCAGGTAAGATATGGCTGAAGAGCAGAGATCTCCATTTACAGCTTTAACATTGACTGCAGCCAGTGATCTCACACCAATGTCAATGAAGTCCTTGACCTCACCTGAATCTGCAAAGCGTCCAAATGAGGTGGCGATTTCTACAGCGAGTACTAAGCAAGTTGCAGGACATTTATATTTACACTGGCTATTGAGCAGAAATGATTCTCAGTCATTATTGCTCAAAACTGCATTTGAAAACTGCTTACTTGCAACGGATAGTTCCGTTCTCTGTCTCTTTGAGCTGCTCTTGGTCTCCAGATGTTGATGAGATCCTGATCTAAATAGCATAGTCCAGTGTGATTTAATAGTGAAAACACCGCACTAATCATATGGGGCGGTAACGAGTTCTCCTGTGGCACCATACTGCTGTGCCTCTTCCCGAAAGGAGAGGTGCAGCATGTCAGGCAATCAGAAATCATAGAAATATGGGCTGGCAAATGTCTCAGAAGATCACTGAAACTCTCCCCTGCCCTGAGGCACAGTCATGCGTGCTACAGCCAGTCCCGAGAGCCGTTTATCTAACCTTTTCTTTACATCCTCACTGAACAGATTTACAACCTCCTTAGATTCCAGCTACTCACACAGTAATAGTACTGTCTGGTTTGTTTGTTTGTTTCATGATATCAAAAGTAATCTCCCTAATTGCACTTTAGCAAATTGCTTTTTATCCTACCATTGGTGGTCACAGAACAACTGTTTACTGTCATCTTTATAAATGTATTTATACATTTAAAGACAGTTGTCCTGTCCTTACATTGTGTTTTCTTTCCCAGATCAAATAATCGAGCTACATCTTTCCTCATAGCTAACATTTCCTATGCCTCTTATAGGTTTTGTTGCTATTCTCTTGTCTTGTTTGCCTACATCTTTCTTTGAAAGTAAGTGCAATGCTTGAAACTGGATAGAGCGGTTCAGCCAAGCCCGACTAGCGCTAAATGGAACAGAAATAGCGCTCTCCGATGTCTTACAGATGATCCTCCTGTTACAAGAGCTCAGAGCAACAGGACTATTTTGCAGCACTGCTCAGGCTACAATTCACAATAGCCCCAAGATTCTCTTCTGCAGTATTTTTACCTAACTAATAGTCCTCATTTGACACATGATATTCCTTTCTGTGTGGCATACTACATAATTTTTCTTCTAGAATTTGATTGTGTTGAGTTCAGACCGGGTCTGCAGTATATCAGGGTCATTTTAAATCTCAGCCTTGCACTCCCTGGTTGGAATCACTGCAAATGTTACAAAAATGCCCTCCATTCCATCACCCAAGCTATTACAGAAAACACTGACCAAAGCTGTCCTTAGATAATTCCCTGGGAGACCTTACTTGATGTGTCCTTCCTCTTTGACAGCAATTATCAACAAAGGCTTTTAAATACAGGCTTTCATTAACAAGATTATTACAGACTATCATACAAAAGCCAAACTCTTTATAAATGGCACTGTGGTCAGTAAAACCAGTTACCTCCCTTCTGCAGATAAAGGCTGAAAGCTGTGCTAAGAAACCTTCATAAAGTCAAATAAAAATCATAAGCAATATCAGGGGAAAAGAAACGCAAGTTGCCCACAGCCACAGTCACTGACAGCCCTCTGCACAACTGCTGTTTAACAACTACAGTTGAAGAATATAAGCATGACTATTCCTGTGTGCCCACACAATTCTGAACCACAGTCCAATTTAGTTTAGAAAAAAAAGAGGTATTTTGCTAAAATTACCATAGTATAGGTTTTTCATTTGTATTACCATAGCAACAACGGACCTCACTTGAAATAAGCCCCCCCTCCACTGCTCTGGCTGGAGTGCACAATGTAATAAGAGACAGTCCCTGTCCCACTGGGCTGAGAGGTGACTGTCCCCATCCTGCATCGAGGTGCAGGAGTTCATCTGCAGGAAATTCCCTCTCAGACCAGTGTCTAAGCAGGTGAGAAAAATCAGAGGCCAAAAGGATCGTTGTCTCTGTACCCACTGGAGGACAACAGCACACGGGATGGGAGCAGATTAAGAGTGTGACAGTGTTTAAGGTGCTGGTTTCTCCTTAACCTTGGCACCAAGATTTAATTCACTGCTTTAAAACGGAGATTAAATCCACACAGAGTACCTTCCACCCAGCTGTCAAACAAATTTCATTAAAAAGTAGAGATATAAAATGATCTCCAAATCTCTGACAATCAGTAATACCAGTGTGCTGTCTTTGCAAGGGCGCTACAGCCACAGTTTTAGCTGTCCAGGAGTCATTGCTGTGGATTGAAGGTGAGAGAGATGTTGCAATTTATGCTCTAACGGACACTTCTAAAGCCACTTCTCTCACAATAAATAAACAAATAGATAAAATTACCATGGAACGGGCAAAGCAGCAGAAGTTTTACTGGCGACGCCAGCAGCCCGGGATGCCACCTGTGGGCAGCCCGCCGCTTCCAGCCCTCCCGGAGCTGCGCTCGGGGCTGCCTGCGGGGCAGGGGCGGCGGGTGTCCCCCCCCGACCCCCAGCACCGCGGGCGCGCAGCGGGTGCGGACTGCGGCTCGTCGGGGCGGGCACGACATGGCCCGGCCCGCCGCCCTGCCGGTGCCAGCCCGCTCTTCCCCTCGGGAGAAGCATTTATCACGGAGGGGAGCGCCGGGAGCTCCTCCCCCGCCGGGAGCTCGGCACGGGCCCGGGGGCGAGCGGCGATTTGGCGCGGAGCGCTCGGCGCAGCCCGCTGCTCACCGCCTCCGCTGCCGGCCGCGCACA